>JAQMYR010000111.1:0-37549 GCA_028536675.1 Aphelocoma californica
TCAGATTTCCACTTTTTCCCTGCTAATTTTCCCTTTTTCCCCTTAAATTTTTACTTTTTCCCCTCAGATTTCCACTTTTTCCCTGCTAATTTTCCCTTTTTCCCCTTAAATTTTTACTTTTTCCCCTCAGATTTCCACTTTTTCCCTGCTAATTTTCACTTTTCCCCTTAAATTTCTACTTTTTCCCCTCAGATTTCCACTTTTCCCCTCAGATTTCCACTTTTTTCCTGCTAATTTTTCCTTTTCCCCTTAAATTTCCACTTTTTCCCTCAGGTTTCCACTTTTTCCCTCAGATTTCCACTTTTTCCCTGCTAATTTTCCCTTTTTCCCCTTAAATTTTCACTTTTCCTCTCAGATTTCTGCTTTTCCCCCTCAAATTTCGGCTTTTCCCGCCTCAGATTTCCACTTTCTCCCCTCAGATTTCCACTTTTTCCCTGCTAATTTTTCCTTTTCCCCCTCAAATTTCTACTTTTTCCCCTTAAATTTCTTTTTCCCCTCAGATTTCCACTTTTTCCCGGCTAGTTTTTCCTTTTTCCCCTCAGATTTCTGCTCTTTCCCCTCAAATTTCTGCTTTTCCCCCTCAGATTCCCATTTTTTCCTGCTAATTTTCCCTTTTTCCCCTTAAATTTCCACTTTTTCCCTTAGGTTTCTACTTTTCCCCCTCAGATTTCCACTTTTTCCCTGCTAATTTTCGCTTTTCCCCTTAAATTTCCACTTTTTCCCCTCAGATTTCCACTTTTCCTCTCAGATTCCACTTTTCCCCTGCTAATTTTTCCTTTTTTTCCTCAAATTTCCGCTTTTTCCCCTCAAACTTCCAGTTTTCTCCTCAAATTCCTGCTTTCCCCCCCCTCAGATTTCCGCTTTTTCCCCTCAGATTTCCACTTTTTCCCTGCTAATTTTTCCTTTTTCCCCTTAAATTTCCACTTTTCCCCTCCAATTTCTGCTTTTCCCCCTCAGATTTCCATTTTTCCCCCTCAGATTCCCACTTTTTCCCTGCTAATTTTTCCTTTTTTCCCCTCAGATTTCCACTTTTCCATGTCAAATTTCTTTTTCCTCTCTAATTTCCATTTTTCCCCTCAAATTCTTGCTTTATTTCCCCACATTCCCACTTTATCCCTTCAAATTCCCACTTTTTTCCCTTCAAATTCCCACTTTTTCCCCTCAGATTTCCACTTCTCCCCCTCAGATTTTTGCTTTTTCCCCTCAAATTTCTACTTTTCCCCCTCAGATTTCTGCTTTTCCCCCTCAGATTTCCACTTTTTCTCTGCTAATTTTTCCTTTTTTCCCCCTCAGATTTCCACTTTTCCATCTCAAATTTCTTCTTCTCTCTCTAATTTCCATTTTTCCCCTCAAATTCTTGCTTTATTTCCACACATTCCCACTTTATCCCTTCAAATTCCCACTTTTTTCCCTTCAAATTCCCACTTTTTCCCCTCAGATTTCCACTTTTCCCCCTCAGATTTTTGCTTTTTCCCCTCAAATTTCTACTTTTTTTCCCTCAGGTTTCCACTTTTTCCCTCAGATTTCCACTTTTTCCCTCCTAATTTTTCCTTTTTCCCCTCAAATTTCCACTTTTCTCCTCAAATTCCTGCTTTTCCTCTTCAGATCCCCACTTTTGCCCTGCTAATTTTCCCTTTTTCCCCTTAAATTTCCACTTTTTCCCTCAGATTTCTGCTTTTCCCCCTCAAATTTCTGCTTTTCCCCCTCAGATTTCCACTTTTTCTCTGCTAATTTTTCCTTTTTTCCCCCTCAGATTTCCATTTTTCCATCTCAAATTTGGTTTTCCTCTCCAATTTCCACTTTTTCCCTCAAGTTCTTGCTTTATTTCCCCACATTCCCATTTATCCCTTCAAATTCCCACTTTTTCCCCTCAGATTTTCACTTTTCCCCCTCAGATTTCTGCTTTTCCCCTCAGATTTCTAGTTTTCACCTTCAGATTTTTGCTTTTTCCCCTCAAATTTCTGCTTTTTCCCCTCAGATTTTTGTTTCTCCCCCTCAGATTTCCACTTTTTTCCTGCTAATTTTTCCCTTTTCCCCATCAGATTTCTTTTTCACTTCAAATTTCTGCTTTTTCTCCCAAATTCCCCCCTTTTCCTTCAAAACTCCCTGGTTTTCTCTCTAAACTCTCCATTTTCCCCTCAGAATTGCTGGTTTTCCTTCAAAATTCTTGCTTTCCCCTCAAATTTCTGTTTTTCCCATCAAAATTCCACTTTTCCCCCTGAAAATTTCCTCTTTTCCCGCTCAGATTTCTACTTTTCCCCTTCAAATTTCCAGTTTTTCCCCCTCAAGATTCTGCTTTTTCCCTCAAATTTCTGCTTTTCCCCCTCAAATTTCCATTTCCCCCCTCAAGATTCTGCTTTTTCTCTCAAATTTCTGCTTTTCCCCTCAAATTTCCATTTCCCCCCTCAAGATTCTGCTTTTTCTCTCAAATTTCTGCTTTTTCCCCTCAAATTTCCACTTTTCCCCCCCAAATTCCTCCTTTACCCCCCAAAAACCCCCCCTTTACCTCCCAAATCCCCCCTTTTTCTCCCCAAATCTCCCCTTTTCCCTCACAATTCCCTCCTTTTCCCTCACAACTCCCCGCTATTTTCTCCTAAAAATCTCCTTCCCCCCCCCCTTTCTCCGCCCCCAAAACTCCCCTTTTTCACCCCAAACCCCCACCCCCTCCCCTCAAAACCCCCCCTTTTTCCCTGCGCTTTCCAAATTCCATTTTTTCCCCCCAATTTTTACCTTTTTCCCCTTATTTTTTTAATCCCCTCAGCGTCCTCAGGAGAGCCTTGGATAAAATCGCCGAGATCAAATCCCTGCTGGAGGAGCGCCGCATCGGTACGGCCGCCAGGGGGCGCTGCGGCCACGCTCCCCTCACATGAGGCGGGGGCGGGGGGGAAAGGCGGGAAAAGCTTCAAATCCCTCAAAATTCCACCAAAATCCATCGGGATTTTGAGGGGATCGGGGAGTTTTTATTGATTTTTTTTTCGGTTGTTTCAAATGTTTTGATTCCAGCGGCGAAAATCGCCGGGATCTACAGCGAGGCGGAGCGCCCAGGAAGACGATGAGGAGGGGGGTGCTGATGACGCTGCTGCAGCAGTCGGCGATGACGCTGCCGCTGTGGATCGGGAAACCCGGGGAAAAGTGAGGAAAAATGAGGGGAAAAGTGAGGAAAAATGAGGGGAAAGTGGGAATTTGAGGGAATAATGAGGGTTTGGGGGGGTTTTGAGGGGAAAAAAGGGGGATTTGTGGGGGAAAAAGTGGGATTTTGGAAGGAAAAGGGTGGATTTGAAGGTGCCGATGACGCTGCCGCTGTGGATGGGGAAAGCTGGGGAAAAGTGAGGGAAAATGAGGGGAAAAGTGAGGAAAAATGAGGGGAAAAGTGAGGGAAAATGAGGGGAAAACTGAGGAAAAATGAGGGGAAAAGTGAGGAAAAATGAGAGGAAAAGTGAGGAAAAATGGGGGGAAAAGTGGGAATTTGAAGGAATAATGAACGTTTGGGAGATTTTTTGGGGAAAAATGGGGGGATTTTTAGGGAAAAAGTGGGATTTTGGAGAGAAAAGGGGGGATTTGAGGGTGCCGATGACGCTGCCGCTGTGGATGGGGAAACCCGGGGAAAAGTGAGGAAAAATGAGGGGAAAAGTGGGAATTTGAGGGGAAAATGGGAATTTGAGGGAATAATGAGGGTTTGGGGGGATTTTGGGGGAAAAAGGGGGGATTTTTAGGGAAAAAAGTGGGATTTTGGAGGGAAAAGGGGGGATTTGAGGGTGCCGATGGCGCTGCCGCTGTGGATGGGGAAAGCTGGGGAAAAGTGAGGGAAAATGGGGGGAAAAGTGAGGAAAAATGAGGGGAAAATGGGAATTTGAGGGAATAATGAGAGTTTGGAGGGAAAAAATGGGGGATTTTTTGGGGGAAAAAAGGGATTTTGGAAGGAAAAGGGGGGATTTGAGGGTGCCGATGACGCTGCCGCTGTGGATGGGGAAAGCTGGGGAAAAGTGAGGGAAAATGAGGGGAAAAGTGAGGAAAAATGAGGGGAAAATGGGAATTTGAGGGGAAAATGGGAATTTGAGGGAATAATGAGGGTTTGGGGGGAAAAATGGGGGATTTTTTGGGGAAAAAGAGGGATTTTGGAAGGAAAAGGGGGGATTTGAGGGTGCCGATGACGCTGCCGCTGTGGATGGGGAAACCTGGGGAGAAGTGAGGAAAAATGAGGGGAAAAGTGAGGAAAAATGAGGGGAAAAGTGAGGAAAAATGAGGGGAAAATGGGAATTTGAGGGAATAATGAGGGTTTGGGGGGAAAAAATGGGGGATTTTTTGGGGAAAAGGGGGGATTTTGGAGGGAAAAGGGGGGATTTGAGGGTGCCGATGACGCTGCCGCTGTGGATGGGGAAAGCTGGGGAAAAGTGAGGGAAAATGAGGGGAAAAGTGAGGGAAAATGAGGGAAAAATGAGGGGAAAATGGGAATTTGAGGGAATAATGAGGGTTTGGGGGGAAAAAATGGGGGATTTTTTGGGGAAAAAGAGGGATTTTGGAAGGAAAAGGGGGGATTTGAGGGTGCCGATGGTGCTGCCGCTGTGGATGGGGAAAGCTGGGGAAAAGTGAGGAAAAATGAGGGGAAAAGTGAGGAAAAATGAGGGGAAAATGGGAATTTGAGGGGAAAATGAGAATTTGAGGGAATAATGAGGGTTTGGGGAGAAAAAATGGGGGATTTTTTGGGGAAAAAGAGGGATTTTGGAAGGAAAAGGGGGGATTTGAGGGTGCCGATGACGCTGTCGCTGTGGATGGGGAAACCTGGGGAGAAGTGAGGAAAAATGAGGGGAAAAGTGAGGAAAAATGAGGGGAAAAGTGAGGAAAAATGGGGGGAAAAGTGGGAATTTGAAGGAATAATGAACATTTGGGAGATTTTTTGGGGAAAAATGGGGGGATTTTTAGGGAAAAAGAGGGATTTTGGAAGGAAAAGGGGGGATTTGAGGGTGCCGATGACGCTGCCGCTGTGGATGGGGAAAGCTGGGGAAAAGTGAGGAAAAATGAGGGGAAAAGTGAGGAAAAATGAGGGGAAAATGGGAATTTGAGGGGAAAATGGGAATTTGAGGGAATAATGAGGGTTTGGGGGGAAAAAATGGGGGATTTTTTGGGGAAAAAGTGGGATTTTGGAGGGAAAAGGGGGGATTTGAGGGTGCCGATGACGCTGCCACTGTGGATGGGGAAAGCTGGGGAAAAGTGAGGGAAAATGAGGGGAAAAGTGAGGAAAAATGAGGGGAAAAGTGGGAATTTGAAGGAATAATGAACGTTTGGGAGATTTTTTGGGGAAAAATGGGGGGATTTTTAGGGAAAAAAGTGGGATTTTGGAAGGAAACGGGGGGATTTGAGGGTGCCGATGGTGCTGCCGCTGTGGATTGGGAAACCTGGGGAAAAGTGAGGGAAAATGAGGGGAAAAGTGAGGAAAAATGAGGGGAAAAGTGAGGAAAAATGAGGGGAAAAGTGAGGAAAAGTGAGGGAAAAATGAGGAAAAATGGGGGAAAAATGGGGCTTTGAGGGAATAATGAGAGTTTGGGGGGATTTGGGGGGAAAAAGGGGGGATTTTTAGGGAAAAAGAGGGATTTTGGAGGGAAAAAGGGGGAAAATTGGGAGGAACAAAAGGGGAATTTGAGTATTGGGCCCTCCTTGGGTAATTTGGGTTAAAAATAAGCAATTTTGGGTTAAAATGAAGACATTTTTGCAGTAGAAATGGGTAATTCTGGGGTGAAATGGATGATTTTGGGGTAAAATAGTTGGTTTTGAGGTAGAAATACAGGATTTTGGGGTAAAATAGATGATTTTGAGGTAGAAATGGAGGATTTTGGGGTAAAATAAATAATTTTGAGGTAAAAATAGATGATTTTGACGTAGAAATGGAGGATTTTGGGGTAAAATTGATGAGTTTGAGGTAGAAATGGATGATTTTGGGGTAAAATAAATGATTTTGGGGTAGAAATGGAGGTTTTGAGGTAAAATAGTATTTTTTGAGGTAGAAATGGGATGATTTTGGGGTAAAATAAATGATTATGAGGTAGAAATGTATGATTTAGGGTAAAATGGATGATTTTGAGGTAGAAATGGATTATTTGGGGTAAAATAAATGATTTTGAGGTAAAATAGATGATTTTGAGGTAAAATGAATGATTTTGAGGTTGAAATGGATGATTTTGAGGTAAAATTGATGATTTTGAGGTTGAAATGGATGATTTTGAGGTAAAATGGATGACTTTGAGGTAGAAATAGATGATTTTGGGATAAAATAGATGATTTTAGGTTAAAATAAATGATTTTGAGGTAGAAATAGATTATTTGGGGTAAAATAAATGATTTTGAGGTAGAAACGTATGATTTGAGGTAAAATAAATGATTTTGAGGTTGAAATGGATGATTTTGGGATAAAATAGATGATTTTGAGGTAAAATAGATGATTTTGAGGTAAAATGAATGATTTTGAGGTAGAAATGGATGATTTTGGGATAAAATAAATAATTTTGGGGTAAAATAAATGATTTTGAGGTAGAAATGGATTATTTGGGGTAAAATAAATGATTTTGAGGTAGAAACGGATGATTTGAGGTAAAATTGATGATTTTGAGGTAAAAATAGATGATTTTGAGGTAAAATAAATGATTTTGAGGTTGAAATGGATGATTTTGGGATAAAATAGATGATTTTAGGTTAAAATAAATGATTTTGAGGTAGAAATGGATTATTTGGGGTAAAAGAAATGATTTTGAGGTAGAAACGGATGATTTTGAGGTAAAATAGATTATTTTGAGGTAAAAATAGATGATTTTGAGGTAAAATAAATGATTTTGAGGCTGAAATGGATGATTTTGAGGTAAAATTGATGACTTTGAGGTAGAAATGAGCAACTTTCGGGTAAAAATGAGTCATCCTCAGATAGAACCGAGCCATTTGGGAGCAAAACTTCCAATTTTGGGGCTAAACCGGGCAATTTCATTCCCGAAAACCAACAATTTCAAGGTAAAACCCAGCGGTTCGAAGCAAAACCAAGCCATTTTGGTGCAAAAAAAAATGACATTTTCGGAGTAAGAATCAGAGTAAAAATCAGAGTAAAAATCAGAGTAAAAATCAGTAAAAATCAGTAAAAATCAGAGTAAAAATCAGAGTAAAAATCAGTAAAAATCAGTAAAAATAAGAGTAAAAATCAGAGTAAAAATCAGAATAAAAATATAAAAATATTTTAATTTAGAGGTAAAACCAAGGGGGGTTTTTTGGGGGGGGTTCAGGAATTGTTTCGACCTCCCCCAGACCCCCTCCCCTGTGCGGGGCGGTGCCGGCGGCCGGCGACTACGTGGCCAAACCCGGCGACAAAGTGGCCGCCAGGGTCAAGGCCCTGGAAGGGGACGAGCAGTGGATCCTGGCTGAGGTGGTCAGCTACAGCCACGCCGCCAACAAGTGAGTGAGCAGCCCCCAAATTCCCCTCTTTTTGACCCCAAAAAATTCTTCCTTTTTTTTGGGGGGGATTTTTTTTTTTTTTTTTTTTCTCGGCCTCGAAACGGGGGGAAAAACGGTGAATTTTGGGTGGTTTCCCCCACAGGTATGAAGTGGATGATATCGATGAGGAGGGGAAGGAGTGAGTGAGGCAAAGGAAAAATCTGGAATTCGGTGGAAAATGCCCCCAAAATGCACTTAAATGAGCCTTAAAAGTTTCCTCAAATCCTCCCCCCAAAAGTGCCCTAAATTGGGGGAATATTCCCTCAAATGCTTTTAAAGCTGCCCAAATTCCCCTCGAAACCTCCCCAAATCTTCCCTGTGTTGTCCAAAAATCCCCTTAAACCTCCCCAAGTTCCCCCAAACCTCCCCAATTCACCCCAAAATCCTCTTAAACCTTCCCAGATCCTCCCAAAATCACCTTAAACCCCTCCAAATTCCCCAAAATCCCCTCAAAAACCTATTAAAACCTCCCCAAATCTTTCCAGTCTTCCCCCAAAATCCCCAAATCCCCTCAGAACTTCCCCAAATCCCCTCAAACCTCCCGAAAACGCCACAAAAATCCCTTAAAACCTCCCAAAAATCCCCTTAAACTTCCCCAAATCTTTCCAGTCTTCCCCCAAAATCCCAAATCCCCTCAAAACCTCCCCAAATCTCCTCCAAATCTCCTCAAATCCCCTCAAAACCTCCCCAAATCCCCTCAAACCTCCCCAAAATCCCTTGAAACCTCCCCAAATCTTTCCAATGGTCCCCCAAAATCCCCAAATCCCCTCAAACCTCCCCAAATCTTTCCAATCTTCCCCCAAAATCCCCAAATCCCCTCAAACCTCCCCAAAACGCCACAAAAATCCCCTCAAACCTCCCAAAAATCCCTTGAAACCTCTCCAAATCTTTCCAATCTTCCCCCAAACCTCCCCAAATCCCCTCAAACCTCCTCAAATCCCCTCAAAACCTCCCCAAATCCCCTCAAACCTCCCCAAAATCCCTTGAAACCTCCCCAAATCTTTCCAATGGTCCCCCAAAATCCCCAAATCCCCTCAAAACTTCCCCAAATCCCCTCAAACCTCCCAAAAACGCCACAAAAATCCCTTAAAACCTCCCAAAAATCCCCTTAAACTTCCCCAAATCTTTCCCATCTTCCCCCAAATCCCCTCAAAACCTCCCCAAATCCCCTCAAACCTCCCCAAAATCCCTTGAAACCTCCCCAAATCTTTCCAATGGTCCCCCAAAATCCCCAAATCCCCTCAAAACCTCCCCAAATCCCCTCAAACCTCCCAAAAATCCCCTCAAACCTCCCAAAACCCCCCTGAAACCTCCCCAAATCTTCCCAATCTTCCCCCAAATCCCCTCAAAACCTCCCCAAATCCCCTCAAACCTCCCAAAAATCCCTTGAAACCTCCCCAAATCTTTCCAATTGTCCCCCAAACCTCCCCAAATCCCCTCAAAACCTCCCCAAATCTCCTCCAAACCTCCCAAAAATCCCCTCAAACCTCCCAAAACCGCCCCAAAAATCCCCTCAAACCTCCCAAAAATCCCTTTAACCTCCCCAAATCTTTCCAGTCTTCCCTCAAAATCCCCAAATCCCCTGAAAACTTCCCCAAATCCCCTCAGAATTTCCCCAAATCTCCTCAAACCTCCCGAAACCGCCCCAAAAATCCCCTCAAACCTCCCCAAATCTTCCCAATCTTCCCCCAAATCCCCTCAAAACCTCCCCAAATCCCCTCAAACCTCCCCAAAACGCCACAAAAATCCCCTCAAAACCTCCCCAAATCCCCTCAAACCTCCCAAAACCCCCCTGAAACCTCCCCAAATCTTCCCCATCCTCCCCCAAATCCCCTCAAAACCTCCCCAAATCCCCTCAAAACCTCCCCAAATCCCCTCAAAACCTCCCCAAATCCCCTCAAAGCCTCCCCAAATCCCCTCAAAACCTCCCCAAATCCCCTCAAAACCTCCCCAAATCCCCTCAAACCTCCCAAAACCCCCCTGAAACCTCCCCAAATCTTTCCCATCTTCCCCCAAATCCCCTCAAAACCTCCCCAAATCCCCTCAAACCTCCCCAAATCTTCCCAATCTTCCCCCAAATCCCCTCAAACCTCCCCAAAATCCCTCGAACCCCCCCCAAAATCCCCTTTTCGGGGGCACCTTTCCCCTCACGCCCTCGCAGGCGCCACACGCTGAGCCGCCGCCGCATCATCCCCCTGCCCCAATGGAAAACCAACCCGGAGACGGATCCCGAGGCTCTTTTCCACAAGGATCAGCTGGTCCTGGCCCTTTATCCGCAAACCACCTGCTTCTACCGGGCCCTCATCCACGCCCCGCCTCAGCGCGTGAGTATGGGACCCAAAATCCCGAGAAAACGCCTCAAAAATTCCTTCGGAAATGAAGGTTTTTTTTGAGGCGGGAAGGAGGGCGGGGGGAAAGGTTGGCTCCGGTAGGGGGCGCCGTGCGCGCCGTGAGGGGGTTGCTAGGGGGCGTGGCTTGTTGCTAGGGAGGGGTTGCCATATATGGAGCGTTGCTAGGGGGCGGGGCTTGTTGCTAAGGGGAGGGATTGCCATATATGGAGGGTTGCTAGGGGGCGTGGCTTGTTGCTAGGGAGGGGTTGCCATATAAGGAGCGTTGCTAGGGGGCAGGGCTTGTTGCTAGGGAGGGGTTGCCATATATGGAGCGTTGCTAGGGGCGTGGCTTGTTGCTAGGGAGGGGTTGCCATATATGGAGCGTTGCTAGGGGGCGTGGCTTGTTGCTAGGGAGGGTTGCCATATATGGAGGGTTGCTAGGGGGCGTGGCTTGTTGCTAAGGGGAGGGGTTGCCATATATGGAGGGTTGCTAGGGGGCGGGGCTTGTTGCTAAGTGGAGGGGTTGCCATATATGGAGGGTTGCTAGGGGCGTGGCTTGTTGCTAAGGGGAGGGATTGCCATATATGGAGGGTTGCTAGGGGGCGGGGCTTGTTGCTAAGGGGAGGGGTTGCCATATATGGAGGGTTGCTAGGGGCGGGGCTTGTTGCTAAGGGGAGGGGTTGCCATATAAGGAGTGTTGCTAGGGGCGGGGTTGTTGCTAAGGAGGGGTTGCCATATATGGAGGGTTGCTAGGGGGCGTGGCTTGTTGCTAGGGAGGGTTGCCATATATGGAGGGTTGCTAGGGGGCGGGGCTTGTTGCTAAGGGGAGGTGCTGCCTTATAAGGAGGTTGCTAGGGGGCGGGGCTTGTTGCTAGGGAGGGGTTGCCATATATGGAGCGTTGCTAGGGGTGTGGCTTGTTGCTAAGGAGGGGTTGCCATATATGGAGCGTTGCTAGGGGCGGGGCTTGTTGCTAGGGAGGGGTTGCTATATATGGAGGGTTGCTAGGGGGCGTGGCTTGTTGCTAGGGAGGGGTTGCCATATATGGAGGGTTGCTAGGGGCGTGGCTTGTTGCTAGGGAGGGGTTGCTATATATGGAGGGTTGCTAGGGGGCGTGGCTTGTTGCTAGGGAGGGTTGCCATATATGGAGGGTTGCTAGGGGGCGTGGCTTGTTGCTAAGGGGAGGGGTTGCCATATATGGAGTGTTTCTAGGGGGCGGGGCTTGTTGCTAGGGAGGGGTAGCCATATATGGCGTTGCTAGGGGGTGGGGCTTGTTGCTAGGGAGGGGTTGCCATATAAGGAGCGTTGCTAGGGGGCGGGGCTTGTTGCTAGGGAGGGGTTGCCATATATGGAGCGTTGCTAAGGGCGTGGCTTGTTGCTAAGGGGAGGGATTGCCATATATGGAGCGTTGCTAGGGGGCGTGGCTTGTTGCTAGGGAGGGGTTGCCATATATGGAGCATTGCTAGGGGGCGTGGCTTGTTGCTAGGGAGGGGTTGCCATATAAGGAGCGTTGCTAGGGGGCGTGGCTTGTTGCTAGGGAGGGTTGCCATATATGGAGCGTTGCTAGGGGGCGGGGCTTGTTGCTAAGGGGAGGGGTTGCCATATAAGGAGCGTTGCTAGGGGGCGTGGCTTGTTGCTAGGGAGGGGTTGCCATATAAGGAGGTTGCTAGGGGCGTGGCTTGTTGCTAAGGGGAGGGGTTGCCATATAAGGAGTGTTGCTAGGGGCGTGGCTTGTTGCTAGGGAGGGGTTGCCATATATGGAAAGTTGCTAGGGGGCGGGGTTTGTTGCTAGGGAGGGTTGCCATATATGGAGGGTTGCTAGGGGGCGGGGCTTGTTGCTAAGGGGAGGGGTTGCCATATAAGGAGCGTTGCTAGGGGGCGGGGCTTGTTGCTAGGGAGGGGTAGCCATATATGGTGTTGCTAGGGGGCGGGGCTTGTTGCTAGGGAGGGGTTGCCATATATGGAGGGTTGCTAGGGGGCGTGGCTTGTTGCTAAGGGGAGGGGTTGCCATATAAGGAGTGTTGCTAGGGGCGGGGCTTGTTGCTAGGGAGGGGTTGCCATATAAGGAGCGTTGCTAGGGGCGGGGCTTGTTGCTAGGGAGGGGTAGCCATATATGGCGTTGCTAGGGGGCGGGGCTTGTTGCTAGGGAGGGGTTGCCATATAAGGAGCGTTGCTAGGGGCCGTGGCTTGTTGCTAAGGGGAGGGGTTGCCATATATGGAGGGTTGCTAGGGGCGTGGCTTGTTGCTAGGGAGGGTTGCCATATATGGAGGGTTGCTAGGGGGCGTGGCTGGTTGCTAAGGGGAGGGGTTGCCATATATGGAGCGTTGCTAGGGGGCGGGGTTTGTTGCTAGGGAGGGTTGCCATATATGGAGGGTTGCTAGGGGGCGTGGCTTGTTGCTAGGGAGGGGTAGCCATATATGGCGTTGCTAGGGGGCGGGGCTTGTTGCTAAGGGGAGGGGTTGCCATATAAGGAGCTTTGCTAGGGGGGCGGGGCTTGTTGCTAAGGGGAGGGGTTGCCATATATGGAGCGTTGCTAGGGGGCGTGGCTTGTTGCTAGGGAGGGTTGCCATATATGGAGGGTTGCTAGGGGGCGGGGCTTGTTGCTAGGGCGGTTGCCATATATGGAGGGTTGCTAGGGGGCGGGGCTTGTTGCTAGGGCGGTTGCCATATATGAGCGTTGCTAGGGGCGGGGCTTGTTGCTAGGAAGGGGTTGCCATATAAGGAGTGTTGCTAGGGGGCGTGGCTTGTTGCTAGGGAGGGGTTGCCATATATGGAGGGTTGCTAGGGGGCGGGGCTTGTTGCTAGGGAGGGGTTGCCATATATGGAGGGTTGCTAGGGGGCGTGGCTTGTTGCTAGGGGGAGGGGTTGCCATATAAGGAGTGTTGCTAGGGGGCGGGGCTTGTTGCTAGGGAGGGGTTGCCATATATGGAAAGTTGCTAGGGGGCGTGGCTTGTTGCTAAGGAGGGATTGCCATATATGGAGCGTTGCTAGGGGGCGGGGCTTGTTGCTAAGGGGAGGGGTTGCCATATAAGGAGTGTTGCTAGGGGCGTGGCTTGTTGGTAAGGGGAGGGGTTGCCATATATGGAGGGTTGCTAGGGGCGTGGCTTGTTGCTAGGGAGGGGTTGCCATATATGGAGGGTTGCTAGGGGGCGGGGCTTGTTGCTAAGGGGAGGGGTTGCCATATAAGGAGGTTGCTAGGGGGCGTGGCTTGTTGCTAGGGAGGGTTGCCATATATGGGCATTGCTAGGGGGCGTGGCTTGTTGCTAAGGAGGGGTTGCCATATAAGGAGCGTTGCTAGGGGCGTGGCTTGTTGCTAGGGAGGGGTTGCCATATATGGAGCGTTGCTAGGGGCGTGGCTTGTTGCTAAGGAGGGTTGCCATATATGGAGGGTTGCTAGGGGGCGTGGCTTGTTGCTAAGGGGAGGGGTAGCCATATATGGTGTTGCTAGGGGGCGGGGCTTGTTGCTAGGGAGGGGTTGCCATATAAGGAGCGTTGCTAGGGGGCGGGGCTTGTTGCTAAGGGGAGGGGTTGTCATATAAGGAGGGTTGCTAGGGGCGTGGCTTGTTGCTAGGGAGGGTTGCCATATATGGAGCGTTGCTAGGGGCGTGGCTTGTTGCTAAGGAGGGGTTGCCATATATGGAGGGTTGCTAGGGGGCGGGGCTTGTTGCTAGGGAGGGGTTGCCATATAAGGAGGGTTGCTAGGGGGCGGGGCTTGTTGCTAGGGAGGGGTTGCCATATATGGCGTTGCTAGGGGGTGGGGTTTGTTGCTAAGGGGAGGGGTTGCCATATATAAGCGTTGCTAGGGGGCGGGGCTTGTTGCTAGGGAGGGGTTGCCATATATGGAGGGTTGCTAGGGGGCGGGGCTTGTTGCTAGGGAGGGTTGCCACATATGGGCGTTGCTAGGGGGCGGGGCTTGTTGCTAAGGGGAGGGGCTGCCATATATGGAGGGTTGCTAGGGGGCGTGGCTTGTTGCTAAGGGGAGGGGTTGCCATATAAGGAGCGTTGCTAGGGGGCGGGGCTTGTTGCTAAGGGGAGGGGTTGTCATATAAGGAGCGTTGATAGGGGCGTGGCTTGTTGCTAGGGAGGGTTGCCATATATGGGCGTTGCTAGGGGGCGGGGCTTGTTGCTAGGGAGGGGTTGCCAAATATGGAGGGTTGCTAGGGGGCGTGGCTTGTTGCTAAGGGGAGGGGTTGCCATATAAGGAGTGTTGCTAGGGGCGGGGCTTGTTGCTAGGGAGGGGTTGCCATATATGGAGGGTTGCTAGGGGGCGTGGCTTGTTGCTAGGGAGGGTTGCCATATATGGAGGGTTGCTAGGGGGTGTGGCTTGTTGCTAAGAGGGTTGCTAAGGGGCGGAGCTTGTTGCTATGGGGGGGTTTAAATCTACTTGGGACTCGCCCGAAATCCCCCAAATCCACCCCAAAATCCCCCCTAAAATCCCCCAAAATCCCTCCAAATCTTCTCAAATCTCCCCAAATCTTCCCAAATCTCTTTCAAAATCGGGGTTTTTTGGGGGAAAAAAATGGGATTTTTTTAGGGGAAAAATTGAGATTTTTGGGGGAAAAAAATGGGATTTTTTTGGGGAAAAATTGGGATTTTTGGGGTTAAAACGACGGGAAAGAGCCCCAAAATGCCCCAAACTTGACCCAAATGTGCCCCTCTCCAGCCCCAGGACGACTATTCGGTGCTTTTCGAGGACACCTCCTACGCCGACGGCTACTCACCGCCCCTCAACGTGGCCCAGCGCTACGTGGTGGCCTGCAAGGAGACCAAAAAGAAGTGAAAATGCCCCAAAAACGGCCCCAGATCCTGCCAGAGGCACCCCAAATTGGGGGAGAGCGGCCCCGAATTATTGGGGAGGGAAAAATGGGATTTTTGGGGGAAAAATGGGATTTTTGGGGGAAAAAAAAGGGAATTTTAGGGGGAAAAAAAGGGACTTTTTGGGGAAAAATTGAGATTTTTAGAGGAAAAAAATTGGGATTTTTTGGGGTAAAAATTAAGATTTTTCGGGGAAAAAAAAGGGATTTTTTGGGGGAAAATTGGGATTTTTAGGGGGAAAAATTGGGATTTTTAGGGGAAAATTTGGGATTTTTGGGGGAAAAAAAATGGGATATTTTTGGAGAAAAATTGAAATTTTTAGGGGAAAAAAATGGGGATTTTTTTGGGGAAAAAAATTGAGATTTTTCGGGGAAAAAAATGGGATTTTTTGGGGGAAAAATCGGGATTTTTAGGGGGAAAAATTGGGGGTTTTTGGGGAAAAAATGGGGTTTTTTGGGGGAAAAATTGGGGTTTTTTAAAGGAAAAAATGGGATTTTTAGGGGAAAAAAATGGGATTTTGGGGGGAAAAAAATGGGATATCTTAGGGGAAAAAATGGGATTTTTAGGGAAAAAATGGGATTTTTTGGGGAAAAAGTTGGAATTTTTTGGGGGAAAAATTGGGATTTTTGGGGGAAAAAATTGGGATTATTAGGGGAAAAAATAGGATTTTTAGGGAAAAGAAAGGGGTTTTTTTGGGGAAAAATCAGGATTTTTGGGGTTAAAACGCCGGGAAAGAGCCCCAAAGTTGCCCAAATGCCCCAAAATGCCCCAAAGTTGCCCAAATGCCCCAAAATGCCCCAAAGTTGCCCAAAATGCCCCTCTCCAGCCCCAGGCCGAGCATTGGGTGCTTTTCGAGGACACCTCCTACGCCGACGGCTACTCACCGCCCCTCAACGTGGCCCAGCGCTACGTGGTGGCCTGCAAGGAGACCAAAAAGAAGTGAAAATGCCCCAAAAACGGCCCCAGATCCTGCCAGAGGCACCCCAAATTGGGGGAGAGCGGCCCCGAATTATTGGGGAGGGAAAAAAGGGATTTTTTGGGGAAAAAATGGGATTTTTTGGGGGGGGGAAGGGAGTTTTTTGGGGAAAAAATGGGATTTTTAGGGGGAAAATTGGGATTTTTTTGGGGAAAATGGACAGGAAAGAGACCAAAATTTAGCAAAATTGCTCCAAAATTATTGGGAGCAATAAAAAAATGGGAAAAAATGGGATTTTTAGGGAGAAAAATTGGGATTTTTATGGGAAAAATTAAGATTTTTAGAGGAAAAAAATGGGAATTTGGGGAAAATTGGGATTTTTGGTTTAAAATGAGGGGAAAGAGCCCAAAATTGGGAAAATCACTCCAAAATTATCGGGGAGGAAAGAAATGGGATTTTAGGAAAAAAATTTGGGAATTTTGTGGGAAAAATGGGATTTTGGAGGGAAAAATTGGGAATTTTGGGGTTAAAATGGAGGAGGAAGGGGCCAAAATTTGGGAAATCACCCCAAAATTATTGGGAAGGGAAAAAATGGGATTTTAGGAAAAAAAACTGGGATTTTTATGGGAAAAATGGGATTTTTTACAGGAAAAAACGGGAAATTTTGGGGGAAAAAATGGGATTTTTGAGGGTTAAAATAACACAAAACAACCCAAAAATTGGGGAAATCACCCCAAAATTATTTGAGGGTTGGGTTAAAGGACGATGGGAGCCCAAAAAGTGACAGAGGAGGGAAAAGTGGGGAAAAATCGGGGAAAAAAAGGGGAATTTGGGGTTAAAATGGAGAGAAAATTCCCAGAATTTAATGGGGGGAGGGGAAATGGGGGAGGGGCCAAAAAATGAGGGGGGAGGGGCCAAAAAGGAGGGGGAGGGGCCAAAAATCCCCTCCTCAAAATGGCGGCAGAAAGGGGGAGGGGCACAGAACGGAAATGACGTCACGGGGGCGTGGCCAAACCAAGCCCCGCCCCCTTTAATTTATTCACGGCGTAATTAAAACTTAACCACCTTTATTAGAAATAAATTAATTAAAACAAATCGAATCTTCCGTGGGCGTGGCCTCACGTGGGGGCGGAGCTCGGAACAATGACGTCATCGGGCTCCGCCCACTCCTCTTCAGGCTCCGCCTCCCCCAGGCAACGACGAATCAGATCCCCCCAGAGGAGGTGGGCGTGGCACCTGGGGGGCGGGGCCAAAATCAGGACACGCCCCCGCCGCCATTTTGAGGCCCTTAGCAACAGGCCCCGCCCCTTAGCAACAAGCCCTGTCTTTCGGCAGCCATTTTGGAGCCTTTCCTTATAAGGAAATGGGCCCTTAGCAACAGGCCACGCCCCCTAGCAACCACACAGAATGTGCCCTTATAAGGAAATGGGGCCCTTAGCAACAAGCCCCGCCCTTTAGCAACAGGCCCTGTCCTTCAGCAGCCATTTTGGAGCCTTTCCTTATAAGGAAAAGAGGCCCTTAGCAACAAGCCCCGCCCCCTAGCAACCACACAGAACGTTCCCTTATAAGGAAATGGGGCCCTTAGCAACAAGCCCCGCCCCTTAGCAACCACACAGAATGGTGCCTTATAAGGAAATGGGGCCCTTAGCAACAAGCCCCGCCCCTTAGCAACAGGCCCTGTCCTTCAGCAGCCATTTTGGAGCCTTCCCTTATAAGGAAATGGGGCCCGTAGCAACAAGCCCCGCCCCCTAGCAACCACATAAGCCCTTTCCATATTAGGAAAAAGGCCCTTAGCAACAAGCCCCGCCCCTTAGCAACAGGCCCTGTCTCTCAGCAGCCATTTTGGAGCCTTTCCTTATAAGGAAATGAGCCCTTAGCAACAGGCCCCGCCCCCTAGCAACCGCACAGAACGTTCCCATATAAGGAAATGGGGCCCTTAGCAACAAGCCCCGCCCCCTAGCAACCACACAGAACGTTTCCTTATAAGGAAATGAGGCCCTTAGCAACAAGCCCCGCCCCTTAGCAACAGGCCCTGTCCTTCAGCAGCCATTTTGGAGCCTTTCCTTATAAGGAAATGGGCCCTTAGCAACAAGCCCCGCCCCCTAGCAACCACACAGAATGTTCCCTTATAAGGAAATGGGGCCCTTAGCAACAGGCCACGCCCCCTAGCAACCACACAGAACATTGCCTTATAAGGAAATGGGGCCCTTAGCAACAAGCCCCGCCCCTTAGCAACAGACCCTGGCTGTCGGCAGCCATTTTGGAGCCTTTCCTTATAAGGAAATGGGGCCCTTAGCAACAAGCCCCGCCCCCTAGCAACCACACAGAACGTTGCCTTATAAGGAAATGGGGCCCTTAGCAACAAGGCCCCGCCCCTTAGCAACCGGCCCTGTCTGTCGGCAGCCATTTTGGAACCTTTCCTTATAAAGAAATGGGGCCCTTAGCAACAAGCCCCGCCCCCTAGCAACCGCACAAATTGTTCCCTTTTAAGGAAATGGGGCCCTTAGCAACAAGCCCCGCCCCCTAGCAACCACACAGAACGTTCCCTTATAAGGAAATGGGGCCCTTAGCAACAAGCCCCGCCCCCTAGCAACCACACAGAATGTTCCCTTATAAGGAAGTGGGGCCCTTAGCAACAGGCCACGCCCCCTAGCAACCACACAGAATGGTGCCTTATAAGGAAATGGGGCCCTTAGCAACAAGCCCCGCCCCTTAGCAACAGAATCTGTCCCTCAGCAGCCATTTTGGAGCCTTTCCTTTTAAGGAAATGGGGCCCTTAACAACAAGCCCCGCCCCCTAGCAACCACACAGAACGTTCCCTTATAAGGAAATGGGGCCCTTAGCAACAGGCACCGCCCCCTAGCAACCACACAGAACGTTGCCTTATAAGGAAATGGGGCCCTTAGCAACAAGCCCCGCCCCCTAACAACCACACAGAACATTGCCTTATAAGGAAATGGGGCCCTTAGCAACAAGCCCCGCCCCCTAGCAACCACACAGAACCTTCCCTTATAAGGAAATGGGGCCCTTAGCAACAAGCCCCGCCCCCTAGCAACCACACAGAACCTTCCCTTATAAGGAAATGGGGCCCTTAGCAACAAGCCCCGCCCCTTAGCAACAAGCCCCGCCCCTCTCCTCACCCGGGACAGGCGCCCCCTAGCGGCAGCAGCTGCAGCGGCTCCGGGGCCAGGAAGAGCCGGGCCAGGCAGGGGGGATGGGCGGCCATGGAGCAAAGGGGGCGGGGACAGCGCAGAAGGGGCGTGGCCTGCACCTGGAAAGGGGCGTGGTCACATCAGCACCCCCCAAAAATCCCCATAAATATGATGCTATTTGCATAAATTTACATAAATCCGCATAAATTTGAATTTTGGACGTTCGGAGTGCTCCCGTAACTGCTCGCGTTACTTAGGGCACCGCCCGGCCCCTCCCCCACCCCCAAATTCCCGGGTTTTCACCCCAAAACTCCCCCCAAATTTAAAGCCCCGCTGCCTTCAACCCCCTCCCATTTAAACCCCGCCCACTTTAAGCCCCGCCCCCTTAAACCCCACCCCCTTAAACCACACCCACTTTAAGCCCCACCTCCTTAAACCCCACCCACTCTAAGCCCCACCCCCTTAAACCCCACCCACTCTAAGCCCCACCCCCTTAAACCCCACCCACTTTAAGCTCCACCCATTTAAACCCCTCCAAGTTAAACCCACCCACTTTAAGCTCCTCCCATTTTAATCTGGCCCAATTTAAGCCACACCCCTTCAAACCCCTCCCCTTTAAGCCCCTCCCCCTTAAGCCCCGCCCACTTTAAGCCACTCCCCTTTAAACCCCACCCACCTTAAGCCCCTCCCCATTAAGCCCCACCCACTTCAAGCCCCGCCCCTTAAACCCCACTCACCATAAGCCCCTCCCACTTAGACCCCACCCACTTTAAGCCCCGCCCCTTTAAGGCCCAGCCCTTTAACATCCTCCTCTTTAAACCCCACCCCCTTTAATCCCCGCCCCCTTAATCCCGGCCCACTTAAAACCCCTCCATTTAAACCCCACCCACTTCAAGCCCCACCCCCTTAAACCCCACCCACTTTAAGCCCCTCCAATTTTGACCCCACCCTGTTCAAGCCCCACCCACATTAAGCCACGCCCCTTAAACCCCTCCTCCTCTTTAAACCCCACCTAAACCCTTGCCCTTAAACCCCACCCACTTTAAGCCCCACCCTCTCACCCCATTCTCTTAAACCCCGCCCACTTCAGGCCCCTCCCCTTTAAGCCCCACCCACTTTAAGCCCCTCCCCTTTGAACCCCGCCCCCTTTAAGCCACACCCCTTCAAACCCCTCCCCTTTAAGCCCCTCCCCCTTAAGCCCCGCCCACTTTAAGCCCCTCCCCTTTAAACCCCACCCACTTCAAGCCCCTCCCATTTTAATGTCACCCAATTTAAGCCCTGCTCTTTTAAACCCCACCCACCTTAAGCCCCTCCCCATTAAGCCCCACCCACTTCAAGCCCCGCCCCACTCACCATAAGCCCCTCCCACTTAGACCCCACCCACTTTAAGCCCTGCCCTTTTAAGCCCCACCCCCTTAACATCCTCCTCTTTAAACCCCACCCCCTTTAATCCCCGCCCCCTTAATCCCGGCCCACTTAAACCCCCTCCATTTAAACCCCACCCACTTTAAGCCCCACCCCCTTAAACCCCACCCACTTTAAGCCCCTCCCCCTTAAACCCCACCCACTTCAAACCCCACCCACTTTAAGCCCCACCCTCTCACCCCATTCTCTTAAACCCCGCCCACTTTAGGCCCCTCCCCTTTAAGCCCCACCCACTTTAAGCCCCCCCATTTGAACCCCACCCACTTTAAGCCACACCCCTTCAAACTCCTCCCCTTTAAGCCCCTCCCCCTTAAACCCCACCCACTTTAAGCCCTTCCCCTTTAAACCCCACCCACTTTTAAGCCCTACCCCTTAAGTCCAACCCACTTTAAGCCCCTCCCATTTTAATCTCACCCAATTTAAGCCCTACTCCTTAAAACCCTGCCCACTTAAGCCCCACCCTTTAAGCCCCGCCCCTTTCAACTCCACCCACTTCAAGCCCCTCTCATTTAAATCCTGCCCACTTTAAGCCCCTCCCCTTCAAACCCTGCCCACTTTAAGCCCCTCCCCTTCAAACCCCGCCCACTTTAAGCCCCACCCTCTCACCCCATTCTCTTAAACCCCGCCCACTTCAGGCCCCTCCCCTTTAAGCCCCACCCACTTTAAGCCCCTCCCCTTTGAACCCCGCCCCCTTTAAGCCACACCCCTTCAAACCCCTCCCCTTTAAGCCCCTCCCCCTTAAGCCCCGCCCACTTTAAGCCCCTCCCCTTTAAACCCCACCCACTTCAAGCCCCTCCCATTTTAATGTCACCCAATTTAAGCCCTGCTCTTTTAAACCCCACCCACCTTAAGCCCCTCCCCATTAAGCCCCACCCACTTCAAGCCCCGCCCCACTCACCATAAGCCCCTCCCACTTAGACCCCACCCACTTTAAGCCCTGCCCTTTTAAGCCCCACCCCCTTAACATCCTCCTCTTTAAACCCCACCCCCTTTAATCCCCGCCCCCTTAATCCCGGCCCACTTAAACCCCCTCCATTTAAACCCCACCCACTTTAAGCCCCACCCCCTTAAACCCCACCCACTTTAAGCCCCTCCCCCTTAAACCCCACCCACTTCAAACCCCACCCACTTTAAGCCCCACCCTCTCACCCCATTCTCTTAAACCCCGCCCACTTTAGGCCCCTCCCCTTTAAGCCCCACCCACTTTAAGCCCCCCCATTTGAACCCCACCCACTTTAAGCCACACCCCTTCAAACTCCTCCCCTTTAAGCCCCTCCCCCTTAAACCCCACCCACTTTAAGCCCTTCCCCTTTAAACCCCACCCACTTTTAAGCCCTACCCCTTAAGTCCAACCCACTTTAAGCCCCTCCCATTTTAATCTCACCCAATTTAAGCCCTACTCCTTAAAACCCTGCCCACTTAAGCCCCACCCTTTAAGCCCCGCCCCTTTCAACTCCACCCACTTCAAGCCCCTCTCATTTAAATCCTGCCCACTTTAAGCCCCTCCCCTTCAAACCCTGCCCACTTTAAGCCCCTCCCCTTCAAACCCCGCCCACTTTAAGCCCCACCCTCTTAACCCCATCCACGTTAAGCCCCACCCCTTTAAGCCCCACCCCCTTGAACCCCACCTAGTTTAAGCCCCACCCCTTAAACCCCGCCCACATTAAGCCCCTCCCCTTCCCCATCCTCTTAAACCCCGCCCACATTAAGCCCCACCCTCTTTAAGCCACTCCCATCAAACCCCACCCACTTTAAGCCCCGCCCCTTAAACCCCGCCCACCTTCAGCCCCTCTTATTTAAACCCCACCCCCTTTAAGCCACGCCCCTTCTAACCCCACATTTTTAAACCCCGCCCACTTTAAGCCCCTCCCTTCAACCCCACCCCCCTTAAGCCCCTCCCCTTAACCCCGCCCACATCAAGCCCCTCCCCCAAGCCCCTCCCCCTCAAGCCCCGCCCCCTCCTCACCTCCCCGCACAGGCCACACCCCCTCTCCTCTGCCTCCCCCTCCGAGCCCCGCCCCTTTTTCCTTTTAAGGCGCGGCGGCCCCGCCCCCTCCTCCTGCACCACGTGAGGGGGCGGGGCCAGCTCCAGGGCGGGGCCGGGTGGGCGGAGCCAACGGATGCGGAGCGGGAGGCGGGACCAGGGCGGGGCCCGCAGGAGGCGGGGCAAGAGCCGGAGGGCGAAGCTGATTGGCTGCTCCCGAGGGCGGCGAGGGGGCGGGGCCAGCAGGCGGTGGGAGGAGCTTGGGTGTTGCCACGCCCACTCGAACTGGGAAAAGGGGGGCGGGGCTTGAGTGGGCGGGGTTTAAGTGGGTGGGGCTTGAGTGGGAGGAGTTTTGGAGGGGTTAATGAGGTGGGCGGGGCTTAAATGGGTGGGGGTTGAAGTGGCCGGGGCTTCAATTGGGTGGGGTTTAGAGTGGAGTGGGTGTGGCCTAAGTGGGAGGGGGTTTAGGACGGGGTTAAGGCGGTGGGAGGGGCTTAAAGCGGGCAGGGATGGAGTGGGAGGAGTTTGGGAGGGGTTTAATGGGGTGGGCGGGGCTTAAATGGGAGGAGGTTTAAGTGGGTGGGGTTTAGAGCGGAAGGAGGGGCTTGGAGTGGGTGTGGCCTAAATAGATGGGGTTTGTAGTGGGTGGGGCTTAAATGGAAGGGGTTTAGGCAGGGTTTAGTGAGGTGGGCGGGGCTTAAAGGGGTGGGGTTTAAACTGGGCAAGGTTTAAGGAAGCGGGAGGGGCTTAAAGTGGGTGGGTTTGAAGTGGGCGGGGCTTAAGTGGGAGGGGTTTAAAACCCGTTTAATGAGGTGGCTGGGGCTTAAAGTGGGAGGGGCGTTAAAGGGCCAGGGTTTAGGGGTGGGGTTTTAAGTGGGCGGGGCTTAAGTAGGAGTTGGGAGGGGTTTGATGGGGTGGGCGGGGTTTAATGGGTGGGGCTTAAGTGGGAGGGGTTTAGGCGGGGTTTAGTGAGGTGGGCGGGGCTTGAAGTGGGCAGGGCTTAAGTGGGAGGGGTTTGGGCAAGGTTTAATGAGGTGGGCGGGGCTTAGGTGGGGTTTAGTGAGGCGGGCGGGGCTTAGGCGGGGTTAAGTGAGGTGGGCGGGGCTTGGGCGGGGTTTAGTGAGGTGGGCAGAGCTTAGGTGGGGTTTAGTGAGGTGGGCGGGGCTTAGGCGGGGTTTAGTGAGGTGGGCGGGGCTTAGGTGGGGTTTAGTGAGGTGGGCGGGGATTAGGCGGGGTTTAGTGAGGTGGGCGGGGCTTAGGCGGGGCTCACCCGCAGGGCGGCGACGTCGGAGGGGAAGCCGTGCACGAACAATTCCATTTCCCTTTTGGGGTCAAAGCGGCCGCGATTGGGCTCCCAGTATGGACCAGTATGGACCAGTACGGGCTCCCAGTTTGGACCAGTATGGGCTCCCAGTTTGGGCTCCCAGTTTGGGCTCCCAGTTTGGCTTCCCAGAGCTCCCAGTTTGGGCTCCCAGTTTGGGCTCCCAGTTTGGCTCCCAGTGCTCCCAGTTTGGGCTCCCAGTGCTCCCAGTTTGGGCTTCCACTTTGGGTTCCCAGTGCTCCCAATTTGGGCTCCCAGTTTGGGCTCCCAGTGCTCCCAGTTTGGGTTCCCAGTGCTCCCAGTTTGATCCCAGTGTGACCCCAATGCTCCCAATTCGGCTCCCAAGGACTCCCAGTGCTCCCAGTTTGGGTTCCCAGTGCTCCCAGTGCTCCCAGTGTGACCCTCAGTGCTCCCAGTTTGGCTCCAATGCTCCCAGTTTGGGCTCCCAGCCACCACAGTGCTCCCAGTTCAGCCCCAATGCTCCCAGTTCGGCTCCCACAGACTCCGAGTGCTCCCAGTTTGGGCCCCCAGTTTGGGCTCCCAGTGCTCCCAGCTTGGGCTCCCAGTGCTCCCAGTTTGGGCTCCCAGTGCTCCCAGTTTGGCTCCCAGTGCTCCCAGTTTGGACTCCAATGCTCCCAAACTGGGCTCTCGGTCACCCCAGTGCTCCCAGTTTGGGCACTCAGTGCTCCCAGTTTAACACCTAGTGCTCCCAGTTCGGCTCCCAGAGCTCCCAGTTTGGTCCCCAGTACTCCCAGTGCTCCCAGTTTGGGCTCCCAGTTTGTCCCCCAGTTCTCCCAGTTTGGTCCCCAGTGCTCCCAGTTTGGCCCCCAATGCTCCCAGTTTGGGCTCCCAGTTTGGGCTCCCAGAGCTCCCAGTTTGGGCTCCCAGTGCTCCCAGTTTGGTCCCCAGTCCTCCCAGTTTGGCCTCCCACTACTCCCAGTCCTCCCATTTCGACTCCCAGTCCACCCAGTACCAACCATTCCCCAACCCAAACCCCCCCTTTAACCCTTCCCTGCCCCTCCCGCGCCATTTTACACCCCCCCAACCCCCCCGGTCCCTCCCCGGTCCCTCCCCGGTTCCCCCCCGGTCCCTCCCCGGTTCCCTCCCCGGTCCCTCCCCGGTTCCCCCCCGGTCCCTCCCGGTGCCCCACCAGGGCCCTCTGCCGCTGGTCCTGCGGGCCCCGCCCTTCCTGCGGCCCCCGTTGTGCTGCCGGAGCCGCCGCCGCGGATCCACCGTGAATCCCACGTAGATCCGGCCCCGGGCCCGGCCCCGGGGGGCGGCGGAGCGCAGCAAATACACGGCGCGCATGGCGGCCATCGCCGGCCCACAATGCACCGCGGTGAGGGGGGGACTTCCGGTTAAATGGCGGCGGCGGTGCCTCGGTAAAAGAAGGACAGTTCCGCCTCGGTACCCAGAATGCAGTGCGAGGGAAGGACTTCCGGTAAAATGGCGGCGGTGTTGCCTCGGTAAAGTGGGCGATTTCTGCCTCGGTACCCAGAATGCAGTGCGAAAAGAGGACTTCCGGTAAAATGGCGGCGCTGTTGCCGCGGTAAAGAGGAGAATTTCCGCCTCGGTACCCGGAATGCATTGCAAAGAGAGGGGTTTTTTTTGTTTGATTTTTTGTTTGTTTGTTTGTTTGTTTGTTTTTTGTTGTTGTTTTTTGGTTTTTGTTTTTTCCCGGTAAAATGCCGGCGCTGTTGCCTCGGTAACGAGGAGGAGTTTCGCCTCTGTACCCAGAATGCATTGCGGAAAGAACGAGATTTCCGGTAAAATGGCGGCGCGCTTGCCTCGGTAGAAGAGGGGAAGTTTTCCCTCGGTATCCGCAGCGCGGTGCGAGATGATGAGGAGGAGGAAGAGGAGGAGGAGGAAGAGGAGGAGGAGGAGGAGGAGGAAGAGGAGGAAGGGGAGGAAGAGGATGAAGAGGAGGCGAAATTTCCCCTCTCACAATGGCGGCACTTCCCCCTGAGTAAAATGGCGGCGGTTCCGCCTCGTTACCCACAATCCCCTGCACTAACTTCCGCCTCGGTACCCACAATGCGTGGCGAAGCGGAAGTGACGAAAGGCGGAAGCGGAAATGGACCCGCCGAGCACGGAGGAGCTGCGGGAGCGGCTCCAGGAGCGGCTCCAGGCCCAGCACGTGGTAATTAATTAATTAACCGCTAATTAGCGCCTCCCGGCGGGTCGTTAGCATCGGGAGGGCGTTAATTTCAGCCGGGTGGGGGCTTAATGAGCGGCTGGGGGGCGGTAATTGACTGGGGGAGGCGTTAATTGGGGCGGTAATTAGCGCGGGGAAGGGTTAATTAGCGCGGGGAGGGGTTAATTAGGACATGGGAGGGTTAATTAGGGGCGTAATTAGTGCGAGGAGGGGTTAATGAGAAGAGAGGGGAGGGGTTAATGGTGAACTAGCTCTGATAGGGGCTAATTAGTGGTTAAGGGGGCTAATTAATGGCTAATGAGTGTTAATTACTGGCTAATGAGTGCAAATTAGTGGCCAAGGGGTGTTAATTGGTGACAAAGGGTTGTTAATTGGTGGCTAAGGGGTGTTAATTAATGGTTACTGGCGGCTAATTAGTGACAAAGAGGTGTTAATTAGTGACCTTCGGGTGTTAAGAGGTGTTAATTAGTGGCTAAGGGGTGTCCATTAGTAACAGCGACGTGTTAATTAGTGGTTAATGGGTGTTAATTAGTGGTTGATGGGTGCTAGTTAGTTACTAAGAGCTGTTAATTAGTGACTGAGGGGTGTTAATTAGTGGTTAAAGGATGTTAATTAATGGCTAATCAGTGGTAATTAATGACAAAAAGGTGTTAATTAGTGGTTAAGGGGTATTCATTAGTGGCTAAGGGGTGTTAATTAGTGGCTAATCAGGGCTAATTAACGACAAAGGGGTGTTAATTAGTGGCTAATCACTGTTAATTAGTGACTGAGGGGTGTCAATCAGGGGCTAAGAAGGGTTAATTTTTGGCTAATGGGCGCTAATTAATGACAAGGAGGAGTGAATGGTTAAAGGGTGTTAATTAGTGACTAAGCTGTGTCAATTAGTAGCTAAGAGCCGTTAATTAGTGCCAAGAGCTGTTAATTAGTGACAAAGACATGTTAATTAGTGACTAACCAGAGCTAATTAGCACCCAACACCTCCTAATTACCGCCAAAACCCTTTAATTACCATCTAATCAGCCCTAATTAACCCCTCATGGCCGCTAATTACCAACCGAGTGCGCCCTAACGAGCGGCAGCCGCTAATTACCGGCCGCTAATTACCGCTAATTACCGCTAATTACCGCTAATTGCCGCTAATTGCCGTTAATTGCAGGAGGTGCGCGAGTGCCCCCAGCTGTGCCGGGGAAGTTTCCGGATTTTCGTCGTTTCCGGAATTTTCCGGGGCCTCAAAACGCTCCAGAGGCACCGGTGGGGGAGGGGCGGGGATGGGCGGGGCTTAAATGGGGAGTGGGAGGGGTTTAAAGGGGCTGGGCGTGGCTTAAATGGGGATGGGCGGGGTTTAAAGGGGGTGGGCGGGGCTTAAATGGGGATGAGCGGGGCTTAAATGGGGTGGGCGGGGCTTAAATGGGGTGGGCGGGGCTTAAAGGTGTGGGCGGGGCTTAAATGGGGATGGGCGGGGCTTAAAGGGGTGGGCGGGGCTTAAATGGGGATGGGCGGGGCTTAAATGAGTGGGAGGGGTTTAAAGATGTAGGCGGGGCTTAATGGGGAATGAGCTGGGTTTAAAGGGGTGGGCGGGGCTTAATGGGGAGTGGGAGGGGTTAAAGAGGATGGGCAGGGCTTAATGGGGAATGGGCGGGGTTTAAATGGGTGGGCGGGGCTTAAAAGGGAGGAATAGGAAGGGCTTAAAGGGGAGTGGGCGGGGTTTAAGCAGGAAATGGGCGGGGCTTAAGGGGAGGAATGAGTGGGGCTTAAAGAGGGAGTGGGCCGGGCTTAAAGGGGGACAGGTGGGGCCTAAAGGGGGAGTGGGCGGGGCTTAAAGGGGAAGGGGCGGGGCTTAAACAGAGTAGTGGGAAGGGGTTTGAGGGGAGAAATGGGCGGGGCTTAAAGGGGGACTGGGCGGGGTTTAAGGGGGACTGGGCGGAGTTTAAAGGGGGAATGGGAGGGGTTTGAGGGGGAATGGGCGGGGCTTAATGAGATGGGAGGGGCTTAAGGGGTGGGGAGGGGTTTAAACATGGGATAGGCGGGGCTTAAGGGGAGGAATGGGCAGGGCTTAAAGGGGAGGAATGGGAGGGGCTTAAAGGGGACTGGGCGGGGCTTAAATGGGGATGGGCGGGGCTTAAAGGAGAAGGGGCGGGGGTTTAAGGGGGACTGGGCGGGGTTTCAAGGAGGAATGGGAGGGGCTTAATGGATAATGGGCGGGGCTTAAATGGGAGAGGTGGAGCTTAAATGGGGATGGGAGGGGCTTAAAGGGGATGGGCGGGGTTTAAACAGGGAATGGGCGGGGCTTAATGGGAACTGGGCCGGGCTTAAAATGGGAAAGTGGGCGGGGTTTAAAGGGAGAATGGGCGGGGCTTAATGAGTGAGATGGGAGGGGCTTAAGGGGGTGGGGAGGGGTTTAGACATGGGATAGGCGGGGCTTAAGGGGAGGAATGGGCGGGGCTTAAAGGAAGAATTGGCGGGGTTTAAATGGGGAATGGGCGGGGCTTAAAGGGGGAATGGGTGGGGTTTAAAGGGGAAATGGGCGGGGTTTAAATGGGGAATGGGCGGGGCTTAAAGGGGAAATGGGCGGGGCTTAAAGGGGAAATGGGCGGGGCTTAAGGCAAGGAATGGGTGGGGTTTAAAGGGGGATGGGAGGGGCTTAAAGGGAGGGATGGGCGGGGTTTAAAAGGGTTAAGCCGGGCTTAAAGGAATGGCAGGGGCTTAAAGAGGTGGGCGGGGCTTAACGGTGATGGGCGGGGTTTAAACGGGAATGGGCGGGGCTTAAAGGGGGGGAAATGGGCGGGGCTTAAATGGGGTGGGTGGGGTTTAAAGGGGGCAGAGCCTAATTAAGTTTGCATGCATAATTAATGGCTGAATTAACTCCTGAATGAACCTAATTAGGCTCTCTGGAGGTTAATTAGCGCTGATTAACCCTTAATTACGCGGCGCCTGAGGAGTAACGCAGCTAATTAAGCGTTTCAGGGGGGTAATTAATGGCTAATTAAGCCCTAATTAAGATGAGCCCCTAATTAAGATGAACCCCTAATTAAGATGAACCCTAATTAAGCATGCTGAGGGTTAATTCACCCATAATCAACCCCTAATTAACAAAAAGCACGGCTAATTACCCCTTGAAGGATAATTAAATCGTAATTAAGCTGTAATTAGCCCCCTAATTAACCCTCAACAGCACTAATTAACCCACCCGCCGCATAATTCACCCGCTAATTAACCCCTTCCACCCCTAACGAATCCCTCTCACCCCTAATTAACCCCTAACATCTCTAATTAACCCCTCCCACCACAATTAACCGCCATTAACCCCTTAATTAAACCCCTAATTACCGTCCGGAGGGTTAACGGGTCCCTAATTAACCGCCAGGCTCGTTAACGAGGCGCTGGGGGAGGAGCTGGGCCGGATCCACGCCTTGGAGCAGCGAACGCTGACGCCGGAGCAGTGGGAGGAGGAGCGCGGCTCATTTGCATAAATTTGCATATCGGCCGGCCTCCCGCCGCCTTCATTTGCATGGATTTGCATAAATCGGGGCGGGCCGTGCTCCGATTGGTTGGGGCTTCGTGAGGCCACGCCCCCCTTGGGGGCATGGGGTGGAGGGGTGGGGGAGAGGCTCATTTGCATAAATTTGCATGGTTGGGATGAGCGAGTCTCGTTTGCATACGGAGGTGGGGGTTGGGTGGGGGTGTTTGCATAAATTTGCATAATTTGGTGATGGGCGGGGCAGAGTGGGGAGGGGGAGGGGCTCCCAGTGCTCCCAGTTTGGGCTCCCAGTTTGGACCAGTTTGGGCTCCCAGTGCTCCCAGTTTGGGCTCCCAGTGCTCCCAGTTTGGGCTCCCAGTGCTCCCAGTTTGGGCTCCCAGTTTGGGCTCCCAGTGCTCCCAGTTTGGGCTCCCAGAGCTCCCAGTTTGGGCTCCCAGTTTGGGCTCCCAGTGCTCCCAGTTTGGGCTCCCAGTGCTCCCAGTTTGGGCTCCCAGAGCTCCCAGTTTGGGCTCCCAGTTTGGGCTCCCAGTGCTCCCAGTTTGGGCTCCCAGAGCTCCCAGTTTGGGCTCCCAGTTTGGACCAGTTTGGGCTCCCAGTGCTCCCAGTTTGGGCTCCCAGTGCTCCCAGTTTGGGCTCCCAGTGCTCCCAGTTTGGACCAGTTTGGGCTTCCAGAGCTCCCAGTGCTCCCAGTTTGGGCTCCCAGTTTGGGCTCCCAGAGCTCCCAGTTTGGGCTCCCAATTTGGGCTCCCAGTTTGGGCTCCCAGTGCTCCCAGTTTGGGCTCCCAGTTTGGGCTCCCAGAGCTCCCAGTTTGGGCTCCCAGTGCTCCCAGTTTGGGCTCCCAGTTTGGGCTCCCAGTTTGGGCTCCCAGTTTGGGCTCCCAGTTTGGACCAATTTGGGCTCCCAGTTTGGGCTCCCAGTGCTCCCAGTTTGGGTTCCAGGCCTCCCAGTATTCCCAGTATGGGTCCACCAATCCTCCCAGTGCTCCCAGTATGAACACCCAGTGCTCCCAGTGCTCCCAGTTTGGGCCTACCAGTGCTCCCAGTATTCCCAGTATGGCGTCCAGAGCTCCCAGTTTAACCAGTTTGGGCTCCCAGAGCTCCCAGTTTGGGCTCCAAGGCCTCCCAGTATCCCCAGTATGATATCTTAGGGCTCCCAGTATCCCCAGTATGGCTCCCAGTACTCCCAGCACGAACCCCAGGCCCTCCCAGTACTGCCAGTTTGGGCTCCCAGTTTGGGCTCCCAGTTTGGGCTCCCAGAGCTCCCAGTTTGGGCTCCCAGTGCTCCCAGTTTGGGCTCCCAGTTTGGGCTCCCAGAGCTCCCAGTTTGGGCTCCCAGTTTGGGCTCCCAGAGCTCCCAGTTTGGGCTCCCAGTTTGGGCTCCCAGAGCTCCCAGTTTGGGCTCCCAGTGCTCCCAGTTTGGGCTCCCAGTTGGGGCTCCCAGTTTGGGCTCCCAGTGCTCCCAGTTTGGGCTCCCAGTTTGGGCTCCCAGTGCTCCCAGTTTGGGCTCCCAGTTTGGGTTCCCAGTGCTCCCAATTTGGGCTCCCAGTGCTCCCAGTTTGGGCTCCCAGTTTGGGCTCCCAGTGCTCCCAGTTTGGGCTCCCAGTTTGGGTTCCCAGTGCTCCCAGTTTGGGCTCCCAGTGCTCCCAGTTTGGGCTCCCAGTTTGGGTTCCCAGTGCTCCCAGTTTGGGCTCCCAGTTTGGGCTCCCAGTGCTCCCAGTTTGGGCTCCCAGTTTGGGCTCCCAGTTTGGGCTCCCAGAGCTCCCAGTTTGGGCTCCCAGTTTGGGCTCCCAGTTTGGGCTCCCAGTTTGGGCTCCCAGAGCTCCCAGTTTGGGCTCCCAGTTTGGGCTCCCAGTTTGGGCTCCCAGAGCTCCCAGTTTGGGCTCCCAGTTTGGGCTCCCAGTGCTCCCAGTTTGGGCTCCCAGTTTGGGCTCCCAGTTTGGGCTCCCAGTGCTCCCAGTTTGGGCTCCCAGTTTGGGCTCCCAGTTTGGGCTCCCAGAGCTCCCAGTTTGGGCTCCCAGTTTGGGCTCCCAGTTTGGGCTCCCAGTTTGGGCTCCCAGAGCTCCCAGTTTGGGCTCCCAGTTTGGGCTCCCAGTTTGGGCTCCCAGAGCTCCCAGTTTGGGCTCCCAGTTTGGGCTCCCAGTGCTCCCAGTTTGGGCTCCCAGTTTGGGCTCCCAGTTTGGGCTCCCAGAGCTCCCAGTTTGGGCTCCCAGTTTGGGCTCCCAGTTTGGGCTCCCAGAGCTCCCAGTTTGGGCTCCCAGTTTGGGCTCCCAGTGCTCCCAGTTTGGGCTCCCAGAGCTCCCAGTTTGGGCTCCCAGTTTGGGCTCCCAGCGCTCCCAGTTTGAGCTCCCAGTGCTCCCAGTTTGGGCTCCCAGCGCTCCCAGTTTGGGCTCCCAGAGCTCCCAGTTTGGGCTCCCAGTTTGGGCTCCCAGTGCTCCCAGTTTGGGCTCCCAGTTTGGGCTCCCAGAGCTCCCAGTTTGGGCTTCCAGAGCTCCCAGTTTGAGCTCCCAGTGCTCCCAGTTTGGGCTCCCAGTTTGGGCTCCCAGTTTGGGCTCCAAGGCCTCCCAGTATCCCCAGTATGATATCTTAGGGCTCCCAGTATCCCCAGTATGGCTCCCAGTACTCCCAGCACGAACCCCAGGCCCTCCCAGTACTGCCAGTTTGGGCTCCCAGTTTGGGCTCCCAGTTTGGGCTCCCAGAGCTCCCAGTTTGGGCTCCCAGTGCTCCCAGTTTGGGCTCCCAGTTTGGGCTCCCAGAGCTCCCAGTTTGGGCTCCCAGTTTGGGCTCCCAGAGCTCCCAGTTTGGGCTCCCAGTTTGGGCTCCCAGAGCTCCCAGTTTGGGCTCCCAGTGCTCCCAGTTTGGGCTCCCAGTTGGGGCTCCCAGTTTGGGCTCCCAGTGCTCCCAGTTTGGGCTCCCAGTTTGGGCTCCCAGTGCTCCCAGTTTGGGCTCCCAGTTTGGGTTCCCAGTGCTCCCAATTTGGGCTCCCAGTGCTCCCAGTTTGGGCTCCCAGTTTGGGTTCCCAGTGCTCCCAGTTTGGGCTCCCAGTGCTCCCAGTTTGGGCTCCCAGTTTGGGTTCCCAGTGCTCCCAGTTTGGGCTCCCAGTTTGGGCTCCCAGTTTGGGCTCCCAGAGCTCCCAGTTTGGGCTCCCAGTTTGGGCTCCCAGTTTGGGCTCCCAGTTTGGGCTCCCAGAGCTCCCAGTTTGGGCTCCCAGTTTGGGCTCCCAGTTTGGGCTCCCAGAGCTCCCAGTTTGGGCTCCCAGTTTGGGCTCCCAGTGCTCCCAGTTTGGGCTCCCAGTTTGGGCTCCCAGTTTGGGCTCCCAGTGCTCCCAGTTTGGGCTCCCAGTTTGGGCTCCCAGTTTGGGCTCCCAGAGCTCCCAGTTTGGGCTCCCAGTTTGGGCTCCCAGTTTGGGCTCCCAGTTTGGGCTCCCAGAGCTCCCAGTTTGGGCTCCCAGTTTGGGCTCCCAGTTTGGGCTCCCAGAGCTCCCAGTTTGGGCTCCCAGTTTGGGCTCCCAGAGCTCCCAGTTTGGGCTCCCAGTTTGGGCTCCCAGTTTGGGCTCCCAGTTTGGGCTCCCAGTTTGGGCTCCCAGTTTGGGCTCCCAGAGCTCCCAGTTTGGGCTCCCAGAGCTCCCAGTTTGGGCTCCCAGTTTGGGCTCCCAGAGCTCCCAGTTTGGGCTCCCAGTTTGGGCTCCCAGTGCTCCCAGTTTGGGCTCCCAGAGCTCCCAGTTTGGGCTCCCAGTTTGGGCTCCCAGTTTGGGCTCCCAGCGCTCCCAGTTTGGGCTCCCAGAGCTCCCAGTTTGGGCTCCCAGTTTGGGCTCCCAGTGCTCCCAGTTTGGGCTCCCAGTTTGGGCTCCCAGAGCTCCCAGTTTGGGCTTCCAGAGCTCCCAGTTTGAGCTCCCAGTGCTCCCAGTTTGGGCTCCCAGTTTGGGCTGCCAGTGCTCCCAGTTTGGGCTCCCAGTTTGGGCTCCCAGTTTGGGCTCCCAGTGCTCCCAGTTTGGGCTCCCAGTTTGGGCTCCCAGTTTGGGCTCCCAGTGCTCCCAGTTTGGGATCCCAGTTTGGGCTCCCAGACCTCCCAGTTTGGACCAGTTTGGGCTCCCAGTTTGGGCTCCCAGTTTGGACCAGTTTGGGCTCCCAGAGCTCCCAGTTTGGGCTCCCAGTTTGGGCTCCCAGTGCTCCCAGTTTGGGCTCCCAGTTTGGGCTCCCAGTGCTCCCAGTTTGAGCTCCCAGTTTGGGCTCCCAGTTTGGGCTCCCAGTTTGGACCAGTTTGGGTTCCCAGTACTCCCAGTTTGGACCAGTTTGGGCTCCCAGTGCTCCCAGTTTGGGCTCCCAGTTTGGGCTCCCAGTTTGGACCAGTTTGGGTTCCCAGTACTCCCAGTTTGGACCAGTTTGGGCTCCCAGCGCTCCCAGTTTGGGCCCCCCCTATCCGCAATGCATTGTGGGTACCGAGGCGGAACCACCCCCTCCCCATTAACCCCCCGCAATGCATTGTGGGTACCGAGGCGGAACCACCTCCCTCCATTAACCCCCGCAATGCATTGTGGGTACCGAGGCGGAACCACCCCCTCTCCATTAACCCCCGCAATGCATTGTGGGTACCGAGGCGGAACCACCCCCTCTCCATTAACCCCCGCAATGCATTGTGGGTACCGAGGCGGAACCACCCCCTCTCCATTAACCCCCCGCAATGCATTGTGGGTACCGAGGCGGAACCACCCCCTCCCCATTAACCCCGCAATGCATTGTGGGTACCGAGGCGGAACCACCTCCCTCCATTAAACCCCCGCAATGCATTGTGGGTACCGAGGCGGAACCACCCCCTCCCCATTAACCCCCGCAATGCATTGTGGGTACCGAGGCCCCGCCCTCACCTTTTCTCTCCCACAGGTGCGCCCCGGCCCCGCCCAGTTAAAACCAGTCCCAAAACCGGTCCCAAAACCGGTCCCAAAACCGGGGGGGGAGGCCATGGAGGCGCTGCTGCTCGCGGTGGCCCTGGGGGGGCTCTTGGTGGCCGCGCTGCGCTGGGCCCGGAGGGCTCGGAGGGGCCCTGAGGGGCCGCGCTTGGGCTTCGAGGCGCGGGCGGTGGCGCACAGGGGCGGTGAGAGGGGGAGGGGCGGGGGGAGGGGGGAGGGACCCGGATGTTGGGGGGGGGGGGGGGGGAGGGGAGGGGAGGGGAGGGGGGAAAGGTCAGTTTGGGGTCCCAGTGCTCCCAGTTTGGGCTGCCAGAGCTCCCAGTTTGGGCTCCCAGTTTGGGCTCCCAGTGCTCCCAGTTTGGGCTCCCAGTGCTCCCAGTTTGGGCTCCCAGTTTGGGCTCCCACTGCTCCCAGTTTGGGCTCACAGTCTGGGCTCCCAGAGCTCCCAGTTTGGGCTCCCAGTGCTCCCAGTTTGGGCTCCCAGTGCTCCCAGTTTGGGCTCCCAGTTTGGGCTCCCAGAGCTCCCAGTTTGGGCTCCCAGTGCTCCCAGTTTGGGCTCCCAGTGCTCCCAGTTTGGGCTCCCAGTTTGGGCTCCCAGAGCTCCCAGTTTGGGCTCCCAGTTTGGACCAGTTTGGGCTCCCAGTGTTCCCAGTTTGGACCAGTTTGGGCTCCCAGTTTGAGCTCCCAGTGCTCCCAGTTTGGACTCCCAGTTTGGGCTCCCAGTTTTGACCAGTTTGGGCTCCCAGTTTGGGCTCCCAGAGCTCCCAGTTTGGGCTCCCAGTGCTCCCAGTTTGGACCAGTTTGGGTTCCCAGTTTGGGCTCCCAGTTTGGGCTCCCAGTGCTCCCAGTTTGAGGTGCAATGGGAGGGGGGAGGGGAAGGTCACTTAACCCCCTAATTAACCCCCAAACCCCTAATTAGCCCCTTGATTAACTCCAAACCACCCAATTAACCCCAAACGCCCCTAATTAGCCACTTAATTAACTCCAACCCCCCCTAATCAGCCCCTTAATTAACTGCAACCCTCCCCAATTAACCCCAAACCCCTCTAATTAACTCCAAACCCCTCTAATTAACCCCAAACCTGCTCTAATTAACCCCAAACCCCCTCTAATTAACCCTAAACCCCCCCTAATTAACCCCAAACACACCCACCAATGAACCCCATAATTAACCCCAACCCCCTTAATTAACCCCACCAAGGCCTAATTAACCCCTTAATTAATCCCCAAATCCCCTAATGAACCCTTTAATTAACCCCAACCCACTTAATTAACCCCACCGAGGCCTAATGAACCCCTTAATTAACCCCCACCTCCCCTAATGAGCCCTTTAATTAAGCCCCAACTCCTCTAACGAACCCTTTAATTAACCCCAACCCCCTTAATTAACCCCACCGAGGCCTAATTAACCCCTTAATTAACCCCCAACTCCCTTAATGAACCCTTTAATTAACCCCGAACCCCCTTAATTAACCCCACCAAGGCCTAATTAACCCCTTAATTAACCCCCAAATCCCCTAATGAACCCTTTAATTAAGCCCCAACCCCTCTAATGAATCCGCTAATTAACCCCAACCCCCTTAATTAACCCCACCGACGTCTAATTAGCCTCTTAATTAACCCCCAACTCCCCTAAGGAACCCCTTAATTAACCCCAACCCCCTTAATTAACCCCACCGAGGCCTAATTAACCCCTTAATTAACCCCCAAATCCCCTAATGAACCCTTTAATTAACCCCCAACCCCCCTTACGAACCCCTTAATTAACCCCAACCCCCTTAATTAACCCCACCGAGGCCTAATGAACCCCTTAATTAACCCCCAACTCCCCTAATGAACCCCCTAATTAACCCCATCCCCCTTACGAACCCCTTAATTAACCCCAAACACCCCTAATTAACCCCAACCCCCCCCTAATTAACCCCATCCCGGCCCTAATGAACCCCTTAATTAACCCCCTAATTAATTAATTACCCGCCCGGCAGGCGCGGGGGAGCGAATCGAGAACACCCTGGAGGCCTTTGAGCAGTGAGGCCACGCCCCTCCCCCACTGGCCACGCCCTCTCCCCCACTGGCCACGCCCCCTCCCCCACTGGCCACGCCCCCTCCCCGCTGACCACGCCCCTCCCCCCACTGGCCACGCCCCCTCCCCTACTGGCCACGCCCCTCCCCTACTGGCCACACCCCCCACTGGCCACGCCCCCTCCCCCACTGGCCACGCCCCTCCCCCCACTGGCCATGCCCCCTCCCCCACTGGCCACGCCCCTCCCCCACTGGCCACACCCCCTCCCCACTGGCCACGCCCCCTCCCCCACTGGCCACGCCCCCTCCCCACTGGCCACGCCCCCCACTGGCCACGCCCCTCCCCCACTGGCCACGCCCCCTCCCCCACTGACCACGCCCCTCCCCCACTGACCACGCCTCTCCCCCCCCACTGGCCACACCCCCTCCCCCACTGGCCACGCCCCTCCCCCACTGACCACGCCTCTCCCCCCCCCACTGGCCACACCCCCTCCCCCACTGGCCACGCCCCTCCCCCACTGGCCACGCCCCCCACTGGCCACGCCCCCTCCCCCACTGGCCATGCCCCTCCCGTTTTTGGCCACACCGCCTCCCCCACTGGCCAAGCCCCCTCCCCCACTGGCCACGCCCCCTCCCCCACTGGCCACGCCTCCCAATGGCCACGCCCCCAATAGGCCACGCCCCCTCCCCCACTGGCCACGCCCCCTCCCCCACTGGCCACGCCTCCCCACTGGCCACGCCCCCTCTCCCACTGGCCACGCCCCCTCCCCCATTGGCCACGCCCCCTCCCCATTGGCCACGCACTCTCCCCCACTGGCCACGCCCTCTACCCCACTGGCCATGCCCCCCTCCCCCCACTGGCCACGCCCCTCCCCCACTGGCCACTCCCCCCTTTGGTCACGCCCCCTCCCCCACTGGCCACCCCCCCTCCCCCACTGGCCAAGCCCCTCCAACTGGCCACGTCCCCTCCCTTTGGCCATGCCCCCTTTGGCCGCCCCTTGGCCACGCCTCTTCCCCCACTGGCCACGCCCCTCCCCCTTTGGCCACGCCCCCTCCCCCACTGGCCACGCCCCTCCCGTTTTTGGCCACGCCCCCCCACTGGCCACGCCCCTCCCCCACTGGCCACGCCCCTCCCCCACTGGCCACGCCCCCTCCCCATTGGCCACGCCCCCTCCCCCACTGGCCACGCCCCCACTGGCCACGCCCCTCCCCCACTGGCCACGCCCCTCCCCCCACTGGCCACGCCCCCTCCCCCACTGGCCACGCCCCTCCCCCACTGGCCACGCCCCTCCCCCACTGGCCACGCCCCCCCCACTGGCCACTCCCCCCTTAGGTCACGACCCTCCCCCCACTGGCCACGCCCCTCCCCCACTGGCCACGCCCCTCCCCCACTGGCCACGCCCCCTCCTCCACTGACCACACCCCTTTAAGCCCCTCCCCTTTAAGCCCCTCCCCTTAAACCCCACCCCTTTAAACCCCTCCCCTTTAAGCCCTGCCCCTCTAAGCCCCATTTTTAAGCCCCGCCCCCTTAAGCCCCGCCCCTTCAATCCCGGCCTTTTTAAGCCCCACCCCCTTCAATCCC
>JAQMYR010000111.1:37649-202559 GCA_028536675.1 Aphelocoma californica
CCTTTAAACCCCTCCCCTTTAAGCCCCGCCTCTTTAAGCCCCATTTTTAATCCCCACCCCCTTAAGCCTCGCCCTTTAATCCCCTCCCCTTTAAGCCCCTCCCCTTTTAAGCCCTGCCCCTTTAATCCCCGCCCATTTAAGCCTCACCCTTTTAATCCCCTCCCAATTGCGCCTCTCCCCTTTAAGCCCCTCCTCCTTTAAACCCCTCCCCATTTAAGCACTGCCCCTTTAATCCCCTCCCCTTTAATCCCCACCCCCTTTAGGCCCCTCCCCTTTAAGCCTGCCCCTTTAAGCCCCATTTTAAGCCCCCGCCCCTTTAAGCCCCTCCCCTTTAATCCCCGCCCATTTAAGCTTCACCCTTTTAAGTCCCTCCCCTTTAATCCCCTCCCTTTTAATCCCATCCCCTTTAATCCCCGCCCATTTAAGCCCTGCCCCTTAATCCCCTCCCCTTTAATCCTCTCCCCTTTAATCCCCTCCCCCTTTAAGCCCCATTTTAAGCCCCGCCCCTTTAAGCCCCGCCCCTTAAGCCCCGCCCAATTAACCCCCGCCCCTTAAAGCCCCGCCTATTTAACCCCCTCCCCCTTAATCCCCTCCCCCTTAGCCCCCTCCCCCTTAAGCCCCGCCCACTTAATCCCCTCCCCTTTAAGCCCCGCCTATTTAACCCCCTCCCCCTTACCCCCCCTCCCCCCTTAAGCCCCGCCCACTTAACCCCCCCTCCCCCTTAAGCCCCCTCCCCCTTAAGCCCCGCCTATTTAAGCCCCGCCCCCCTCACTAAGCCCCGCCCCCAGCGCGGTCCGGGTGGGGGTTGGGCTCCTGGAGCTCGACGTTCGCCGCACCCGGGACGGCGTCGCCGTCGTTTGCCACGAGCCCGTGGGGCACCTGCGCTTCCGGGTAATTAGCGCTAATTAGCGGCTCGTTAGGGGTCATTAAGGGCCGGTCAGGCGCCGGTCCGGGGGGGGGTTCGTGCTAATGAGGCGGTAATTAGCGGTTAATTGGCGCTGGGGGAGGGGGGTGAGGCGGTAATTGGCGCTAATTGTCAAGGGGTTGGCGCTAATTAGCGGGTAATTAGCGGGTAATTAGGGCGAGTTAATGGCGAGTCATGCTGAAATTGGGTGCTGTTGGATGGTAATTAAGGGGTAATTAGCGGTTAATTGGCGCTGGAGGATGGGGGTGAGCCGGTAATTGGCACTAATTGTCTGGTGGTTGATGTTAATTAGAGAGTAATTAGAGGTTAATTAGGGCTAATTAACAGCGTGTCATGCTGAAAATTGGGTGTTGTTGGATGGTAATTAAGGGGTAATTAGTGGCTAATTGGCACTGAGAGGTGCGGATTAACCACTAATTGGCATTAATTGTCAGGGGATTGATGCTAATTAGCGGGTAATTAGCGGTTAATTAGGCCTAATTAACAGCCAGCCCATGCTGAAATTGGGTGTTGTTGGACGGGTAATTAAGCGGTAATTAGCGGCTAATTGGCGCTGGAGGAGGGGGATGGGCCGGTAATTGGCGCTAATTGTCCGGTGGTTGATGCTAATTAGAGGGTAATTAGCGGTTAATTAGGGCTAATTAACAGCGTGTCATGCTGCAATTGGGGGTCGTTGGATGGTAATTAAGCGATAATTAGGGGGTAATTGGGCACTGAGAGGTGCGGGTTAGCCGCTAATTGGCGCTAATTGTCTGGTGGTTGATGCTAATTAGTGGGTAATTAGCGGTTAATTAGGCCTAATTAACAGCAGGTCACACTCAAATCGCGTGTTGTTGGATGGTAATTAAGGGGTAATTAGCGGTTAATTGGCGCTGGAGGAGGGGGGTGAGCCGGTAATTCGCGCTAATTGTCAAGGGGTTGGCGCTAATTAGCCACTAATTAGCGGTAATTAGGGCTCATTAATGGCGAGTCATGCTGAAATTGGGTGTTGTTGGATGGTGATTAAGGGGTAATTAGCGGTTAATTGGCGCTGGAGGAGGGGGGGTGAGCCGCTAATTGGCGCTAATTGTCTGGTAGTTGATGCTAATTAGCGGCTAATTAGGGCTAATTAACGGCAAGTCGCGCTTGAATCGAGTGTTGTTGGATGGTAATTAAGGGGTAATTAGTGGCCTTTTTAAGGCGGCTAAACAGAAATTAGCCGCTAATTGATGCTAATTATCTGGTGCTTGGCCCTAATTAATGGCCAATTAACGGCTGATTACTCGCTAATTGAACCAAATTAATGGGTAGTTAACTGCTAATTGTCCCTAATAACGGCTAATTAGGAGTTAATTGACGCTACTAATGGGTAATTAGCCCCTAATTAACCCAAATAGTTGCTATTAGACTGCTAATTGACGCTAATTAACTCGTAATTAAGTGCTAATTGCCCCTCCTAAACAAATTACCTGCGAATTAACATTAATTAACAGGCGACTGACCTTAATTAACAGCTAATTCGCTGATAATTAACCTTAATCAGCTGCTAATTGAGCCAAATTAGTGGGCCACTAATTGCTAATTGACCTGAATAACTGCTAATTGCCGGTTAATTGGCCCTAATAACGGCTAATTACCCGGCTAATTAACCCTAATTATTGCTCTCAACCCCGCTAATCGACCCAAACGAACGCGAACGACCCCCCTAATTAACCCCAATTAACGCCTTATTCGCTGCTAATTGACGCTAATAACCCTAATTAGCCGCCAATTAACCCCAACAAACGCAAATCGCCCGCTAATTAACCCTCATTAAACACTAATTACCCCCCTAATTCACCCCGAGGACCACAAAATTACCCGCTCATTAACCCTAATTAGCCGCTAATTAACGCAATTAAGCCCCCCGGGCAGGCAGAAGGACCGGGCGATTAACAGCTAATTAACCGCTAATTAGGCGCTAATTAGGCGCTAATTAAGTGCTAATTAAGCGCTAATTAAGCGCTAATTAAGCGCTAATTAGCGCTAATTGCCTCCCGCAGGAGCTGCCCCTCCTACCGCTGCCCCCTGGCGGTGACGTTCGCCCCGGGTGAGGAATTTGGGGAGATTTTGGGGGGAAAAACGGCGATTTTGGGCAATTTGGGGAATTTTGGGGCATTTTGGGGGATTTTGGGGAATTTTGGGGCATTTTGGGCAATTTTTGGGGCAATTTGGGGGGATTTGGGGGGATTTTGGGGGATTTTTGGGGAATTTTGGGGCATTTTGGGCAATTTGGGGGGATTTTGGGGGATTTTGGGCAATTTTTGGGCGATTTTGGGGGATTTTGGGGCAATTTGGGCGATTTTGGGGCAATTTGGGCGATTTTGGGCAATTTGGGGAATTTTGGGCAATTTTGGGCAATTTGGGGGGATTTTGGGGGATTTTGGGGCATTTTTGGGGAATTTTGGGGCGATTTTTGGGCAATTTTGGCAATTTTGGGGGAGTTTGGGGGGATTTCAGGGCATTTTGGGGCATTTTGGGGATTTTGGGGCAATTTGGGGGAGTTTGGGGCATTTTTGGGGAATTTGGGGCAGTTTTGGGCGATTTTGGGGCATTTTTGGGACGTTTTGGGTCATTTTGGGCAATTTTGGGGGCCTTTTGGGCATTTTGGGCAATTTTGGGGGAGTTTGGGGCGATTTTTGGGGGATTTTTGGGCATTTTGGGCGATTTTGGGGCAATTTTGGGGCAATTTGGAGGAGTTTTGGGGGGATTTTGGGCATTTTGGGGAATTTTGGGGATGTTTGGGCAATTTTGGGCGATTTTGGGGGATTTTGGGGCAATTTGGGCGATTTTGGGCAATTTGGGGAATTTTGGGCGATTTTGGGCAATTTTGGGGCAATTTGGGGGCATTTGGGGGCATTTTGGGGGAATTTGGGGCATTTTGGGGAATTTTGGGTAATTTTGGGCGATTTTGGGGATTTTGGGGCAATTTGGGGGAGTTTGGGGCATTTTGGGCATTTTTGGGACGTTTTGGGTCATTTTGGGGTCATATTGGGTCATTTTCCATTGTTTTGGGTCATTTGGGGTCATTTTTGGTCGTTTTGGGTCATTTTGGGTAATTTGGAGTCATTTTGGGTCATTTTGGGGTCATTTTCTGTCATTTTGGGCCATTTTGGGGTCCTTTTGGGGTCATTTTCCATTTTTTAGGGTTATTTTGGGCCATTTTGGGTAATTCTGGGTCATTTTGGTGCCATTTCTGGTCATTTTTTGGGGCATTTCGGGGCCGTTTCTCTTCATTTCCCAGGGCGGGGGAGGGGCCGTTTCCGGATCCGTTTTTGGGTCATTTTGGGGTCATTTTGGGGTTTTTTTTGCCGCCCCTCCCCCCCAGGCCATTTCTCCTGCGGCCGCGATCGCCGCATCCCCCGATTGGACGAGGTCTTCCGGCGCTTCCCGGGGCAGCCAATCAGCGTCGAGGTCAAGGACGACGACGATGACCTCATCGATGAGGTCACTAAGGGGGGGGCGGGGGAGGGGCCTTGTCCGGGTTTCGGGGGATTTCGGGGGGATTTTGGGTCGTTTTGGGTCGTTTGGGGTCGCCTTGGGTCGTTTTGGGGTCATTTGGGGCCGTTTTCGGGTGGTTTTGGGTGGTTTTGGGTGGTTTTGGGTGGTTTTGGGTCGTTTTGGGTCATTTTGGGTCATTTTCCATTGTTTTGGGTCGTTTGGGGTCATTTTGGGTCATTTTCCATTGTTTTGGGTCATTTTGGGGTCATTTGGGGCCATTTTGGAGCCATTTTCGGGTGGTTTTGGGTCGTTGTGGGTCGTTTTGGGTCATTTTGGGTCATTTTCCATTGTTTTGGGTCATTTGGGGTCATTTTGGGGTCATTTGGGGCCATTTTTAAGCCATTTCCGGGTCGGTCATTTTGGGTCGTTTTGGGCCATTTTTGGGTCGTTTTGGGTCGTTTTGGGTCATTTTGGATCATTTTCCATTGTTTTGGGTCATTTTGGGTCATTTTGGGACATTTTGGGGTCATTTGGGGCCATTTTTGAGCCATTTTCGGGTGGTTTTGGGTCGTTTTGGGTCATTTTGGGTCATTTTGGGTCATTTTCCATTGTTTTGGGTCATTTGGGGTCATTTTGGGTCATTTTTGAGTCATTTTGGGGCCATTTTTGAGTCATTTCCGGGTCGGTCATTTTGGGTCGTTTTGGGTCATTTTCCATTGTTTTAGGGTCATTTTGGGGTCACCTTGGGTCATTTTGGGGTCATTTGGGGCCATTTTTGAGCCATTTTTGGGTCATTTTGGGTCATTTTGGGTCATTTTCCATTGTTTTGGGTCATTTGGGGTCATTTTGGGGTCATTTGGGGCCATTTTTGAGCCATTTTTGGGTGGTTTAGGGTCATTTAGGGTCATTTTGGATCATTTTTCATTGTTTTGGGTTGTTTGGGGTCATTTTGGGGTCATTTGGGGCCATTTGGAGCCATTTTCGGGTCGTTTTGGGTCATTTTGGGTCGTTTTGGGTCGTTTTGGGTCATTTTCCATTGTTTTGGGTCATTTTTGAGCCATTTTGGGGTCATTTGGGGCCATTTTGGAGCCATTTTCGGGTGGTTTTGGATCGTTTTGGGTCTTTTTGGGTCATTTTGGGTCATTTTGGGTCATTTTCCATTGTTTTGGGTCATTTGGGGTCATTTTGGGGTCATTTTGGGCCATTTTTGAGCCATTTTTGGGTGGTTTTGGGTCGTTTTGGGTCATTTTGGGTCATTTTGGGTCATTTTCCATTGTTTTGGGTCATTTGGAGTCATTTTGGTTCATTTTAGAGTCATTTTGGGGCCATTTTTGAGTCATTTCCGGGTCGGTCATTTTGGGTCGTTTTGGGTCATTTTCCATTGTTTTGGGTCATTTGGGGTCATTTTGGGGTCATTTGGGGCCATTTCGGGTCGTTTTGGGTCATTTTGAGTTGTTTTGGGTCATTTTCCATTGTTTTGGGTCATTTGGGGTCATTTTGGGTCGTTTTGGGGTCATTTTGGGGCCATTTTGGGTCATTTTCGGGTCATTTGGGGTCATTTTGGGTCATTTTGGGGTCATTTGGGGCCATTTTTGATCCATTTCTGGGTCGGTCATTTTGGGTCCTTTTGGGTTGTTTTGTGTCATTTTGGGTCATTTTTGGGTCATTTTGGGGTGATTTCTGTCCATTTTTGAGCCATTTTGGGGTCACTTCGGGTCATTTCGGTGTCTTTTGGGGCCATTTGGAGCCGTTTTGGTCACTTTGAGCCATTTTTTGTCATTTTTTGTCTTTTTGGGGCCATTTGGGGTCATTTTGGGTCATTTGGGGTCATTTTGAAGTCACTTCTGCTCATTTTAAAGCATTTTGAAGCCATTTTGTGTCATTTTCGGTCATTTTTGGGTCATTCTTTTCCATTTCTGAGCCATTTTGGGTCATTCGGGGCCTTTTTTGGGCCATTTTCGGTCATTTTGGGGCCATCTTTGGCCATTTTTGGTCATTTTGAGTCATTTTGGGGTCATTTGGGTCATTTTGGGTCATTTCTGTCCATTTCTGAGCTATTTTGGGTCATTTGGGGCCATTTTGGGCCATTCAGGGTCATTTCTGAGCCATTTTGGGTCATTTGGGGCCATTTCAGTAATTTTTTGTCATTTGGGGGCATTTTGGCTCATTTTGGGTTATTTTTGGGTCATTTTGCGTCATTTTTGGATCATTCCTCTCCATTTCGGAGCCATTTTGGGTCACTTTTGGGTCATTTTTGGCTCATTTTGGGTCCTCTTGGGGCCATTTAGGGTCATTTTGAGGTCATTTGGGTCATTTTTGGTCATTTTGTGGCCATTTTGGGCCATTTTGGGCCATTTTTGGTCATTTTGAGTCATTTTGGGGCGATTTGGGTCATTTGGGGTAATTTCTGTCCATTTCTGAGCCATTTTGGGTCATCTGGGGCCATTTCAGTAATTTTTTTGTCATTTTGGGCCATTTGGGGCCATTTTGGGTCGTTTTTGGCAATTTTGGGGTCATTTTTAGCTCATTTTGGGTCCTTTTGGGTCATTTTGAGGCCATTTTCAGTCATTTTGGGGCCATTTGTGGCCATTTTGGCTCATTTTTGGGTCATTTTCGGCCGATTTCGGGGCTCATTCCCCTTCCTTGTCCCCATTTCCCACGTGGGGGGGGGGGGGGGGGGGAGGGGCCACCCCACCCCGCCCCTCCCCCCCACCCCCCCTCCGTGACCACCCCTCCCCCCCCTCAGGTGGCCGCCCTGGTCCGGCGCTACGACCGCGCTCCCATCACCCTCTGGGCCTCCTTCCGGGAGCCCATCCTGAGGAAATGCCGGAAAGCCGTGAGCCGCGCCCCTCCCCCACCCACACCACCCCTCCCCCCCCGAGCCCCTCCCCCACCCCCCAAAAAATCCCCAAAAAAATCCACCCCGAAAATCTCAATTTTAACCCCAAAAATCACCAAAAATCCCTAAAAATTTCCCATTTTTGCCTAAAAATTTGGGGGGGCTTGGGGGATCAGGCCCCTCCCCCACCCCTCAAAAATCACCAAAAAAAACCCCAAAAAAATCCACCCCAAAGATCCCGATTTTAACCCCAAAAATCAGCAAAAAAATCCCCCAAATTTCCCATTTTCGCTTAAAAATTTTGGGGATTTTGGGGGTGGGGGAGGGGTCTGACCCCCCACAGCCCCTCCCCCACCTCCCCGAGCCCCTCCCCCACCCCCCCAAAAAATCACAAAAAAAACCCCCCAAAAAATCCACCCCAAAAATCTCAATTTTAACCCCAAAATCACCACAAAATCCCCAAAAATTCCCATTTTCACCTAAAAATTTCGGGATTTTGGGGGTGGGGGAGGGGCCTGAGCACCCACCCTCAATCCCCTCCCCCACCCCCCGAGCCCCTCCCCCACCCCCCAAAAAAATCACCAAAAAAAATCACCAAAAAAATCCACCCCGAAAATCTCAATTTTAACCCCAAAATCCGAAAAAAAATCCCTAAAAATTTCCCATTTTTGCCTAAAAATTTTGGGGATTTTGGGGGGTGGGGGTGGGGCCTGAATCCCCCAAGCCCCTCCCCCACCCCCCCGAGCCCCTCCCCCACCCCCCCAAAAAATCCCCAAAAAAATCCAACCCGAAAATCTCAATTTTAACCCCAAAATCCGAAAAAAAATCCCTAAAAATTCCCATTTTCGCCTAAAAGTTTGGGGGGGGCTTGGAGGGTCAGGCCCCTCCCCCACCCCTCAAAAAAATCCCCAAAAAAACCGCAAAAAAAATCCACCCCAAAAATCTCAATTTTAACCCCAATATTCGAAAAAAAACCCCAAAAATTCCCATTTTCACCTAAAAATTTTGGGGATTTTTGGGGTGGGGGAAGGGTCTGACCCCCCACAGCCCCTCCCCCACCTCCCCGAGCCCCTCCCCCACCCCCCAAAAAAATCCCCCAAAAAAATCCACCCCGAAAATCTCAATTTTAACCCCAAAAATCACCAAAACATCCCGAAAAATTTCCCATTTTTGCCTAAAAATTTTGGGGATTTTTGGGGGAGTGGGGGAGGGGCTCGGGGGGGCTCCGGCCCCTCCCCCACCCCCTGACGGATTCCCGCCCCTCCCCCACCCCCAAAAAACTTTCAAAAAATCCTAAAAATTCCCCTTTTCGCTTAAAAATTTCGGGTTTTTGGGGTGGGGGAGGGGCCTGACCCCCCCAAGCCCCTCCCCCACTTTCCCGCCCCTCCCCCACCCCCCAAAATCACAAAAAAATCGCCAAAAATTCCCCTTTTCCCCTAAAAATTCCGGTTTTTTTCGGGGTGGGGGAGGGACTCGGGGGGGGTCCGGCCCCTCCCCCACCCCCTGATGGATTCCCGCCCCTCCCCCACCCCCAAAAATCACCAAAAAATCCCCAAAAATTCCCCTTTTCCTCTAAAAATTCCGGGTTTTTTTGGGGTGGGGGAGGGGCCTGACCCCCCCCGTGCCCCTCCCCAAAAAACCCGATCGATTCCCGCCCCTCCCCCACCCCCAAAAATCACCAAAAAATCCCCAAAAATTCCCCTTTTCCCCTAAAAATTCCGTTTTTTTTCGGGGTGGGGGAGGGGCTCGGGGGGGGTCCGGCCCCTCCCCCACCCCCTGATGGATTCCCGCCCCTCCCCCACCCCCAAAAAACCTCCAAAAAATCGCCAAAAATTCCCCTTTTCGCTTAAAAATTCCGGTTTTTTTCGGGGTGGGGGAGGGGCTCGGGGGGGCTCCGGCCCCTCCCCCACCCCCTGATGGATTCCCGCCCCTCCCCCACCCCCAAAAAACCTCCAAAAAATCGCCAAAAATTCCCCTTTTCCCCTAAAAATTTCGGGGTTTTTCGGGGTGGGGGAGGGGCCTGAGCACCCCCGTGCCCCTCCCCCACCCCTGAGCGATTCCAGCCCCTCCCCCACCCCCAAAAAACCTCCAAAAAATCCCAAAAAATTCCCCTTTTCGCCTAAAAATTCCGGTTTTTTTCGGGGTGGGGGAGGGACTCGGAGGGGGGTCCGGCCCCTCCCCCACCCCCTGATGGATTCCAGCCCCTCCCCCACCCCCAAAAATCACCAAAAAATCCCCAAAAATTCCCCTTTTCCGCTAAAAATTCCGGGTTTTTTCGGGGTGGGGGAGGGGCCTGACCCCCCCCCGTGCCCCTCCCCCACCCTCGATCTATTCCCGCCCCTCCCCCACCCCAAAAAACCTCAAAAAAATCCCCAAAAATTCCCCTTTTCCCCTAAAAATTCCGGTTTTTTTCGGGGTGGGGGTGGGGCTCGGGGGGGCTCCGGCCCCTCCCCCACCCCCTGACGGATTCCCGCCCCTCCCCCACCCCCGCAGCACCCCGCCATGCCGTTCTCCTTCTCGGTGCGCCGGGGGCTGCTGGCGCTGCTCCTGCACTGCCTGGGGCTGCTGCCCTGGGCGCCCCTGCCCGAGGCGCTGCTGCTCTTCCCGCTGCCGTCCAGCATCAACCGGTGCGCCCCTCCCCCACCCCCGAAATCCCGCGCGGGGGGAGTGGGGGGGGGTCAGGGGAAGGTTGGGAATTTTTTGGGAATTTTTTGGGAATTTTTTGGGGATTTTTTGGGGATTTTTTTGGGATTTTTTGAGGGTTTTTTGGGATTTTTTGGGGATTTTTGGGGGGATTTTTGGGGATTTTTTTGGGACTTTTTTTGGATTTTTTGGGATTTTTTGGGGGATTTTTTGGGATTTTAGGGGGATTTTTTGGGGATTTTTGGGGGATTTTGGGAGGATTTTTTTTTGGATTTTTTTTTATTTTTTGGGATTTTTGCGGGATTTTTTGGGATTTTTTTTGGATTTTTTGGGATATTTTGGGGATTTTTTTTTGGTTTTTTTTGGGATTTTTGGGGGATTTTGGGGGGATTTTCTTTGGATTTTTTGGGATTTTTGGGGGATTTTGGGAGGATTTTTTTGGGGATTTTTTGGGGATTTTTTGGTTTTTTTGGATTTTTTTTGGTTTTTTTGGGTTGTCTTGGGGGATTTTAGGGGGATTTTAGGATGGAGGTAGGGCAGGAAAGTGGGGGAGGGGCTCGGGTGTTCAGGCCCCTCCCCCACCCCCGAAATCCCGCGCGGGGGGGAGGGGGGGGTCAGGGGAAGGTTGGGAATTTTTTGGGAATTTTTTGGGAATTTTTTGGGATTTTTTTTGGATTTTTTGGGGGATTTTTTGGGTTTTTTTTGCGATTTTTTTGTGATTTTTTGAGGGTTTTTTGAGGATTTTTTTGGGATTCTTTGGGATTTTCTTTGGATTTCGTGGGGGATTATTTGGGAATTTTTGGGGGATTTTTTTGGGATTTTTGGGGGATTTTTGGGGGGATTTTTGGGGATTTTTTTGGGACTTTTGGATTTTTTGGGGGATTTTTTTGGATTTTTGGGGGATTTTTTGGGGATTTTTGGGGGATTTTGGGAGGATTTTTTTTTGGATTTTTTTTTATTTTTTGGGATTTTTGCGGGATTTTTTGGGATTTTTTTTGGATTTTTTGGGATATTTTGGGGATTTTTTTTTGGTTTTTTTTGGGATTTTTGGGGGATTTTGGGGGGATTTTCTTTGGATTTTTTTGGATTTTTGGGGGATTTTGGGAGGATTTTTTTGGGGATTTTTTGGGGATTTTTTGGTTTTTTTGGATTTTGTTTGGTTTTTTTGGGTTGTCTTGGGGGATTTTAGGGGGATTTTAGGATGGAGGTAGGGCGGGAAAGTGGGGGAGGGCTCGGGTGTTCAGGCCCCTCCCCCACCCCCGAAATCCCGCGCGGGGAGGGGGGGGGGGGGTCAGGGGAAGGTTGGGAAATTTTTTTGAATTTTTTGGGATTTTTTTGGGGATTTTTGGGGGATTTTTTGGGGATTTTTTGGGGTTTTTTGAGGGTTTTTTGGGATTTTTTGAGGTTTTTTGAGGGTTTTTTGGGGATTTTTTGGGGGTTTTTGGGTTTTCTTGGGGGATTTTAGGGGGATTTTAGGATGGAGGTAGGGCGGGAAAGTGGGGGAGGGGCTCGGGTGTTCAGGCCCCTCCCCCACCCCCGAAATCCCGCGGGGAGGGGGGGGGGGGTCAGGGGAAGGTTGGGAATTTTTTGGGAATTTTTTGGGATTTTTTTGTGATTTTTTTGGGGATTTTTTGGGTTTTTTTTTGGTTTTTTGGGGGTTTTTTTGTGATTTTTTGAGGGATTTTTTGGGCGGATATTTGGGATTTTTGGGGGATTTTTTTGGGGTTTTTTGGGATTTTTTGGGGATTTTTGGGGGATTTTTTGGGGGTTTTTTGGGGATTTTTTGGGGATTTTTGGGGATTTTTTGGGGATTTTTTTGGGGATTTTTTTGGGATTTTTTTGGGATTTTTGGGGGATTTTTGCGAAATTTTTTGTGGATTTTTTGTGGATTTTTTTTGGATTCTGGGGGATTTCTGGGATTTTTTTGGGATTTTTGGGGGATGTTTTTGAGATTTTTTTGGGATTTTTTTGTGATTTTTTTGGATTTTTGGAGGATTTTTTGGGGATTTTGGGGGGATTTTTTGGGGATTTTTGGGGGATTTTTTTGGGATTTTTGGGGGATTTTTTGGCGGTTTTTTGGAATTTTTTGGGGGATTTTTGGGGATTTTTTGGGGATTCTTTGGGGATTTTTTGGGGGATTTTTGGGGATTTTTTGTAGATTCTTTGGGTATTTTTTGGGGAGTTTTTGGGGATTTTTGGGGGATTTTTTTGGGATTTTTTTGGGGATATTTTGAGATTTTTTGGGGGAATTCTTTCTGGATTTTTGGGTATTTTTGGGGGGGAATTTTTTGGGGGCTTTTTTGGCGCTTTTTTGGGATTTTTTTGGGGAATTTTATTTGGATTTTTGGGGGGGGGATTTTTTTGCGATTTTTTAAATGATTTTTTGGTGACTTTTTGGGGGATTATTTTGGGGGAGGTTTTGGGGGTTTTTTAAGGGATTTCGGGGGAGATTTGGGGGCATTTTGGGGGTGGGGGAGGGGCAAAAGCGGGTGGGGGAGGGGCTCGGGTGCTCAGGCCCCTCCCCCACCCCCAAAATCCCAGGAATTTTAGGTGAAAATTGCGATTTTTTGGGGGTTTTTTTTGGGATTTTGGGGTTTTTTTGGGAAATTTTGGGGAGGTGGGGGAGGGGCTCTTTTTGGGTGGGGGAGGGGCGCTGACCTCGCCCCTCCCCCACCTTCCCCCCCCCAATTTTTCCAGGACCTTTTTCCCCATCCCCCGCGGGTGGGCCGGACACGTCCTGAGCAGAGCGGCCGCGTGAGTGGGGGAGGGGCGGGCAGGGGTCACTCAGGGGTCACTCAGGGGTCAGGGGTCACTCAGGGTCACTCAGGGGTCACTCAGGGGTCACTCAGGGGTCACTCAGGGGTCACTCAGGGTCACTCAGGGGTCACTCGGGTCACTCAGGGGTCACTCAGGGGTCACTCAGGGGTCACTCAGGGGTCACTCGGGGGTCACTCAGGGGTCACTCAGAGGTCACTCAGAGGTCACTCAGGGGTCACTCAGGGGTCACTCGGGTCACTCAGGGGTCACTCAAGGGTCACTCAGGGGTCACTCAGGGGTCACTCAGGGGTCACTCAGGGGCCACTCAGGGTCACTCAGAGGTCACTCAGGGGTCACTCAGGGGTCACTCAGGGGTCACTCAGGGGTCACTCAGGGGCCACTCAGGGTCACTCAGAGGTCACTCAGGGTCACTCAGAGGTCACTCAGGGGTCACTCAGGGTCACTCCGGGGTCACTCAGGGGGCACTCGGGGGTCACTCAGGGATCACTCAGGGGTCACTCAGGGTCACTCAGGGTCACTCAGGGGTCACTCAGGGGTCACTCAGGGGTCACTGGGGTCACTCAGGGTCACTCAGGGGTCACTCAGGGTCACTCAGGGGTCACTCAGGGGTCACTCGGGGGTCACTCAGGGGTCACTCGGGGGTCACTCAGGGTCACTCAGGGGTCACTCAGAGGTCACTCCGGGGTCACTCAGGGGTCACTCAGGGTCACTCTGCCCCTCCCCCCAGGCTCGCCCTCAGCCCCTCCCTCCTCCGGGAGCTGCGGAGCCGCGGAATCCAGGTGAGGGGGGGGAGGGGCCAAAAGCGCCGGTTTTGGGGTGAAAGTCGCCAATTTTAGGGGTCGGGAGGGGCTAAAAGTCCCAAATTCGGGGTGGGGCTCGGGGCTCGGGAGCCATTTTGGGGTAAAAGTCTCCAAATTTAGGAGTGGGGGAGGGGCTCGGCCGCCATTTTGGGAGAGGGGGAGGGGCTCGGCCGCCATTTTGGGGTGAAAAATCTCCAAATTTGGGGGTGGGGGAGGGGCTAAAAGTTTTAAAATCGGGGTGGGGGGAGGGGCTCGGGAGCCATTTTGGGGGTGGGGGAGGGGCAGTGGCGCCATTTTGGGGTAAAAATCTCCAAATTCGGGGTGGGGGAGGGGTCAAATCTGCCATTTTGGGGGTGGGGGAGGGGCTCGGGAGCCATTTTGAGGTAAAAATCTCCAATTTTAGGGGTGGGGGAGGGGCTAAAAGTTTTAAAATTGGGGTGGGGGAGGGGCTCGGCCGCCATTTTGGGCGTGGGGGAGGGGCAGTGGCGCCATTTTGGGGCAAAAAATCTCCAGATTCGGGATGGGGGAGGGGCTAAAAAAATCCCAAAATTGGGGTGGGGGAGGGGCTTGGGAGCCATTTTGGGGGTGGGGGAGGGGCAGCGGATCCATTTTGGGGCGAAAAATCTCCAAATTCGGGGTGGGGGAGGGGCTCGGCCGCCGTTTTGGGAGAGGGGGAGGGGCTTGGGTGCCATTTTGGGGTGGGGGAGGGGCTTGGGAGCCTTTTTGGGGTGAAAAATCTCCAAATTCGGGGTGGGGGAGGGGCTCGGCCGCCATTTTGGGAGAGGGGGAGGGGCTTGGGTGCCATTTTGGGGTGGGGGAGGGGCTTGGCCGCCATTTTGAGAGAGGGGGAGGGGCTTGGGTGCCATTTTGGGGTAAAAAGCTCCAAATTCGGGGTGGGGGAGGGGCTCGGAAGCCATTTTGGGGTTGGGGGAGGGGCAGTGGAGCCATTTTGGGGTGAAAAATCTCCAAATTCGGGGGTGGGGGAGGGGCTCGGCCGCCATTTTGGGGTTGGGGGAGGGGCTCGGGAGCCATTTTGGGGTGAAAAATCTCCAAATTCGGGGGTGGGGGAGGGGCTCGGCCGCCATTTTGTGCCCTAAAAATCGCTATTTCCCCCAAAAAAAACCTCGGGATTTTCACCTCCCGGAGGGGGAGGCGGGGGGGTGGGGGGGAGGGGTCCGAACCCCCCAGGACCCCTCCCCCCACCCCGGGTCTCCCCTCCCCCCCCCCCTTCCTCGCCCAGGTGTGCCTGTGGGTGGCCAACGAGGAGCGGGAATTCGCGGAAGCCTTCGGCCTCGGCGCCACCGGGGTGGTCACCGATTACCCCGCCCGGCTCCGGAAGTTTCTGGAAGGGTCCCACGGCCCCTCCCCCACCCTCGGCCGGGACCCCCTCCCCCCCCCCCCCCCGGCGGAGTCGTCGGAGCCGAAATGAGGGGGGGGGGGAAAAGGGCGGAAAAGGGAGCGGGAAATGAAGGGAAATGATGGGAAAAGAGTCCCCGGAGGGTGCTGGAGTGATTCGGGACGGCCCAGAAATGACCCGAAATGGCCCAAAAATGACCTAAAATGGCCCCAAATGGCCCAGAAATGGCCCAGAAATGGCCCAAAATGACCCAAAAGGGCCCGAAATGGTCCAAAAATGACTCAAAACTCAAAATGACTCAAAATGGCCCAGAAATGACCCAAAATGACCCAAAATGGCCCAGAAATGACCCAAAATGGCCCGAAATGGCCCAAAATGGATCTGAAAGGACCCAAAATGGCCCGAAATGGCCCAAAAGTGACCCAAAAATGACCCAAAAATACTCCCGGAAGGAGCCAAAATGCCCCAAATGACCCAAAATGCCCCAAAAATGACTCCGAAATGACCAAAAATGACCCAGATGGCCCAGAAATGACCTAAAATGGCCCAGAAATGACCTAAAATGACCCTAAAATGGCCCAGAATGACCCAAAATGGCCCCAAATGACCCAAAATGGCCCAAAAGTGACCCAAAATCACCCGAAATGGCCCCAAATGCCCCAAAATGGATCTGAAAGGACCCAAAATGACCCAAAAGTGGCCCAAAATGACCCGAAATGGCCCCAAAGTAACCCAAAATGGCCCAGAAATGGTCCAAAAATGACTCAAAATGACTCAAAATGGCCCAGAAATGACCCAAAATGACCCAAAATGGCCCAGAAATGACCCAAAATGGCCCGAAATGGCCCAAAATGGATCTGAAAGGACCCAAAATGGCCCGAAATGGCCCAAAAGTGACCCAAAAATGACCCAAAAATACTCCCGGAAGGAGCCAAAATGCCCCAAATGCCCCAAAATGCCCCAAAAATGACCCAGAAATGACCTAAAATGACCCAAAAATGGCCCAGAATGACGCAAAATGGCCCCAAATGACCCAAAATTCCCAAAAGTGACCCAAAATCACCCGAAATGGTCCAGAAATGACCCAAAATGGCCCAAAATGGATCTGAAAGGACCCAAAATGGCCCAAAATGACCCAAAAATGACCCAAAAATACTCCCGGAAGGAGCCAAAATGCCCCAAATGACCCAAAATGCCCCAAAAATGCCCCAAAAATGACTCCGAAATGACCAAAAATGACCCAGATGGCCCAGAAATGACCTAAAATGACCCGAAATGGCCCAAAAATGGCCCAGAATGACCCAAAATGGCACCAAATGACCCAAAATGGCCCAAAAGTGACCCAAAATCACCCGAAATGGTCCAGAAATGACCCAAAATGGCCCAAAATGGCCCAAAATGGATCTGAAAGGACCCAAAATGGCCCAAAAGTGACCCAAAAATGACCCAAAAATACTCCCAGAAGGAGCCAAAATGCCCCAAATGACCCAAAATGCCCCAAAAATGATTCCGAAATGACCAAAAATGACCCAGATGGCCCAGAAATGACCTAAGATGACCCGAAATGGCCCAGAAATGCCCTAAAATGGACAAAAATGACCCAAAAGGGCCCGAAATGGCCCAGAAATGACCCAGAATGCCCCCAAAAGCCCCCAAAACGACTCAGAAATGACCAAAAATGACCCCAAAAAACAGCCCCGAAACCACCCCAAAACCGCCCCCTCCCCCACCCTCCTCAGCGACCAAAACCCCCCCCCAAAAAAAACCCCAAAACCCCCCCAAAAAACCCCCAAAACCCCCTCAAAAAAACCCCAAAACCCCCCCAAAAAAAACCCAAAACCCCCTCAAAAAAACCCCCAAAACCCCCCAGAAAAACCCCAAAACCCCCCAGAAAAACCCCAAAACCCCCCCAAAAAACCCCAAAACCCCCTCAAAAAACCCCCAAAACCCCCCAAAAAAACCCCAAAACCCCCCAAAAAAAACCCCCAAAACCCCCCCAAAAAAACCCCAAAACCCCCTCAAAAAAACCCCAAAACCCCTCAAAAATACCCCAAAACCCCCTCAAAAAAACCCCAAAACCCCCCAAAAAAACCCCCAAAACCCCCCAAAAAAACCCCAAAACCCCCCAAAAAAACCCCAAAACCCCCTCAAAAAAACCCCCAAAACCCCCTCAAAAAAACCCCAAAACCCCCTCAAAAAAACCCCCAAAACCCCCCAAAAAAACCCCAAAAAACCCCCAAAAAAAACCCCCCAAAAAAACCCCAAAACCCCCCAAAAAAACCCCAAAACCCCCCAAAAAAACCCCAAAACCCCCTCAAAAAAACCCCCAAAACCCCCCAAAAAAACCCCAAAACCCCCCAAAAAAACCCCAAAACCCCCTCAAAAAAACCCCCAAAACCCCCCAGAAAAACCCCAAAACCCCCCAAAAAAACCCCAAACCCCCCTCAAAAAAACCCCCAAAACCCCCCAGAAAAACCCCAAAACCCCCTCAAAAAAACCCCCAAAACCCCCCAAAAAAACCCCCAAAACCCCCTCAAAAAAAACCCCAAAACCCCCAGAAAAACCCCAAAACCCCCTCAAAAAAACCCCAAAACCCCCTCAAAAAACCCCAAAACCCCCTCAAAAAAACCCCCAAAACCCCTCAAAAAAACCCCAAAACCCCCTCAAAAAACCCCCAAAACCCCCCAAAAAACCCCCAAAACCCCCCAAAAAACCCCCAAAACCCCCCCAAAAAAACCCCAAAACCCCCTCAAAAAAACCCCAAAAACCCCCCAAAAAAAACCCAAAAAACCCCCAAAAAAACCCCCAAAACCCCCTCAAAAAAACCCCCAAAACCCCCAAAAAACCCCCAAAACCCCCTCAAAAAAACCCCAAAAACCCCCCAAAAAAACCCCAAAACCCCCCCAAAAAAACCCCAAAACCCCCTCAAAAAACCCCAAAAAACCCCTCAAAAAAACCCCCAAAACCCCCTCAAAAAAACCCCAAAACCCCCTCAAAAAAACCCCAAAACCCCCTCAAAAAAACCCCAAAACCCCCTCAAAAAACCCCAAAAAACCCCTCAAAAAAACCCCCAAAACCCCCTCAAAAAACCCCAAAACCCCCTCAAAAAAACCCCAAAACCCCCTCAAAAAAACCCCAAAACCCCCTCAAAAAACCCCAAAACCCCCTCAAAAAAACCCCCAAAACCCCTCAAAAAACCCCAAAACCCCCTCAAAAAAACCCCCAAAACCCCCCAAAAAACCCCCAAAACCCCCAAAAAACCCCCAAAACCCCCCCAAAAAAACCCCAAAACCCCTCAAAAAAAACCCAAAAACCCCCAAAAAAAACCCAAAAAACCCCCAAAAAAACCCCCAAAACCCCCTCAAAAAAACCCCCAAAACCCCCCAAAAAACCCCCAAAACCCCCTCAAAAAAACCCCAAAAACCCCCCAAAAAAACCCCAAAACCCCTCAAAAAAACCCCAAAACCCCCTCAAAAAACCCCAAAAAACCCCTCAAAAAAACCCCCAAAACCCCCTCAAAAAAACCCCAAAAACCCCCCAAAAAAACCCCAAAACCCCCCAAAAAAACCCAAAACCCCCTCAAAAAAACCCCCAAAACCCCCCAAAAAAACCCCAAAACCCCCCAAAAAACCCCAAAACCCCCTCAAAAAAACCCCAAAAACCCCCCAAAAAAACCCCAAAACCCCCTCAAAAAAAACCCCAAAACCCCCTCAAAAAAACCCCAAAACCCCCCAAAAAAACCCCAAAACCCCCTCAAAAAAACCCCCAAAACCCCCCAAAAAACCCCAAAAAACCCTCAAAAAAAACCCCAAAACCCCCCAAAAAAACCCCAAAACCCCCTCAAAAAAACCCCAAAACCCCCCAGAAAAACCCCAAAACCCCCCAAAAAAACCCCCAAACCCCCCCAAAAAAACCCCAAAAAACCCTCAAAAAAACCCCAAAAAACCCCCTCAAAAAAACCCCCAAAACCCCCTCAAAAAAAACCCCAAAACCCCCTCAAAAAAACCCCAAAAACCCCCAAAAAAAACCCCAAAACCCCCTCAAAAAAACCCCAAAAAACCCTCAAAAAAACCCCAAAACCACCTCAAAAAAACCCCAAAACCCCCTCAAAAAAACCCCCAAAACCCCCCAGAAAAACCCCAAAACCCCCCCAAAAAAACCCAAAAAACCCTCAAAAAAAAACCCCCCAAAAAACCCCAAAACCCCCTCAAAAAAACCCCAAAACCCCCTCAAAAAAACCCCCAAAACCCCCCCAAAAAACCCCAAAACCCCCCCAAAAAAACCCCAAAACCCCCTCAAAAAAACCCCAAAACCCCCTCAAAAAAACCCCCAAAACCCCCTCAAAAAAACCCCCAAACCCCCTCCCCCACCCCATTCAAAACCAGCGCCGCCCCCTGGAGGGGGGAGGGGCAGGGGGGGAGGGGTGGGTGGGGTGGGGGAGGGGCGGCCGAAATTCCCCTCCCCCACCCCTCGGTGCCGCTTCGGTGCCCCCCGAGCGACCCCGGTGGACCCGAGCGGGGTGGGGGGAGGGGGGAGGGGTTTGGGGGTGGGGGAGGGGGGGTGGGGGAGGGGTTGGGGGTGGGGGAGGGGCGGTCAGAGGGTGGGGGGAGGGGATGGAGGCGCCGGGCGCGGACCCTCGGGATCTGGGGGTGATCGGGGGCTACTTCCTGCTCGTCGTGGCCGTGGGGCTCTGGGTAAGGAGAGAGCGGGGGTCGGGGGCCACCCCTCCCCCCACCGCCACCAACCCCCCTCCCCCCCCAAAAAAAAAATTCCCCCCCCCACCCCCCCGAATTACCCCGAAAGCCGGAAAAATTCGGCCCGGAAAAAAAAAAAACCCCAAAAAATCGGGAGAATTCAATCCCCAGAAAAAAAAAAAAAAAAACACCCCGAAATTTGGGAAATTCGGCCCCGGAAAACCCCGGAATCCTGAAAATTGACCCCAAAAAAACCCCCGAAATTTGGGAAATTCGGCCCAGAAAACCCCGGAATCCTGAAAATTCACCCCCAAAAACCCCCGAAATCCGGAGAATTGAACCCAGAAATCCCTAAAATCCAGGAAATTCGGCCCGGAAAACCCTGAATCCTGAAGATTGACCCCCAAAATCCGGGAAATTCACCCCGAAATCCGGAGAATTCGGCCCAGAAAACCCCGAAAATCTGGAGAATTCACCCCCCAAAAAATCCCGAAATCTGGGAAATTCGGCCCGGAAAACCCCGGAATCCTGAAAATTGACCCCAAAAACCCCCCCGAAATCCGGAGAATTGAACCCAGAAATCCCTAAAATCCAGGAAATTCGGCCCGGAAAACCCCGAAATCCTGAAAATTGACCCCAAAAACCCCCAAAATCCGGAGAATTGAACCCAGAAATCCCTAAAATCCAGGAAATTCGGCCCGGAAAACCCTGAATCCTGAAAATTCACCCCAAAACCCCCAAAATCCGGGAAATTGACCCCGAAATCTGGAAAATTCGGCCCAGAAAACCCCCAAAATCTGGGAAATTCACCCCAAAAAAACCCAAAATCCTGACAATTCAGCCCAGAAAACCCCGAATCCTGAAAATTCACCCCAAAAACCCCCAAAATCCGGGAAATTTGGCCCAGAAAACCCCGAAAATCTGGGAAATTCACCCCAAAATCTGGAAAATTCACCCCAAAAAAACCCAAAATCCTGACAATTCAGCCCAGAAAACCCCAAATCCTGAAAATTCACCCCGAAAAACCCCAAATCCTGAAAATTCACCCCAGAAACCCCCAAAATCGGGGAAATTTGGCCCAGAAAACCCCCAAAATCTGGGAAATTCACCCCGAAAAACCCTGAATCCTGAAAATTCACCCCAAAACCCCCAAAATCCGGGAAATTCACCCCGAAATCTGGAAAATTCGGCCCAGAAAACCCCGAAAATCTGGAGAATTCAACCCAGAAAACCCTGAATCCTGAAAATTCACCCCAAAAAACCCCCAAAATCTGGGAAATTCACCCCAAAATCTGGAAAATTCACCCCAAAAAAACCCAAAATCCGGAAAATTCAGCCCTGAAAACCCCGAAAATCCGGGAAGTTCAACCCAGAAAAACGCCAAAATCCTGAAAATTCACCCCAAATCCCCCCAAAATTCGGAAAATTCTGCCCCGAAAAACCTCCAAATCTGGAAAATTCGGCCCAGAAAACCCCGAAAATCTGGGTAATTCACCCCAGAAAACCCCAAAATCTGGAAAATTCGACCCAGAAAACCCCAAAAATCTGGGTAATTCAACCCAGAAAACCTCAAAATCCTGAAAATTCACCCCCAAAAAAACCCCAAAATCAAAATTGACTCCAGAAAAACCCCCAAATCCTGAAAATTCACCCCAAAACCCCACAAATCCTGAAAATTCACCCCGAAAATCCCTAAAATCCTGAAAATTGACCCCAAACCCCAAAATCCTGAAAATTCACCCCGAAAAACCCCAAATCTGGAAAATTCACCCCAAAATCCTGAAATTTCACCCAAAAAACCCCCAGATCCTGAAAATTCTCCCTAAAACCCCGAAATTCTGAAAATTTATCCCTAAAACCCCCCAAAATCTGAAAAATTCACCCCAAAAACCCCAAATCCTGAAAATTAATCCCAAAAACCCAAAATCCGGAGAATTCACCTCCAAAATCCTGAAAATTGACCCCAAAAATCCCCAAAATCTGGAAAATTCACCCCAAAACCCCTCAAAATTCCCTCAAATTCACCCCAAATCCTCCAAATTCACCCTCAAAACCCCAAAAGCCCCGAATTTCACCCCAAAATCCTGAAAGTTCGCCCTCAGAACCCCCGAAATCGCCAAAATTCACCCTCAAAACCCCCAAAATGCCAATAAATTCCCCCAAAATCCTCCAAAAATTCCCCCCAAACCCCCAAAATTCTCCAAATCCCCCAAATTCTCCCCAAAATTTCCCTCCCAGGACCCCCCAAATTCCCAAAATTCCCCCAAAATTCCCCAAATTCCCCCAAATCCCCCCCTCAGGAACCCCCAAATTCCCCCAAATTCACCCAAAATTTCCCAAAATCCCCCAATTTCCCCCAAAATTCTCCAAATCCCCCAAAAATCCAAAAAAAATCCCCCAAAATTCCCCAAATTCCCCCCAAAATTTCCCTCCCAGGACCCCCCAAATCCCCCAAAATTCCCCAAATCCCCCTCAAATCCCCCTCAAATCCCCCCAAATTCCCCCAAATTCCCCAAAATCCCCCCAAATTCCCCAAATTCACCCCAAATTCCTCCCCAGGACCCCCCAAAACCCCCAAAATTCCTCCAAATTCCCCCAAATCCCCCAAAATTCTCCCCCAAATTTCCCACCCAGGACCCCCCAAATTCCTTCCAAATTCCCAAAATTCCCCAAATCTCCCAAAATTCCCCCCAAATTCTTCAAATTCACACCCAAGACCCCCAAATTCCCAAAATTCCCCCAAAATCCTCAAATTTCCCCCCAAAATTTCCCTCCCAGGACCCCCCAAATTCCCCAAAATCCCCAAAAATCCCCCAAAACCCCCCAAAATTCCCCAATTCCCCCCAAATCCCCAAATTTTTCCTCAAAATTTCCCTCCCAGAACCCCGAAAATTCTCCAAATCCCCCCAAATTCCCCCCAAATTCCCCCAAAATTCCCCAAAATCCCCCCAATTCCCCCCAAATTTTCCCAAAATTTCCCTCCCAGGACCCCCCCAAAACCCCAAAATCCCCAAAATTCCCCAAAATCTCCCAAAATTCCCCCAAATTCCCCCAAATCCCCCCCGGCCCCTCCCCCCCCCCGCGCTCGGGGGTCACAAAAACAACCCCGGGGGGGGGAGGGGCCGGTGATTACCCACAATGCCCCGGGGCCGCCCAGCGCTCGCTGGGGACAAACTGGGAACCCAAACTGGTCCGGACTGGTCTAAACTGGTGCAGACTGGGAGCTCTGGGAGCCCAAACTGGGAGCTCTGGGAGCCCAAACTGGGAGCCCAAACTGGGAGCTCTGGGAGCCCAAACTGGGAGCACTGGGAGCCCAAACTGGGAGTACTGGGAGCCCAAACTGGGAGCCCAAACTGGGAGCACTGGGAGCCAAACTGGTCCAAACTGGGAGCCCAAACTGGGAGCTCTGGGAGCCCAAACTGGGAGCCCAAACCGAGAGCAGTGGGAGCCCAAACTGGGAGCCCAAACTGGTCCAAACTGGGAGCCCAAACTGGGAGCTCTGGGAGCCCAAACTGGGAGCCCAAACTGGGAGCCCAAACTGGGAGCTCAAACTGGTCCAAACTGGTCCTTACTGGGAGCACTGGGAGCTCAAACTGGGAGCTCAACCTGGGAGCACTGGGAGCCCAAACTGGGAGCACTGGGAGCCCAAACTGGGAGCCCAAACTGGGAGCTCTGGGAGCCCAAACTGGGAGCCCAAACTGGGAGCACTGGGAGCCCAAACTGGGAGCCCAAATTGGTCCAGACTGGTCTAAACTGGTCCAGACTGGAAGCTCTGGGAGCCCAAACTGGGAGCCCAAACCGAGAGCAGTGGGAGCCCAAACTGGGAGCCCAAACTGGTCCAAACTGGGAGCCCAAACTGGGAGCCCAAACTGGTCCAAACTGGGAGCCCAAACTGGGAGCCCAAACTGGGAGCTCTGGGAGCCCAAACTGGGAGCCCAAACTGGGAGCACTGGGAGCCCAAACTGGGAGCCCAAACTGGGAGCCCAAACTGGGAGCCCAAACTGGGAGCTCTGGGAGCCCAAACTGGGAGCCCAAACTGGGAGCCCAAACCGAGAGCAGTGGGAGCCCAAACTGGGAGCCCAAACTGGTCCAAACTGGGAGCCCAAACTGGGAACCCAAACTGGGAGCCCAAAGTGGTCCAAACTGGGAGCCCAAACTGGGAGCCCAAACTGGGAGCCCAAACTGGTCCAAACTGGGAGCCCAAACTGGGAGCACTGGGAGCCAAACTGGTCCAAACTGGGAGCCCAAACTGGGAGCTCTGGGAGCCCAAACTGGGAGCCCAAACCGAGAGCAGTGGGAGCCCAAACTGGGAGCCCAAACTGGTCCAAACTGGGAGCCCAAACTGGGAGCTCTGGGAGCCCAAACTGGGAGCCCAAACTGGGAGCCCAAACTGGGAGCTCAAACTGGTCCAAACTGGTCCTTACTGGGAGCACTGGGAGCTCAAACTGGGAGCTCAACCTGGGAGCACTGGGAGCCCAAACTGGGAGCACTGGGAGCCCAAACTGGGAGCCCAAACTGGGAGCTCTGGGAGCCCAAACTGGGAGCCCAAACTGGGAGCACTGGGAGCCCAAACTGGGAGCCCAAATTGGTCCAGACTGGTCTAAACTGGTCCAGACTGGAAGCTCTGGGAGCCCAAACTGGGAGCCCAAACCGAGAGCAGTGGGAGCCCAAACTGGGAGCCCAAACTGGTCCAAACTGGGAGCCCAAACTGGGAGCCCAAACTGGTCCAAACTGGGAGCCCAAACTGGGAGCCCAAACTGGGAGCTCTGGGAGCCCAAACTGGGAGCCCAAACTGGGAGCACTGGGAGCCCAAACTGGGAGCCCAAACTGGGAGCCCAAACTGGGAGCTCTGGGAGCCCAAACTGGGAGCCCAAACTGGGAGCCCAAACTGGGAGCTCTGGGAGCCCAAACTGGGAGCCCAAACTGGGAGCCCAAACCGAGAGCAGTGGGAGCCCAAACTGGGAGCCAAACTGGTCCAAACTGGGAGCCCAAACTGGGAGCTCTGGGAGCCCAAACTGGGAGCCCAAACCGAGAGCAGTGGGAGCCCAAACTGGGAGCCCAAACTGGTCCAAACTGGGAGCCCAAACTGGGAGCCCAAACTGGGAACCCAAACTGGGAGCCCAAAGTGGTCCAAACTGGGAGCCCAAACTGGGAGCCCAAACTGGGAGCCCAAACTGGTCCAAACTGGGAGCCCAAACTGGGAGCCCAAACTGGGAGCTCTGGGAGCCCAAACTGGGAGCCCAAACTGGGAGCACTGGGAGCCCAAACTGGGAGCCCAAACTGGGAGCCCAAACTGGGAGCTCTGGGAGCCCAAACTGGGAGCCCAAACTGGGAGCCCAAACCGAGAGCAGTGGGAGCCCAAACTGGGAGCCCAAACTGGTCCAAACTGGGAGCCCAAACTGGGAACCCAAACTGGGAGCCCAAACTGGTCCAAACTGGGAGCCCAAACTGGGAGCCCAAACTGGGAGCCCAAACTGGGAGCTCTGGGAGCCCAAACTGGGAGCCCAAACTGGGAGCACTGGGAGCCCAAACTGGGAGCCAAACTGGGAGCACTGGGAGCCCAAACTGGGAGCACTGGGAGCCCAAACTGGGAGCCCAAACTGGTCCAAACTGGGGGCTCAAACTGGTCCAAACTGGTCCTTACTGGGAGCACTGGGAACTCAAACTGGGAGCCCAAACTGGGAGCACTGGGAGCTCTCGGAGCCCAAACTGGGAGCACTGGAGGCCATACTGGGAATACTGGGAGCACTGGGAGCCCAGACCGGGAGCACCTGGGAGCCCAAACTGGGAGTACTGGGAGCCCAAACTGGGAGCCCAAACTGGGAGCACTGGGAGCCCAAACTGGGAGCCCAAACCGGGAGCACTGAGAGCCCAAACTGGGAGCACTGGGAGCCAAACTGGTCCAAACTGGGAGCCCAAACTGGGAGCTCTGGGAGCCCAAACTGGGAGCCCAAACCGAGAGCAGTGGGAGCCCAAACTGGGAGCCCAAACTGGTCCAAACTGGGAGCCCAAACTGGGAGCCCAAACTGGGAGCCCAAACTGGTCCAAACTGGGAGCCCAAACTGGGAGCCCAAACTGGGAGCCCAAACTGGGAGCTCTGGGAGCCCAAACTGGGAGCCCAAACTGGGAGCACTGGGAGCCCAAACTGGGAGCCAAACTGGGAGCACTGGGAGCCCAAACTGGGAGCACTGGGAGCCCAAACTGGGAGCCCAAACTGGTCCAAACTGGGGGCTCAAACTGGTCCAAACTGGTCCTTACTGGGAGCACTGGGAACTCAAACTGGGAGCCCAAACTGGGAGCACTGGGAGCTCTCGGAGCCCAAACTGGGAGCACTGGAGGCCATACTGGGAATACTGGGAGCACTGGGAGCCCAAACTGGGAGCATTGGGAGCCCAAACTGGGAGCCCAAACTGGGAGCACTGGGAGCCCAAACTGGGAGTACTGGGAGCCCAAACTGGGAGTACTGGGAGCCCAAACTGGGAGCCCAAACTGGGAGCACTGGGAGCCCAAACTGGGAGCCCAAACCGGGAGCACTGAGAGCCCAAACTGGGAGCACTGGGAGCCAAACTGGTCCAAACTGGGAGCCCAAACTGGGAGCTCTGGGAGCCCAAACTGGGAGCCCAAACTGGTCCAAACTGGTCCTTACTGGGAGCACTGGGAGCTCAAACTGGGAGCTCAACCTGGGAGCACTGGGAGCCCAAACTGGGAGCACTGGGAGCCCAAACTGGCCCAAACTGGGAGCACTGGAGGCCATACTGGGAATACTGGGAGCACTGGGAGCCCAAACTGGGAGCATTGGGAGCCCAAACTGGGAGCCCAAACTGGGAGCCCAAATTGGTCCAGACTGGTCTAAACTGGTCCAGACTGGGAGCTCTGGGAGCCCAAATTGGGAGCACTGGGAGCCCAAACTGGGAGCACTGGGAGCCCAAACTGGGAGCCCAAACCGAGAGCAGTGGGAGCCCAAACTGGTCCAAACTGGTCTAAACTGGGAGCCCAAACTGGGAGCCCAAACTGGGAGTACTGGGAGCCAAACTGGTCCAAACTGGGAGCCCAAACTGGGAGCTCTGGGAGCCCAAACTGGGAGCCCAAACTGGGAGCACTGGGAGCCCAAACTGGGAGCCAAACTGGGAGCACTGGGAGCCCAAACTGGGAGCACTGGGAGCCCAAACTGGGAGCCCAAACTGGTCCAAACTGGGGGCTCAAACTGGTCCAAACTGGTCCTTACTGGGAGCACTGGGAACTCAAACTGGGAGCCCAAACTGGGAGCACTGGGAGCTCTCGGAGCCCAAACTGGGAGCACTGGAGGCCATACTGGGAATACTGGGAGCACTGGGAGCCCAGACCGGGAGCACCTGGGAGCCCAAACTGGGAGTACTGGGAGCCCAAACTGGGAGCCCAAACTGGGAGCACTGGGAGCCCAAACTGGGAGCCCAAACCGGGAGCACTGAGAGCCCAAACTGGGAGCACTGGGAGCCAAACTGGTCCAAACTGGGAGCCCAAACTGGGAGCTCTGGGAGCCCAAACTGGGAGCCCAAACCGAGAGCAGTGGGAGCCCAAACTGGGAGCCCAAACTGGTCCAAACTGGGAGCCCAAACTGGGAGCCCAAACTGGGAGCCCAAACTGGTCCAAACTGGGAGCCCAAACTGGGAGCCCAAACTGGGAGCCCAAACTGGGAGCTCTGGGAGCCCAAACTGGGAGCCCAAACTGGGAGCACTGGGAGCCCAAACTGGGAGCCAAACTGGGAGCACTGGGAGCCCAAACTGGGAGCACTGGGAGCCCAAACTGGGAGCCCAAACTGGTCCAAACTGGGGGCTCAAACTGGTCCAAACTGGTCCTTACTGGGAGCACTGGGAACTCAAACTGGGAGCCCAAACTGGGAGCACTGGGAGCTCTCGGAGCCCAAACTGGGAGCACTGGAGGCCATACTGGGAATACTGGGAGCACTGGGAGCCCAAACTGGGAGCATTGGGAGCCCAAACTGGGAGCCCAAACTGGGAGCACTGGGAGCCCAAACTGGGAGTACTGGGAGCCCAAACTGGGAGTACTGGGAGCCCAAACTGGGAGCCCAAACTGGGAGCACTGGGAGCCCAAACTGGGAGCCCAAACCGGGAGCACTGAGAGCCCAAACTGGGAGCACTGGGAGCCAAACTGGTCCAAACTGGGAGCCCAAACTGGGAGCTCTGGGAGCCCAAACTGGGAGCCCAAACTGGTCCAAACTGGTCCTTACTGGGAGCACTGGGAGCTCAAACTGGGAGCTCAACCTGGGAGCACTGGGAGCCCAAACTGGGAGCACTGGGAGCCCAAACTGGCCCAAACTGGGAGCACTGGAGGCCATACTGGGAATACTGGGAGCACTGGGAGCCCAAACTGGGAGCATTGGGAGCCCAAACTGGGAGCCCAAACTGGGAGCCCAAATTGGTCCAGACTGGTCTAAACTGGTCCAGACTGGGAGCTCTGGGAGCCCAAATTGGGAGCACTGGGAGCCCAAACTGGGAGCACTGGGAGCCCAAACTGGGAGCCCAAACCGAGAGCAGTGGGAGCCCAAACTGGTCCAAACTGGTCTAAACTGGGAGCCCAAACTGGGAGCCCAAACTGGGAGTACTGGGAGCCAAACTGGTCCAAACTGGGAGCCCAAACTGGGAGCCCAAACTGGTCCAAACTGGGAGCCCAAACTGGGAGCCCAAACTGGGAGCACTGGGAGCCCAAACTGGGAGTGCTGGGAGCCCAAACTGGGAGCACTGGGACCCCAAACTGGGAGCTCTGGGAGCCCAAACTGGGAGCCCAAACTGGTCCAAACTGGGAGCACTGGGAGCTCAAACTGGTCTGTACTGGCTTATACTGGTCCTTACTGGTTTATACTGGTCCATACTTGTCCGTACTGATCCTTACTGGTCCATACTGGTCTGTACTGTTCAATACTGGTCCATACTGGTTTATACTGCTCCATACTGGTCCGTACTGGTCTGTACTGGTCCTTACTGGTCCGTACTGGTCCCAGTCCCTGCGCAGGCGCAGCGGTCAGAGCCTCTCCGGGTATTTCCTGGCCGGACGCAGCATGAGCTGGGCACCGGTGAGTGACCACTGGTCTGTACTGGTCTGTACTGGTTTGTACTGGTCTGTACTGGTTTCTACTGGTTTCTACTGGTTTCTACTGGTGTCACACTGGGGGGATGGATGGGTCACTCAGGGGTCACTCAGGGTCATCAGGGGTCACTCGGAGTCACTCTGGGGTCACTCAGGGGTCAAACTGGTCCATACTGGTTTATACTGGTCCGTACTGGTTTGTACTGGTTTGTACTGGTCTGTACTGGTTTATACTGGTTTATACTGGTGCCATACTGGTGCCATACTGCTGTGATACTGGGGGTTGGAGGGGTCACTCAGGGGTCACTCGGAGTCACTCTGGGGTCACTCAGGGGTCAAACTGGTCCATACTGGTTTATACTGGTCCGTACTGGTTTGTACTGGTTTGTACTGGTTTATAGTGGTGCCATGCTGATGCAATATGGGGGGTTGGAGGGGTCACTCAGGGTCACTTAGGGGGCACTTGGGGGTCACTCAGGGGTCAAACTGGTCCATACTGGTTTATACTGGTTTGTACTGGTTTGTACTGGTTTGTACTGGTTTATAGTGGTGCCATGCTGATGCGATACTGGGGGGATGGATGGGTCACTCAGGGTCACTCAGGGGTCACTCAGGGGTCACTCAGGGTCACTCAGAGGTCACTCAGGGGTCACTCAGGGTCACTCAGGGTCACTCCGGGGTCACTCCGGGGTCACTCAGGGGTCACTCAGGGGTCACTCAGGGCTCACTGAGCGGTCACTCAGAGGTCACTCAGGGGTCACTCAGGGTCACTCAGGGGTCACTCAGGGGTCACTCAGGGTCATTCAGGGATCACTCAGGGTCACTCAGGGGTCACTCAGGGTCACTCAGGGGTCACTCAGGGGTCACTCAGGGGTCACTCAGGGCTCACTGAGCGGTCACTCAGAGGTCACTCAGGGGTCACTCAGGGTCACTCAGGGGTCACTCAGGGGTCACTCAGGGGTCACTCAGGGTCACTCAGGGGTCACTCAGAGGTCACTCAGGGGTCACTCAGGGGTCACTCAGGGGTCACTCAGGGGTCACTCGGGGTCACTCAGGGGTCACTCAGGGGTCACTCAGGGGTCACTCGGGGTCACTCAGGGTCACTCAGGGGTCACTCAGGGGTCACTCAGGGCCACTCAGGGTCACTCAGGGGTCGGGGTCACTCAGGGGTCACTCAGAGGTCACTCAGGGCTCACTCAGAGGTCACTCAGGGTCACTCAGAGGTCACTCATTGGTCACTCAGCGGTCACTCAGGGGTCACTCAGGGTCACTCAGAGGTCACTCATTGGTCACTCAGGGGTCACTCAGGGGTCACTCCGGGGTCACTCCGTCCCCTCCAGGTGGGGGCGTCGCTCTTCGCCAGCAACATCGGCTCTGGGCACTTCGTGGGCCTGGCTGGGACGGGCGCGGCCGGCGGCATCGCCGTGGGTGGCTTCGAGTGGAGCGTGAGTCGCGATAGGCCGCGATAGATCCCCGGATATCGCGATATGCGACGATACAGCCCCGTATATCGCGATATGTGACGATAGATGCCCGGATATCGCGATATGCGACGATACATCCCTGTATATCGCGATATGTGAGGATATATCCCCGTATATCGCGATATGTGACGATACAGCCCCATATATCGCGATATGTGAGGATATATCCCCGTATATCGCGATATGCGACGATACATCCCCGTATATCGCAATATGTGAGGATATATCCCCATATATCGCGATATGTGACGATACAGCCCCGTATATCACAATAAGTGATGATAGATCCCCGTATATCGCGATATGCCACGATATAGCCCCGTATATCGCGATATATGATGATACAGCCCCGTATATCGCCATAAGCGACGATATAGCCCCATATATCGCGATATGCGACGATAGATCCCCGTATATCGCGATATGTGACGATATAGCCCCATATATCGTGATATGTGACTATAGATCCTCGTATATCGCGATATGTGACTATACATCTCCGTATATCGCGATATGTGACGATAGATCCCCGTATATCACGATATGTGATGATACATCCCCATATATCGCGATATGTGATGATACAGCCCTGTATATCACGATATGTGACGATACATCTCCGTATATCGCGATATGTGACGATAGATCTTCGTATATCGCGATATGCGATGATCTATCCCCGTATATCGCCATAAGTGACGATACAGCCCCATATATCGTCATGTGTGATGATAGATCCCCGTATATCGCGATATGTGAGCGACGATATAGCCCCGTATATCGCAATAAGTGATGATAGATCCACGTATATCGTGATATGTGACGATAGATCCACGTATATCGTGATATGTGATGATACATCTCCATATATCGCGATAAGTGATGATAGATCCCCGTATATCGCGATATGTGATGATACAGCCCTGTATATCGCGATACGCGATGATACATCTCCGTATATCGCGATAAGTGATGATAGATCCCCGTATATCGCGATATGTGATGATACAGCCCTGTATATCATGATATGTGACGATACATCCCCGTATATCGCGATACGCGATGATACATCTCCGTATATCGCGATAAGTGATGATAGATCCCCGTATATCGCGATATGTGACGATAGATCCCCGTATATCGCGATATGCAATGATACGGCCCCATATATGGCGATATGCGACGATATAGCCCCATATATCGCGATATGCGATGATATATCCTCATAAAGCGCGATATGTGAGTGACGATACAGCCCCATATATTGCAATATGTGATGATAGATCCCCGTATATCGCGATATGTGATGATACAGCCCTGTATATCATGATATGTGACGATACATCTCCGTATATCGCAATAAGTGACGATAGATCCCCGTATATCGCGATATGCGACGATAGATCCCCGTATATCGCGATATGCGACGATACAGCCCCGTATATCGCAATATGTGACGATAGATCCCCGTATATCGCGATATGTGATGATACAGCCCTGTATATCACGATATGTGACGATACATCTCCGTATATCGCAATAAGTGACGATAGATCCCCGTATATCGCGATATGCGACGATAGATCCCCGTATATCGCGATATGCGACGATACAGCCCCGTATATCGCAATATGTGACGATAGATCCCCGTATATCGCGATATGTGATGATACAGCCCTGTATATCACGATATGTGATGATACATCTCCATATATCGCAATAAGTGACGATAGATCCCCGTATATCGCGATATGCGACGATAGATCCCCGTATATCGCGATATGCGACGATACAGCCCCGTATATCGCAATATGTGACGATAGATCCCCGTATATCGCGATATGTGACGATACATCTCCGTACATCGCAATAAGTGACGATACAGCCCCGTATATCGCGATATGCGACAATACATCCCCGTATATCGCCATAAGTGACGATATAGCCCCGTATATCGCGATATGTGACTATACAGCCCCGTATATTGCGATATGCGATGATAGATCCCCGTATATCGCAATATGTGACGATACAGCCCCGCATATCGCGATATGCGACGATATAGCCCCATATATCGCGATATGTGATGATAGATCCCCGTATATCGCGATATGCGATGATATAGCCCCGTATATCGCGATATGTGACGATAGATCCCTGTATATCGCCATAAGCGACGATATAGCCCCATATATCGCGATATGTGACGATAGATCCCCATATATCGCGATATGTGATGATAGATCCCCGTATATCGCGATATGCGACGATACATCCCCGTATATCGCAATATGTGACGATATAGCCCCATATATTGCCATAAGCGACGATATAGCCCCATATATCGTGATATGTGACGATACATCCCCGGATATCGCGATATGCGACGATAGATCCCCCTATATCGCGATATGCGATGATATAGCCCCATAAATCGCGATATGCGGCGATAAATCGCAGTGTATATCGCGATATGTGACGATATGTCGCGATATATCACGATATCACCTCCCCCCCGCCCCCCCCCCCCACCCCCGGGCAACTCTGTGGCGATCTCGGGTGGCACCACAGCGCCCCCTAGTGGCCCTGTCGCGATATCGCGATATGACCCCGCCCCCCCCCCCCCCGCCCCTCCCCCAGGGCATGTTCATTGTGCTGCTGCTGGGCTGGGTGTTCGTGCCCATCTACCTGAGAGCCGGGGTGAGACTGGGACGGACTGGGAGGGACTGGGAGGGACTGGGAGGGACTGGGAGGGACTGGGAGGGGATTGGGAGGGACTGGGAGGGGATTGGGAGGGACTGGGAGGGGATTGGGAGGGGATTGGGAGGGGATTGGGTGGGACTGGGAGGGACTGGGACAAACTGGGAGGGACTGGGAGGGACTGGGAGGGGATTGGGAGGGACTGGGAGGGGATTGGGAGGGACTGGGAGGGACTGGGAGGGAACTGGGAGGAACTGGGAGAGACTGGGAGGGGATTGGGAGGGGATTGGGAGGGACTGGGAGGGACTGGGAGGGACTGGGACAAACTGGAGGGACTGGGAGGGGACTGGGCGGGACTGGGAGGGGCTGGGAGGGACTGGGAGGGGACTGGGAGGGGATTGGGAAGGATTGGGAGGGCACTGGGAGGGGATTGGGAGGGACTGGGAGGGACTGGGAGGGACTGGGAGGGACTGGGAAGGGATTGGGGGGGACTGGGAGGGACTGGGAGGGACTGGGAGGGGATTGGGAGGGACGGGGATGGACTGGGAGGGACTGGGAGGGACTGGGATGAACTGGGAGGGGATTGGGAGGGGATTGGGAGGGGATTGGGAGGGACTGGGAGGGGATTGGGAGGGACTGGGATGGACTGGGAGGGACTGGGAGGGGACTGGGAGGGGATTGGGAAGGACTGGGAGCAACTGGGAGGGACTGGGAGGGGATTCGGAGGGGACTGGGAGGGACTGGGAGGGACTGGGAGGGACTGGGTGTGTCCTAACCGGGGGTGGGCGTGGTCTAAGTACTGCTGGGCGTGGCCTGACTGGGTTTGGCCTCGCTGGGCGGGGCCTAGCGGGGCGGGGCCAAACTGGATCGGGCCTAACTGGGCATGGCCTCCCTGGAGCGAGGCCTAACTGGGCAGGGCCTAACCTGGGCATGGTCTGACTGGGAGTGGCCTAACTGGGCGTGGCCTAATGGGGCAGGGCCTAACTGGGTGTGGCCTCACTGGGTGGGGCCAAACTGGGCGTGGCTCAACTGGGTGTGGCCTAACTGGGTGTGGCCTAACAGGGCGGGGCCAAACTGGTTGGGGCCTAACTGGGCATGGTCGAACTGGGCGCGTCCTTATTGGGCCTGTCCTAACGGGGCGTGGCCTAACTGGGCGTGGCCAAACTGGGTGGGGTCAAACTGGGCGTGGCTCAACTGGGTGCGGCCTAACAGGGCAGGGCCAAACTGGGTGTGGCCTAACTGGGCCTGTCCTAACAGGGCGTGTCCCTATTGGGAGGGGCCTAACTGGGAGGGGCCTAACTGGGAGGGGCCTAACTGGGTGTGGCCTAACTGGGCCTGGTCTAACTGGGCGTGTCCCAATTGGGCGTGGCCTAACTGGGTGAGGCCTAACTGGGTGAGGCTTAACTGGGCAGGGCCTAACTGGGCGTGGCTCAACTGGGTGTGGCCGGGCGGGGCGGGGCCAAACTTTGTGAGTTCAACATGGGCGTGGCCTAACTGGGCGTGGTCTAACTGGGCGTGTCCCAATTGGGCATGGCCTAACTGGGAGAGGCCTAACTGGGCGGGGCCTAACTGGGCGTGGCCTAACTGGGTGTGTCCTAACGGGGCAGAGCCTAACTGGGTGAGGCCTAACTGGGCGAGGCCAAACTGGGCATGTCCCTATTGGGCATGGCCTAACTGGGTGAGGCCTAACTGGGTGTGGCCTAACTGGGCATTGCCGAACTGGGTGAGGCCTAACTGGGGCGTGGCCTAACTGGGCGTGGCCTAACTGGGCGGGGCCAGGTGAGCACCATGCCCGAGTACCTGGGCCGGCGCTTCGGGGGGGGGCGGATCCGGCTCTACCTGGCCCTGCTCTCGCTGGGGCTCTACGTCAGCACCAAGATCTCGGTACTGGGAGGGACTGGGGTGTACTGGGAGGGACTGGGAGGGGATTTGGGGGGGTTGGGAGGGACTGGGATGGGCTGGGAGGGGACTGGGAGGGACTGGGATGAACTGGGAGGGGACTGGGAGGGACTGGGATGAACTGGGAGGGGACTGGGAGGGACTGGGGGGCACTGGGAGGGATTGGGAGGGACTGGGAGGGACTGGGAGGGGATTGGGGGGGACTGGGATGAACTGGGAGTGGACTGGGAGGGACTGGGAGGGGATTGGGAGGGACTGGGATGAACTGGGAGGGGACTGGGAGGGACTGGGGGGCACTGGGAGGGATTGGGAGGGACTGGGAGGGACTGGGAGGGGATTGGGGGGGACTGGGACGGACTGGGAGGGGATTGGGGGGGGACTGGGAGGGACTGGGATGGACTGGGAGTGGATTGGGGGGACTGGGAATGGAATGGGAGGGGACTGGGAGGGACTGGGGGGCACTGGGAGGGATTGGGAGGGACTGGGAGGGACTGGGAGGGGATTGGGGGGGACTGGGATGAACTGGGAGGGGACTGGGAGCAACTGGGAGGGACAGGGGAGGGACTGGGAGGGACTGGGAGGGACTGGGAGGAACTGGGAGGGGATTGGGACGGACTGGGACGGATTGGGAGGGGATTGGGGGGGGACTGGGAGGGGCTTGGGGGGGGACTGGGAGGGACTGGGAGGGACTGGGAGTGGATTGGGGGGACTGGGAATGGAATGGGAGGGACTGGGAGGGGACTGGGATGAACTGGGAGGGGACTGGGAGGGACTGGGGGGCACTGGGAGGGACTGGGAGGGGATTGGGAGGGGATTTGGGGGGGTTGGGAGGGACTGGGAGGAACTGGGAGAGCCCTGGGAGGGACTGGGAGGGACTGGGAGGGGATTGGGGGGGACTGGGAATGGATTGGGACTGGGACTGGGGGGGAACTGGGATGAACTGGGAGGGGACTGGGAGGGGTTTGGGGGGGACTGGGAGGGACTGGGAGGGCGTTTGGGGTTACTGGGTTATACTGGTTTGGGGTTTGGGCATTGCTGGGAGGAACTGGGAGCTTCTGGTTCTTACTGGGATGGGGTTTGGGGCTTACTGGGAGGGACTGGGAGGGACTGGGAGGGAACTGGGAGGGAACTGGGATGAACTGGGAGGGGTTTGGGGCTTACTGGGAGGGACTGGGAGGGGTTGGGAGGATGCCCCAGATTCCAGAAGGAGCCCCCAGTCCCTCCCAGTTTGTCCCAGTCCCTCCCAGTATCCCCCAGTATCATCCCAGTAACCTCCCAGTAGAAACCTGTCCCCTCCCAGTCCCTCTCAGTTTGTCCCGGTTTGTCCCAGTCCCTCCCAGTCCCTCCCAGTCCCCTCCCAGTCCCTCCCAGTCCCTCCCAGTATCATCCCAATAACCTCCCAGTATAAACCAGTCCCCTCCCAGTCCCTCCCAGTTTGTTCCAATCCCCTCCCAGTCCCTCCCAGTCCCTCCCAGTTTGTCCCAGTCTCTCTCAGTCCCTCCCAGTCCCCTCCCAGTCCCTCCCAGTTTGTTCCAATCCCCTCCCAGTCCCTCCCAGTTTGTCCCAGTCCCTCGCAGTCCCCTCGCAGTCCCCTCCCAGTCCCTCCCAGTCCCTCCCAGTCTCTCCCAGTCCCTCCCAGTATCATCCCAATAACCTCACAGTATAAACCAGTCCCCTCCCAGTCCCTCCCAGTTTGTTCCAATCCCCTCCCAGTCCCTCCCAGTTTGTCCCAGTCCCTCCCAGTTTGTTCCAATCCCCTCCCAGTTCCCTCCCAGTCCATCCCAGTCCCTCCCAATCCCCTCCCAGTCCCTCCCAGCGCCCCCCAACCCCCTCCCAGTCCCTCCCAGTTTGTTCCAACCCCCTCCCAGTCCCTCCCAGTTTGTCCCAGTCCCTCCCAGTACCCCCCCCGCAGGTGGACATGTACTCGGGGGCGCTGTTCATCCGCGAGGCCCTGGGCTGGGACCTTTACCCCTCCGTGGGGGCCCTGCTGGCGATCACGGCCCTGTACACGGTCACTGGTGGGACTGGTTTATACTGGTTTATACTGGTTTATACTGGGAGGGACCGGGAGGGGGACTGGAACAAACTGGGAGGGGGTTGGGACAAACTGGGAGGGGACTGGGAGGGACTGGGATGTAACTGGTCTGGAATGGGAGTGATTGGGAGGGGATTGGGAGGTTCCATACTGGTTTATACTGGTTTATACTGGTTTATACTGGGAGGGACCGGGAGGGGGACTAGAACAAACTGGGAGGGGGTTGGGACAAACTGGGAGGGACTGGGAGGGGGTTTGGGGTGGATTCGGGGGTGTTGACGGGGATTTTGGGGGGGTACTGGGAGGGACTGGTTTATACTGGGAGGTGGTGGGGTGATACTGGGAGGGACTGGGAGGGGATTGGGAGGGACTGGGAGGGACTGGGAGGGACTGGGAAGGACTGGTTTATACTGGGAGGCGCTGGGGTGATACTGGGAGGGACTGGGAGGGGATTGGAAGGGACTGGGACAAACTGGGAGGGACTGGGAGGGACTGGGATGTAACTGGTCGGGACTAGGAGAGACTGGGTGGGGATTGGGAGGTTCCATACTGGTTTATACTGGTTTATACTGGTTTATACTGATTGTTGGGCTTTATACCTGTCCATACCGCTCCATACTGGTTTATACTGGTTTACACTGGTCTATACTGGTCCTGCAGGCTCTGTGCTCCAGCCTGGCCGAGCTCACTGCTCCATACCAGTCTATACTGGTCCATACTGGTTTTTACTGGGTTTTGGGCTTTATACCGCTTCTTACTGGTTCGTATTGGTCTATACTGGTTTATACTGGTTCATACTGGTTTATACTGGTTTATACTGGCCTAGGGGGCCTGACGGCGCTGATGTTCGCGGACCTGGTGCAGACCTTCATCATCATCTTGGGCGCCTCGGTGCTGGCCGGCTATGGTGGGACTGGGAGCACTGGTTTATACTGGGAGGGACTGGGAGGGGACTGGGAGGGAACTGGGAGGGACTGGGAGGGACTGGGAGGGACTGGGAAGGACTGGGAGGGACTGGGAGGGACTGGGAAGCAGCACTGTGGTGCCTTACTGGTTTATACTGGTTTCTACTGGTTTCTACTGGTCCATACTGGTCCATACTGGTCCATACTGGTCCATACTGGTTTCTACTGGTTTCTACTGGTCCATACTGGTCCATACTGGTCCATACTGGTCCATACTGGTCCATACTGGTCCATACTGGTCCATACTGGTCCTGGGCCATACTGGGAGGGAGCACCACCCACTCTCCAATACCACCCCCAAACCCCATCCTGGTTTCTACTGGTTTCTACTGGTATTTACTGGTTTCTACTGGTTTTTACTGGTTTTTACTGGTCTTTACTGGTTTATACTGGTCCATACTGGTCCATACTGGTCCTGGGCCATACTGGGAGGGAGCACCACCCACTCTCCAATACCACCCCCAAACCCCATCCTGGTTTCTACTGGTTTCTACTGGTATTTACTGGTTTCTACTGGTTTTTACTGGTCTTTACTGGTTTATACTGGTTTATACTGATTTATACTGGTCCATACTGGTCCATACTGGTCCTGGGCCATACTGGGAGGGAGCACCACCCACTCTCCAATACCACCCCCAAACCCCATCCTGGTTTCTACTGGTTTCTACTGGTTTATAGTGGTTCATATTGATTCATACTGGTTCGTACTGGTTCATACTGGTCCATACTGGTTTCCGGCAGCTCTGGGCGCCGTGGGGGGCTACCAGGGCCTGCTGGAGCGCTACCCCCTGGCCCTGTCCCCCAACGCCTCCGGGCCCTGTGGGCGGCCCCGCCCCGACGCCTTCCACCTCCTGCGCCATCCCAGTACCGGAGACCTGCCCTGGCCCGGCCTCGTGCTGGGACTGGGAATCATCTCGGCCTGGTACTGGTGCACCGACCAGGTGGGGACTGGGAGGCACTGGGAGAGACTGGGAAGGACTGGGAGGGGATTGGGAGCAAGTGGGAGAGACTGGGAGGGGACTGGGAGGGACTGGGAGGGGATTGGGAGCAAGTGGGACGGACTGGGAGCAACTGGGAGGGGACTGGGAGGGACTGGGAGGCACTGGGAGGGACTGGGAGGGGACTGGTTTATACTGGGAGGGGATTGGGAGCAAGTGGGAGGGAACTGGGAGCAACTGGGAGGGGACTGGGAGGGACTGGGAGGGGATTGGGAGCAAGTGGGAGAGACTGGGAGGGACTGGGAGGGGACTGGGATGGACTGTGAGGGACTGTGAGGGACTGGGAGGGGATTGGGGGGGACTGGGAGGGGATTGGGAGGGACTGGGAGAGACTGGGAGCAACTGGGAGGGGACTGGTTTATACTGGGAGGGGACTGGGAGGGACTGGGAGGGGACTGGGAGGGACTGGGAGGGACTGTGAGGGGACTGGGAGGGACTGGGAGGGGACTGGGAGGGACTGGGAGCAACTGGGAGGGGACTGGGAGGGACTGGGAGGGGATTGGGGGGCACTGGGAGGGACAGAGGTGGCACTGGGAGAGCTGGGATGTCACTGGTCCGTAACTGGGATCACTGGTCCGTAACTGGGATCACTGGGCTGTAACTGGGCTCACTGGGCTGTAACTGGGATCACTGGTCCATAACTGGGATCACTGGGCTGTGACTGGGATCACTGGGCTGTAACTGGAATGGCCAGTCTGTAACTGGGATCACTGGGCTGTAACTGGGATCACTGGGCTGTAACTGGGATCACTGGTCCATAACTGGGATCACTGGGTTGTAACTGGGATCACTGGGCTGTAACTGGGATCACTGGGCTGTAACTGGGATGGCCAGTCTGTAACTGGGATCACTGGTCCGTAACTGGGATCACTGGTCCGTAACTGGGATCACTGGGCTGTAACTGGGATGGCCAGTCTGTAACTGGGATCACTGGTCTGTAACTGGGATCACCGGTCCATAACTGGGATCACCGGTCCATGACTGGGATCACCGGTCTGTAACTGGGATCACCGGTCTGTAACTGGGATCACTGGGCTGTAACTGGGATCACTGGTCCGTAACTGGGATCACTGGGCTGTAACTGGTCTGTAACTGGTCTGTCAACAGTCTGTAACTGGTGTGTAACTGGTCCGTAACTGGGATCACTGGTCCATAACTGGGATCACTGGTCCGTAACTGGGATCACTGGTCCATAACTGGGATCACTGGTCCGTAACTGGGATCACTAGTCTGTAACTGGTCCGTAACTGGTCCGTAACTGGTCCGTCACTGGTCCGTCCCCGGGGTGCCTCCCCTCCCCCGCAGGTGATCGTGCAGCGCTGCCTGGCCGGCCGCTCCCTCACCCACGTCCGCGCCGGCTGCGTCGTCTGTGGCTACCTCAAGGTGCTGCCCATGTTCCTGATGGTGCTGCCCGGAATGGCCGCCCGCGTCCTCTTCCCGGGTCAGAGCCTCCCCCACCCCCCCCACCGCCCGCCCCAGCCCCCCAAGATGGCCGCCAGCCAAGGCGGCTGCCAAGATGACTGCCAGTGGCTGAGCCGGTATGGCTACCAAGATGGCCACCGAGGGATTGGTCCAATATGGCTGTCCAAGATGGCTGCCAAGTGACCCACCCATCCAATATGGCCGCCGAGGGATTGGTCCAATATGGCTGCCCAAGATGGCTGCCAAGTGACTGATACAACCAATATGGCTGCCCAATATGGCTGCCCAAGATGGCTGCCAAGTGACCCACCCATCCAATATGGCCGCTGAGGGATTGGTCCAATATGGCTGTCCAAGATGGCTGCCAGTGGTTTAACCAGTACGGCTACCAATATGGCTGCCGAGGGATTGGTCCAATATGGCTGCCCAAGATGGCTGCTGAGTAATTTATCCAATATGGCCGACAAGTGATTGATCCAATATGGCTGCCCAAGATGGCTGCCAGTGGCTGAGCCAGTACGGCTACCAATATGGCCGCTGAGGGATTGGTCCAATATGGCTGCCCAAGATGGCTGCCAAGTGACTGACACAACCAATATGGCTGCCCAAGATGGCTGCCAAGTGACCCACCCATCCAATATGGCCGCCGAGGGATTGGTCCAATATGGCTGCCCAAGATGGCCGCCAGTGGCTTAACCAGTGTGGCTACCAATATGGCCGCTGACGAATTGATCCAATATGGCTGCCCAAGATGGCTGCCAAGTAATTTATCCAATATGGCCACCGAGGGATTGATCCAATATGGCTGCCCAAGATGGCTGCCAAGTGACCCACCCAACCAATGTGGCCACCAAGGAATTGATCCAAAATGTCTGCCCAAGATGGCTGCCAATGACTGAGCCAGTATGGCTACCAATATGGCCGCCGAGGGGTTGGTCCAATATGGCTGCCCAAGATGGCTGCCAAGTGAGCCACCCATCCAATATGGCCGCTGAGGGATTGGTCCAATATGGCTGCCCGAGATGGCTACCAGTGGTTTAACCAGTATGGCTACCAATATGGCCACCAAGGCATTGGTCCAATATGGCTGCCCAATATGGCTGCTGAGTAATTGGTCCAATATGGCTGCCCAAGATGTCTGCCAAGTGACTGACACAACCAATATGGCTGCCCAAGATGGCTGCCAAGTGACCCACCCATCCAATATGGCCACCGAGGGATTGGTCCAATATGGCTGCCCGAGATGGCTACCAGTGGTTTAACCAGTATGGCTACCAATATGGCCACCAAGGAATTGATCCAATATGGCTGTCCAAGATGGCTGCCAGTGGCTGAGCCAGTATGGCTACCAATATGGCTGCTGAGGGATTGGTCCAATATGGCTGCCCAAGATGGCCGCCAGTGGCTTAACCAGTGTGGCTACCAATATGGCCGCTGACGAATTGATCCAATATGGCTGCCCAAGATGGCTGCCAAGTAATTTATCCAATATGGCCACTGAGGGATTGATCCAATATGGCTGCCCAAGATGGCTGCCAAGTGACCCACCCATCCAATGTGGCCACCAAGGAATTGATCCAAAATGTCTGCCCAAGATGGCTGCCAATGACTGAGCCAGTATGGCTACCAAGATGGCCCCTGAGGGATTGATCCAATATGGCCACCCAAGATGGCCGCCAGTGGCTTAACCAGTGTGGCTACCAATATGGCCGCTGAGGGATTGGTGCAATATGGCTGCCCAAGATCGCTGCCAAGTGACTGACACAGCCAATATGGCTGCCCAAGATGGCTGCCAAGTGACCCACCCATCCAATATGGCCACCGAGGGATTGGTCCAATATGGCTGCCCAAGATGGCTGCCAATGACTGAGCCAGTATGGCTACCAAGATGGCCCCTGAGGGATTGATCCAATATGGCCACCCAAGATGGCCGCCAGTGGCTTAACCAGTATGGCTACCAATATGGCCGACAAGGAATTGATCCAATATGGCTGCCCAAGATGGCTGCCGAGTAATTTATCCAATATGGCCGACAAGGAATTGATCCAATATGGCTGCCCAAGATGGCTGCCAAGTGACTTAGGCGGTGTGGCTGCCAATATGGCCACCAAGGAATTGATCCAATATGGCTGCCCAAGATGGCTGCCAGTGGCTTAATCAGTGTGGCTACCAATATGGCCGCTGACGAATTGATCCAATATGGCTGCCCAAGATGGCTGCCAAGTAATTTATCCAATATGGCCACCGAGGGATTGATCCAATATGGCTGCCCAAGATGGCTGCCAAGTGACCCACCCAACCAATGTGGCCACCAAGGAATTGATCCAAAATGTCTGCCCAAGATGGCTGCCAATGACTGAGCCAGTATGGCTACCAATATGGCCGCCGAGGGGTTGGTCCAATATGGCTGCCCAAGATGGCTGCCAAGTGAGCCACCCATCCAATATGGCCGCTGAGGGATTGGTCCAATATGGCTGCCCGAGATGTCTGCCAAGTGACTGACACAACCAATATGGCTGCCCAAGATGGCTGCCAAGTGACCCACCCATCCAATATGGCCACCGAGGGATTGGTCCAATATGGCTGCCCAAGATGGCTGCCAGTGGCTTAACCAGTACGGCTACCAATATGGCCACCAAGGAATTGATCCAATATGGCTGCCCAAGATGGCTGCCAGTGGTTTAACCAGTACGGCTACCAATATGGCTGCCGAGGGATTGGTCCAATATGGCTGCCCAAGATGGCTGCCGAGTAATTTATCCAATATGGCCGACAAGTAATTTATCCAATATGGCTGACAAGGAATTGATCCAATATGTCTGCCCAAGATGGCTGCCAGTGACTTAGGTGGTTTGGCTACCAATATGGCCGCCGAGGGATTGGTCCAATATGGCTGCCCAAGATGGCTGCCGAGTAATTTATCCAATATGGCCGACAAGTAATTTATCCAATATGGCTGACAAGGAATTGATCCAATATGTCTGCCCAAGATGGCTGCCAGTGACTTAGGTGGTTTGGCTACCAATATGGCCGCTGAGGGATTGGTCCAATATGGCTGCCCAAGATGGCTGCCAAGTGACTGACACAACCAATATGGCTGCCCAAGATGGCTACCAAGTAATTTATGCAATATGGCCGACAAGGAATTGATCCAATATGGTCGCCGAGGGATTGGTCCAATATGGCTGCCCAAGATGGCTGCCAATGACTGAGCCAGTATGGCTACCAATATGGCCACCAAGGAATTGATCCAATATGGCTGCCCAAGATGGCCACCAGTGGCTTAACCAGTGTGGCTGCCAATATGGCCGCTGACAAATTGATCCAATATGGCTGCCCAAGATGGCTGCCGAGTAATTTATCCAATATGGCCGACAAGTGATTGATCCAATATGGCTGCCCAAGATGGCTGCCAGTGGCTGAGCCGATATGGCTACCAATATGGCCACCAAGGAATTGATCCAATATGGCCACCCAAGATGGCTGCCAGTGGCTTAACCAGTGTGGCTACCAATATGGCCACCAAGGAATTGATCCAATATGGCTGCCCAAGATGGCTGCCAAATAATTTATCCAATATGGCCACCGAGGGATTGATCCAATATGGCTGCCCAAGATGGCTGCCAAGCGATTGATCCAAGATGGTCCATACTGGTTTATACTGGTCCGTACTGGTCCGTACTGGTCCGTACTGGTCCGTACTGGTCCATACTCATCCATACCGGTCTGAACTGGTTTATACTGGTCCATACTGGTCCATACTGGTCCATACTGATTTATACTGGATTTTGGGGTTTATACCAGTCTATACCAGTCCATACTGGTTTATACTGGTCCATACTGGTCTATACTGGTTTATACTGGTCCATACCGGTTTACACTGCTACATACTGGTTTATACTGGTTTCTATACCGGTCCATACTGGTTTATACTGGTCCATACTGGTTTATACTGGTCCATACTGGTCCAGACTGGTCCATGCTGGTTTATACCGCTCCATACCGGTCTATATCGGTCCATACCGGTCCATACTGGTCTATACTGGTCTATACCGGTTTATACTGGTTTATACTGGATTTTGGGGTTTATACCAGTCTATACCGGTCCATACTGGTCCATACTGGTTTATACTGGGTTTTGGGGTTTATACCAGTCTATACTGGTCCACACTGGTTTATACTGGTCCATATCGGTTTATACTGGTCCGTACTGGTATATACTGGTACATACTGGTTTGTACTGGTCCATACCTGTCTATACCGCTCCATACCGGTCTATACCAGTTTATACTGGTCCATACTGGTCTATACTGGTTTATACTGGTCCATATTGGTTTATACTGGTCCATACTGGTCTATACTGGTCTGTACTGGTTTATACTGGTCCGTACTGGTTTATACTGGTCCATACTTCTCCATACTGATCCATACCGGTCCATACCGGTTTATACTGGTATATACTGGTTTATAACAGTCCATTCCGGCCCATACTGGTCCATACTGGTCGATACTGGTTTATACTGGATTTTGGGGTTTATACCAGTCCATACCAGTCCATACTGGTTTATACTGGCCCATGCCGGTCTATACTGGTATATACTGGTCTATACTGGTTTATACCAGTCCATACCGGTCTATACCAGTTTATACTGGTCCGTACTGGTTTATACTGGTCCGTATTGGTTTATACTGGATTTTGGGGTTTATACCAGTCTATAGCAGTCCATACTGGTCTATACTGGTTTCTACTGGTCCATACCAGTCTATACTGGTTTATACTGGTCTATACTGATTTCTACTGGTCCATCCCAGTCCATACTGGTTTATACCGGTCCATACTGCTCTGTACCGCTCCATACCAGTCCATACTGGTTTATACTGGTCCGTACTGGTCCATACTGGTTTATACTGGATTTTGGCGTTTATACCAGTCTATACCAGTCCATACTGGTCCATACTGGTTTATACTGGTCCATACCGGTCTATATCAGTTTATACCAATCCGTACTGGTCTATACTGGTCCGTACTGGTCCATACTGGTTTATACTGCGTTTTGGGGTTTATACCAGTCTATACCGGTCCATACCAGTTTATACTGGTCCATACTGGTCCATACTGGTCCATACTGGTTTATACTGGTCCATACTGGTCTATACTGCTCCATACGGGTCTATACTAGTTTATACCAGTCCATACTGGTCCATACTGGTTTATACTGGATTTTGGGGTTTATACCAGTCTATACCGGTCCATACTGGTCCATACTGGTCCATACTGGTCCATACTGGTCCATACTGGTTTATACTGGATTTTAGGGTTTATACCAGTCTATACCGGTCCATACCGGTTTATACTGGTCCATACTGGTCCATACTGGTTTATACTGGATTTTAGGGTTTATACCAGTCTATACCGGTCCATACTGGTTTATACTGGTCCATACTGGTCTATACTGGTTTATACTGGTCCCCGCAGAGGTCGTGGGCTGCGCCGACCCCCAGGGCTGCTCCCGGGCCTGCGGCTCCCCCGCGGGCTGCTCCAACGTGGCCTATCCCCGACTGGTGCTCAGCCTCCTGCCCCACGGTAATTAGCGCTAATTAGCGCTTATTAATCGTTATTAGCCATTATCAGGGGTTTATTAGAGCGTTATTAGCTGTTATTAGGCAGTTACTAGGCAGTTATTAGGTTTATTAGAGCGTTATTAGCTGTTATTAGGCGGTTATTAGGCAGTTATTAGGTTTATTAGAGCGCTATTAGCTGTTATTAGGTGGTTATTAGGGGTTATTAGGCACTGATAGGGCTTATCTGGGGGTTTTATTAGCGTTATTAGGAGCTATTAGCGCTAATTAGCGCTTATTAATCCTTATTAGCCATTATCGGGGATTTATTAGAGCGTTATTAGCTGTTATTAGGCAGTTATTAGGAAGCTATTAGGTTTATTAGAGCGTTATTAGCTGTTATTAGGGGCTATTAGGCACCAATGGGGGATTTTATTAGCCATATTAGGGGCTATTAGCGCTAATTAGCGCTTATTAATCGTTATCAGCCGCTATCGGGGCGTTATTAGAGCGTTATTAGCTGTTATTAGGCGGTTATTAGCGGTTATTAGGCACCGATAAGGCTTATCTGGGAGGTGTTATTAGGGGTTATTAGCGCTAATTAGCGGTTATTAATCGTTATTAGCCGTTATCGGGGGTTTATTAGAGCGTTATTAGGGGTTATTAGGGGTTATTAGGGGTTATTAGGGGTAATTAGCTGTTATTAGTTCTAATTAAGGCCCTATTAAGCACAATCAGGGTGTTATTAGGGATTTTAATGCCATTATTAGGGGTAATTAGGGCCTATTAATAAATTATCAGGGGTCATTAGGGCGGCTTTGGTGTTAATTAGGGCGTTATTAATGGTAATTAGCAGTTATTAGGCCATTAATATCGGTTATTGGGGTGCTGGGGGGGTTTATTAGCACTATTAATTGTCTAATAATCGTAATTTTGGGGCTAATAATGACATTTCTGGGGCTATTAACGGCTCTGCGCCTGTTATTAGGACTAATAACCGACTATTAATGCAATTTTTTCTCTAATTAGAACTATTAATTATTTATTAGCCCTATTTTTGGGGCTAATAACGCCATTTTTGGGGCTAATAACGCCAATTTTGGGCTTATTAGGACTATTAATCGCCTATTAACGTTATTTCTGGGATTATTGGGAATATTAATGGCATATTAACTCTATTTTTGGGGCTAATAACGCCATTTTTGGTGCTAATAATTCCATTTTTCCACCAATTAACGCCATTTTTTAGCCAATTAACAGCTTTTTATCACTAATTAGGCTATTAATTAATTATTAGCATTATTTTTGGGGCTAATAACTCCAGTTTCGGGTCTAATAACGCCATTTTTGGTGCTAATAATGCCATTTTTGTGGCTAATAACTCCATTTTTTCACCTAATAACTCCATTTTTTAGCCAATTATCACCGTTTTTCACTAATTAGGCTATTAATTAATTATTAGCAATATTTTTGGGGCTAACAACTCCAGTTTCGGGTCTAATAACGCCATTTTTGGTCCTAATAACTCCATTTTTTCACCTAATAACTCAGTTTTTTCTCCAATTAATGCCATTTTTCACCAATTAGGCTATTAATTAATTATTAGCATTATTTTTGAGGCTAATAACTCCAGTTTCGGTGCTAATAACCCCATTTTTGATGCTAATAACGCCATTTTTTCACCTAATAACTCAGTTTTTTCTCCAATTAATGCCATTTTTCACCAATTATCACCTTTTTTCACTAATTAGGCTATTAATTAATTATTAGCATTATTTTTGTGGCTAATAACTCCAGTTTCGGGTCTAATAACGCCATTTTTGGTGCTAATAACGCCATTTTTGGTCCTAATAACTCCATTTTTTTGCCTAATAACGCCATTTTTTCACCTAATAACTCAATTTCTCACCAATTATCACTTTTTTTCACTAATTACGGCTATTAATTAATTATTAGCATTATTTTTGGGTCTAATAACTCCAGTTTTGGGTATAATAACGCCATTTTTGGTGCTAATAACCCCATTTTTGGGGCTAATAACCCCATTTTTTCACCTAAAACCACCATTTTTTCACCAATTAACGCCGTTCTTTCGCCAATTACCGCCTTTCCCCCCCCCCCTTAATTACCGCTAATTACTAATTAAGGTTAATTACGGCCCCCAGGCCTGCGGGGGCTGATGCTGGCCGTGGTTTTGGCCGCCCTGATGTCGTCGCTGGCCTCGATCTTCGCCAGCTCGGCCGCGCTTTTCACGCTGGACGTTTACCGGAAACTCCGGCCCCGGGCGGGCCAGCGGCACCTGCTGGTGGCCGGCAGGTGAGGGACACGTGACCACAGGTGGCCACAGGTGGCCCCAGGTGGCCTCAGGTGTCCAGGTGACCTCGAGACACCCAAATTTGGCCATCCCAGGTGTCCAAGAACCGCCAAATTTTGGCTTCCAAGTGACCTTGAAGGACCCAAATTTGGCTTCCAAGTGACCCCAGGTGGCCACAGGTGGCCACAGGTGGCCTCAGGTGACCTCAGGTGGCCTCAGGTGTCCAGGTGACCTCGAGAGACCCAAATTTGGTCATCCCAGGTGTCGCAGAAGCCCCAAATTTTGGCTTCCAAATGACCTTGAAGGACCCAAATTTGGCTTCCAAGTGACCCCAGGTGACCACAGGTGGCCACAGGTGACCTCAGGTGGCCTCAGGTGTCCAGGTGACCTCGAGACACCCAAATTTGGCCATCCCAGGTGTCCAAGAAGCCCCAAATTTGGATTCCAGGTGACCTTGGAGGACCCAAATTTGGCTTCCAAGTGACCCCAGGTGACCCCAGGTGGCCACAGGTGACCTCAGGTGGCCAAAGGTGTCCAGGTGACCTCGAGAGACCCAAATTTGGTCATCCCAGGTGTCCAAGAACCCCCAAATTTGGCTTCCAGGTGACCCTGAAGGACCCAAATTTTTTTGGGTTGACCCCAGGTGACCCCAGGTAACCTCAGGTGACCTCAGGTGCCCAGGTGACCTCGAGACACCCAAATTTGGCCATCCCAGGTGTCCAAGAACCCCCAAATTTGGCTTCCAAGTGACCTTGAAGGACCCAAATTTGGCTTCCAAGTGACCTTGAAGGACCCAAATTTTTTTGGGGTGACCCCAGGTGACCTCAGGTGGCCCCAGGTGGCCTCAGGTGGCCCCAGGTGGCCCCAGGTGAACTCAGGTGACCTCGAGACACCCAAATTTGGTCGTCCCAGGTGTCCAACAACCCCCAAATTTGGCCTCCAAGTGACCTTGAAGGACCCAAATTTTGGCTTCCAGGTGACCTTGAAAGACCCAAATTTTTTTGGGGTGACCCCAGGTGACCTCAGGTGACCTCAGGTGACCTCAGGTGACCCCAGGTGACCTCTAGAGACCCCAAATTTGGCCGCCCCAGGTGTCCAAGAACCCCCAAATTTGGCCTCCAAGTGACCTTGAAGGACCCAAATTTTGGCTTCCAGGTGGCCTTGAAAGACCCAAATTTTTTTGGGGGTGGCCCCAGGTGACCTCACCTGTGCCCTCCCCTCGCCCCCAGGCTGTGGGTGGTGGCCATGGTGGGGCTGAGCCTGGCCTGGCTGCCGGTGGTGGAGGCGGCGCGGGGCGGGCAACTCTTCGACTACATCCAGGCCTTGGCCTCCTACCTGGCCCCGCCCGTGGCCGCCGTCTTCTTCCTGGCCGTCTTCGTGCCCCGCGTCAACGAGCCCGTGAGTGGCGCACCTGGGGGCACCTGGGGGCACCTGGGGGCAGCTGGGGGCACCTTGAAGGGGGTTTGGAGGGGTTTGGGAGTCACCTGGGCACACCTGGGGGCAGCTGGGGGCACCTGGGCACACCTGGGAGCACCTGGGGGCACCTGGGGGGCATTGAAAGGGGGTTTGGGGGGAGTTGGGGGTCACCTGGGCACACCTGGGCACACCTGGGGGGGGTTGAAAGAGAGTTTGGGGGGGTTTGGGGGTCACCTGGGCGCACCCGGGCACACCTGGGCACACCTGGGGGGCATTTGGGGGGGTTTGGGGCTCACCTGGCGCACCTGGGGGCACCTGGGGGCACCTGGGGGCACCTGGGGGGCATTGAAAGGGGGTTTGGGGGGGTTTGGGGCTCACCTGGGCACACCTGGGGGGGTTGAAAGGGAGTTTGGGGGGGTTTGGGCGTCACCTGGGCACACCTGGGCACACCTGGGGGGCATTTGGGGGGTTTGGGGCTCACCTGGCGCACCTGGGCGCACCTGGGGGCACCTGGGGGCAGCTGGGGGCACCTGGGGGCACCTGGGCACACCTGGGAGCACCTGGGGGCACCTGGGGGCACGTGGGGGGCATTGAAAGGGGGTTTGGGGGGGTTTGGGGTCACCTGGGCACACCTGGGGGCACCTGGGGGCACCTGGGGGCACCTGGGGGGCATTGAAAGGGGGTTTGGGGGGGTTTGGGGGTCACCTGGGCACACCTGGGCACACCTGGGGGGGGTTGAAAGGGAGTTTGGGGGGGTTTGGGGGTCACCTGGGCGCACCCGGGCACACCTGGGGGCAGCTGGGAACACCTGGGCAGACCTGGGCACACCTGGGGGCACCTGGGGGGTTGAAAGGGGGTTTGGGGGGGTTTGGGAGTCACCTGGGCACACCTGGGGGGCATTTGGGGAGGTTTGGGACTCACCTGGCGCACCTGGGGGCACCTGGGCACACCTGGGGGGGGTTGAAAGGGGGTTTGGGGGGGTTTGGGAGTCACCTGGGCACACCTGGGGGGCATTTGGGGGGGTTTGGGGCTCACCTGGCGCACCTGGGGGCACCTGGGCACACCTGGGGGGGGTTGAAAGGGGGTTTGGGGGGGTTTGGGGGTCACCTGGGCACACCTGGGCACACCTGGGCACACCTGGGGGCACTTTGAAGGGGGTTTGGAGGGGTTTGGGAGTCACCTGGGCACACCTGGGGGCACCTGGGGGGGGTTGAAAGGGGGTTTGGGGGGGTTTGGGGGTCACCTGGGCACACCTGGGCACACCTGGGCACACCTGGGGGGGGTTGAAAGAGAGTTTGGGGGGGTTTGGGGGTCACCTGGGCGCACCCGGGCACACCTGGGCACACCTGGGGGCAGCTGGGAACACCTGGGCAGACCTGGGAGCACCTGGGGGGGTTGAAAGGGGGTTTGGGGTACACCTGGGCACACCTGGGGGGCATTTGGGGGGGTTTGGGGCTCACCTGGGGCCCCTGGGGCTCACCTGGGCACACCTGGGGGGGGTTGAAAGGGGGTTTGGGGGGGTTTGGGGGTCACCTGGGCACACCTGGGGGCACCTGGGCACACCTGGGCGCACCTGGGGGGGGTTGAAGGGGGTTTGGGGGGGATTTGGGGGCATCTGGGCAGGTTTGGGGCTCACCTGGGAACACCTGGGGGCACCTGGGGGCACCTGGGGGGGGTTGAAAGGGGGTTTGGGGGGGTTTGGGGGTCACCTGGGGTCACCTGGGGTCACCTGGGCACACCTGGGCACATCTGGGCACACCTGGGAGCACCTGGGAGCACCTGGGGGCACCTGGGGGGCATTGAAAGGGGGTTTGGGGGGGTTGGGAGTCACCTGGGCACACCTGGGCGCACCTGGGGGGGGTTGAAAGGGGGTTTGGGGTACACCTGGGCACACCTGGGGGGCATTTGGGGGGGTTTGGGGCTCACCTGGGGCACCTGGGGCTCACCTGGGCGCACCTGGGGGGGGTTGAAAGGGGGTTTGGGGGGGTTGGGGGTCACCTGGGAGCACCTGGGCACACCTGGGATCACCTGGGGGCACCTGGGGGGCATTGAAAGGGGGTTTGGGGGGGTTTGGGGCTCACCTGGGCACACCTGGGGGGTTGAAAGGGAGTTTGGGGGGGTTTGGGGGTCACCTGGGCGCACCTGGGGGCACCTGGGCACACCTGGGGGCAGCTGGGAACACCTGGGCACACCTGGGGGGCACCTGGGGGGGGTTGAAAGGGGGTTTGGGGTACACCTGGGCACACCTGGGGGGCATTTGGGGGGGTTTGGGGCTCACCTGGGGCACCTGGGGCTCACCTGGGCACACCTGGGGGGGGTTGAAAGGGGGTTTGGGGGGGGTTGCGGGTCACCTGGGCACACCTGGGCACACCTGGGCACACCTGGGAGCACCTGGGGGCACCTGGGGGGCATTGAAAGGGGGTTTGGGGGGGTTTGGGGGTCACCTGGGCACACCTGGGCACACCTGGGGGCACCTGGGGGCGCCTGGGGGGGGTTGAAAGGGGGTTTGGGGGGGTTTGGGGCTCACCTGGGCACACCTGGGGGGTTGAAAGGGAGTTTGGGGGGGTTTGGGGGTCACCTGGGCGCACCTGGGGGCACCTGGGCACACCTGGGAGCACCTGGGGGGGTTTGAAAGGGGGTTTGGGGTACACCTGGGCACACCTGGGGGGCATTTGGGGGGGCTTGGGGCTCACCTGGGGCACCTGGGGCTCACCTGGGCACACCTGGGGGGGGTTGAAGGGAGTTTGGGGGGGATTGGGGGTCACCTGGGCACACCTGGGGGCACCTGGGGGGGGGTTGAAGGGGGTTTGGGGGGGATTTGGGGGCATCTGGGCAGGTTTGGGGCTCACCTGGGAATACCTGGGGGCACCTGGGGGCACCTGGGGGGGGTTGAAAGGGGGTTTGGGGGTCACCTGGGCACACCTGGGCACACCTGGGGGCACCTGGGCACACCTGGGAGCACCTGGGCGCACCTGGGCGCACCTGGGGGGGGTTGAAAGGGGGTTTGGGGTACACCTGGGCACACCTGGGGGGCATTTGGGGGGGTTTGGGGCTCACCTGGGGCACCTGGGGCTCACCTGGGCACACCTGGGAGCACCTGGGGGCACCTGGGGGCACCTGGGGGCACCTGGGGGGCATTGAAAGGGGGTTTGGGGGGGGTTTGGGGCTCACCTGGGCTCACCTGGGCACACCTGGGGGGGGTTGAAAGGGGGTTTGGGGGGGTTTGGGGGTCACCTGGGAGCACCTGGGCACACCTGGGATCACCTGGGGGCACCTGGGGGCACCTGGGGGGGGTTGAAAGGGGGTTTGGGGGGGGTTTGGGGCACACCTGGGCACACCTGGGCACACCTGGGCACACCTGGGGGCACCTGGGGGCCCCTGGGGGGGGTTGAAAGGGGGTTTGGGGGGGGTTTGGGGCACACCTGGGCACACCTGGGTGGGTTGAAAGGGGTTTGGGGGGGATTTGGGGGCACCTGGAGGGGGATTGGGGCTCACCTGGGCACAGCTGGGCACACCTGGGCACAGCTGGGAGGTGGGGGAGGGGAAATGGGGAGGTTTTGGGGGGGTTTTTGGGGGAATTCAGGTGTCCAGGTGACCTTAAAGGACCCAAATTTGGGATCCAGGTGGGTTTGGAGCCCCAAATTTTGGCTCCCAGGTGTCCAGATGACCCCAAACGCCCCAAATTTTGGGGTTTCGGGTTTCCAGGTGACCTCAAACCCCCCAAAATTCGGCTCCAGGTGACCCCAAACACCCCAGATTTTGGGATTTCAGGTCTCCAGATGACCCAAAACGACCCCAAATTTGGGTCCAGGTGGGTTTGGAGCCCCAAATTTTGGCTCCCACCCATCCAGGTGACCTCAAACCCCCCAAATTTTGGAAATTTTGGGGTTTCAGGTGTCTAGATGACCTTTAACGACCCCAAATTTGGGATCCAGGTGGGTTTGGGGCCCCAAATTTTCGCTCCCACCTGTCCAGGTGACCCCAAACCCCCAAAATTCAGCTCCAGGTGACCCCAAACACCCCAAATTTTGGGATTTTGGGTCTCCAGATGACCCAAAATGACCCCAACTTGGGGTCCAGGTGGGTTTGGAGCCCCAAATTTTGGCTCTCAGGTGTCCAGGTGACCCCAAACCCCCAAAATTCAGCTCCAGGTGACCTCAAACCCCCCAAAATTCAGCTCCAGACGACCCAAAATGACCCAAATTTGGGGTCCAGGTGGGTTTGGAGCCCCAAATTTTGTCTCCCAGGTGTCCAGATGACCCCAAACCCCCAAATTTTGGGGTTTCGGGTTTCCAGGTGACCTCAAACCCCCCAAAATTCGGCTCCAGGTGACCCCAAACACCCCAAATTCTGGGATTTCGGGTCTCCAGATGACCCAAAATGACCCCAAATTTGGGGTCCAGGTGGGTTTGGGGCCCCAAATTCTGGCTCCCACCTGCCCAGGTGACCTCAAACCCCCAAAATTCAGCTCCAGGTGACCCCAAACACCCCAAATTTTGGGATTTTGGGTCTCCAGATGACCCATAATGACCCCAACTTGGGGTCCAGGTGGGTTTGGAGCCCCAAATTTTGGCTCCCACCTGTCCAGGTGACCCCAAATACCCCAAATTTCGGGATTTTGGGTGTCCAGATGACCCAAAACAACCCCAATTTGGGGTCCAGGTGGGTTTGGAGCCCCAAATTTTGGCTCCCACCTGTCCAGGTGACCCCAAATACCCCAAATTTCGGGATTTTGGGTGTCCAGATGACCCAAAACAACCCCAATTTGGGGTCCAGGTGGGTTTGGAGCCCCAAATTTTCGCTCCCACATGTCCAGGTGACCTCAACCCCCCAAAATTTGGCTCCAGGTGACCCCAAACACCCCAAACCCAGATTCAGCTCCAGACGACCCAAAATGACCCAAATTTGGGGTCCAGGTGGGTTTGGAGCCCCAAATTTTGGCTCCCAGGTGTCCAGATGACCCCAAACCCCCCAGATTTTGGGATTTCGGGTTTCCAGGTGACCCCAAACCCCCCAAAATTTGGCTCCAGGTGACCCCAAACACCCCAGATTTTGGGATTTTGGGTCTCCAGATGACCCAAAACGACCCCAAATTTGGGTCCAGGTGGGTTTGGAGCCCCAAATTTTGGCTCCCACCCATCCAGGTGACCTCAAACCCCCCAAATTTTGGAAATTTTGGGATTTCGGGTGTCTAGGTGACCCAAAACGACCCCAAATTTGGGATCCAAGTGGGTTTGAGGCCCCAAATTTTGGCTCCCACCTGTCCAGGTGACCCCAAACCCCCCAAATTTTGGAAATTTTGGGGTTTCAGGTGTCTAGATGACCTTTAACGACCCCAAATTTGGGATCCAGGTGGGTTTGGGGCCCCAAATTCTGGCTCCCACCTGCCCAGGTGACCCCAAACCCCCAAAATTCAGCTCCAGGTGACCCCAAACACCCCAAATTTTGGGAATTTTGGTGTCCAGATGCCCCAAAACGACCCCAAATTTGGGTCCAGGTGGGTTTGAGGCCCCAAATTTTGGCTCCCACCTGCCCCGGTGACCCCAAACTCCCAAAATTCAGCTCCAGGTGACCTCAAACACCCCAAATTCAGCTCCAGGTGACCCCAAACCCCCCAAAATTCCGGGATTTCGGGTGCCCAGGTGACCTCAAACCCCCCAAAATTCCGCTCCAGGTGACCCCAAACACCCCAAATTTTGGGAATTTTGGTGTCCAGATGCCCCAAAACGACCCCAAATTTGGGTCCAGGTGGGTTTGAGGCCCCAAATTTTGGCTCCCAGGTGTCCAGGTGACCCCAAACCCCCCAAATTCCCCGGAAATTCCCCCCAAAATCTCCGTTCCTGACCCCATTCTCTCCCTGCCAGGGCGCCTTTTGGGGGCTGCTGGGGGGTTTGGGGCTGGGCCTGGCCCGGCTGATCCCCGAATTCCTTTTGGGGTCGGGGTCGTGCGGGACCCCCGGGCGCTGCCCGGCGCTGCTGTGCGGCCTGCACTACCTGCACTTCGCCGCGCTGCTCTTCCTGCTCAGCGCCGGGCTAGTGCTGGCCGTGTCCCTGTGCCACCCGCCCATCGCCAAAGTCCACGTGAGTGCCGGCAACGTGTCCGGGGGGGTTGGGGATTTTTTGGGATTTTTTGGGATTTTTTTGGGATTTTTTTGGGTTTTTTTTGGATTTTTTTTCGATTTTTTGGGGGATTTTTTTCGATTTTTTGGGGTTTTTTTAGGGGTTGTTTAAGGGTTTTTTGGGGATTTTTGGGTTTTTTTTGGGGGATTTTTGGGTGATTTATTAGGGATTTTTTGGGATTTTTAGGGTTTTTTTTGGGGATTTTTTGGGGTTTTTATGGGGATATTTTAGGGATTTTTTAGGGGTTTTTTGTGGATTTTTGGGGTTTTTTTTTTTGTATTTTTTAGGGATTTTTTAGGGTTTTATGGGGATATTTTTAGGATTTTTTTGGGTTTTTTAGGGGATTTTTTGGGATTTTTTCGGAGTTTTTTTGTGGATTTTTTAGGGGTTTTTGGGGATATTTTTTGGATTTTTTGGGGATTTTTTGGGATTTTTTAGGGATCTTTTTGGTATTTTTGGGGATTTTTTTTAGATTTTTTGGGGATTTCTTAGGATTGTTCAAGGGGTTTTTTTGGGATTTTCTGGGGGATTTTTTGGGGATTTTTTGGGGATATTTGGGGATTTCTTTGGGATTTTGGATTCTGGATTTTGGGCTGCACTACCTGCACTTCGCCGCGCTGCTCTTCCTGCTCAGCGCCGGGCTAGTGCTGGCCGTGTCCCTGTGCCACCCGCCCATCGCCAAAGTCCACGTGAGTGCCGGCAACGAGGCCGGGGGGGTTGGGGGATTTTTTGGGATTTTTTTGGGATTTTTTTGGGGTTTTTTTGGGATTTTTTTGGGGTTTTTTTTGGATTTTTTTGGGGTTTTTTGGGGATTTTTTTTTCGATTTTTGGGGTTTTTTTTAGGGATTTTTTTAGGGTTTTTTGGGGATTTTTTGGGTTTTCTTGGGGGGATTTTTGGGTGATTTATTGGGGATTTTTTGGGATTTTTGGTTTTTTTTTTTTTGATTTTTTGGGATTTTTTGGGATTTTTTGGGGATATTTTAGGGATTTTTTAGGGTTTTTTTGTGGATTTTTTTGGGTTTTTTTTTGTATTTTTTAGGGATTTTTTAGGGTTTTATGGGGATAGTTTTGGGATTTTTTTGGGGTTTTTTAGGGGATTTTTTGGGATTTTTTCAGAGTTTTTTGTGGATTTTTTAGGGGTTTTTGGGGATATTTTTTGGATTTTTTGGGGATTTTTTGGGATTTTTTAGGGATTGTTTAAGGGTTATTTTGGGGATTTTTTGAGATTTTTTGGGGATTTTTTAGGGGTTTTTTGGGGATTTTTTTGGGGATTTTTTGGGATTTTTTAGGGATCTTTTTGGTATTTTTGGGGATTTTTTTTAGATTTTTTGGGGATTTCTTAGGGATTGTTCAAGGGTTTTTTTGGGATTTTCTGGGGGATTTTTTGGGGATATTTGGGGATTTCTTTGGGATTTTGGATTCTGGATTTTGGGCTGCACTACCTGCACTTCGCCGCGCTGCTCTTCCTGCTCAGCGCCGGGCTAGTGCTGGCCGTGTCCCTGTGCCACCCGCCCATCGCCAAAGTCCACGTGAGTGCCGGCAACGAGTCCGGGGGGGTTGGGGGATTTTTTGGGATTTTTTTGGGATTTTTTTGGGATTTTTTTGGGTTTTTTTTGGGGTTTTTTTTGATTTTTTTTTTGATTTTTTTTCGATTTTTTGGGGATTTTTTTCGATTTTTTGGGGTTTTTTTAGGGGTTGTTTAAGGGTTTTTTGGGGATTTTTGGGGTTTTTTGGGGGGATTTTTGGGTGATTTATTGGGGATTTTTTGGGATTTTTTAGGGGTTTTTTTGGGGATTTTTTGGGATTTTTTGGGATTTTTTGGGGATATTTTAGGGGGTTTTTGTGGATTTTTTTTGGGTTTTTTTTGGGATTTTTAGGGATTTTTTAGGGGTTTTTTAGGGATTTTTGGGGATTTTTTGGGGATATTTTAGGGGTTTTTTTGTGGATTTTTTAGGGGTTTTTGGGGATATTTTTGGGATTTTTTGGGGATTTTTGGGGAATTTTTAGGGATTGTTTAAGGGTTATTTTGGGGATTTTTTGAGATTTTTGGGGATTTTTTGGGGGATCTTTTTGGTATTTTTGGGGATTTTTTGGGGATTTTTTAGGGATTGTTCAAGGGTTTTTTTGGGATTTCTTTGGGATTTTCTGGGGGATTTTTTGGGGATATTTGGGGATTTCTTTGGGATTTTGGATTCTGGATTTTGGGCTGCACTACCTGCACTTCGCCGCGCTGCTCTTCCTGCTCAGCGCCGGGCTAGTGCTGGCCGTGTCCCTGTGCCACCCGCCCATCGCCAAAGTCCACGTGAGTGCCGGCAACGAGGCCGGGGGGGTTGGGGGATTTTTTGGGGATTTTTTGGGATTTTTTTGGGATTTTATTTGGGGTTTTTTTTTGATTTTTTTTGGATTTTTTTTCGATTTTTTGGGGATTTTTTTCGATTTTTTGGGGTTTTTTTAGGGATTTTTTTAGGGTTTTTTTGGGATTTTTTGGGTTTTCTTGGGGGGATTTTTGGGTGATTTTTTGGGGATTTTTTTGGATTATTTGGAGGTTTTTTTGGGGATTTTTTGGGATTTTTCGGGATTTTTTGGGGATATTTTAGGGATTTTTTAGGGGTTTTTTGTGGATTTTTTTAGGGTTTTTTTTGGGGATTTTTAGGGATTTTTTAGGGGTTTTTTGTGGATTTTTTAGGGGTTTTTGGGGATATTTTTTGGATTTTTTGGGGATTTTTTGGGATTTTTTAGGGATTGTTTAAGAGTTATTTTGGGGATTTTTTGAGATTTTTTGGGATTTTTTGGGGATTTTTTAGGGGTTTTTTGGGGATTTTTTGGGATTTTTTGGGGATCTTTTTGGTATTTTTGGGGATTTTTTTTAGATTTTTTGGGGATTTCTTAGGGATTGTTCAAGGGGTTTTTTTGGGATTTTCTGGGGGATTTTTTTGGGATTTTTTGGGGATATTTGGGGATTTCTTTGGGATTTTGGATTCTGGATTTTGGGCTGCACTACCTGCACTTCGCCGCGCTGCTCTTCCTGCTCAGCGCCGGGCTAGTGCTGGCCGTGTCCCTGTGCCACCCGCCCATCGCCAAAGTCCACGTGAGTGCCGGCAACGAGTCCGGGGGGGTTGGGGGATTTTATGGGGGATTTTTTGGCATTTTTGGGGGGTTCTGGGTTTTTTTTTGATTTTTTGGGATTTATTTTGGGATTTTTTCGGGGATTTTTTTGGATTTTTTGGGATTTTTTTGGGATTTTTGGGGGATTTTTTCGGGGATTTTTTTTGGATTTATTTGGGAATTTCGGGGGGTATTTTTTAATTTTTGGGATTTTTGGGGTTTTTTGGGGGGATTTGTTTTGAAGTTTTTTGGAATTTCTGGGAATTTTTGGGGGGAAATTTTTTGGGGATTTTTTTGGGGCTTTTTTGGGAGGATTTTTTGGGAGGATTTTTTGGGGGCTTTTTTGGGATATTTGGGAATTTTTGGGGGAGATTTTTGGGGAAAATTTTGGGGCGACTTCCTCTTCATTCCGGGGGAGCCCTTCCCTGCATTTTGGGGGGTTTTGGGGGGGTTTTATTTTAGGGCCTTTGGCGTTTTTGGGGGGTTTTTGGGTTTTTTGGGTTTTTTTTGGGATTTTTTGGGGATTCTTTGAGGATTTTTTGGGATTTTTGGGAGGGTTTTGGAGGGTTTTTGGTGTTTCTCTTGGGGATTATTTTGGGGAATTTTTGGGATTTTTTGAGGATTTTTTGGGGATTTTATGGGGGATTTTTTGGCATTTTTGGGGGGTTCTGGGTTTTTTTTTGGATTTTTTGGGATTTATTTTGGGATTTTTTCGGGGATTTTTTTGGATTTTTTGGGATTTTTTTGGGATTTTTGGGGGATTTTTTCGGGGATTTTTTTTGGATTTATTTGGGAATTTCGGGGGGTATTTTTTAATTTTTGGGATTTTTGGGGTTTTTTGGGGGATTTGTTTTGAAGTTTTTTGGAATTTGTGGGAATTTTTTGGGGGAAATTTTTTGAGGATTTTTTTGGGGCTTTTTTGGGATATTTGGGAATTTTTTGGGGAGATTTTTGGGGAAAATTTTGGGGCGACTTCCTCTTCATTCCGGGGGAGCCTTTCCTGGCATTTTGGGGGATTTTGGGGGGGGTTTTATTTTAGGGCCTTTGATTTTTGCACCCCCAATAATTCCGGGGGGGGGGGGGGAGCGATTTTCACCCATTTTTGGGGCGGTTTCACCCAATTTTGGGGTGACCCCGGGTGCTTTTTTTGGGGTCCCAGCTGCACAGGTTGGTGTTCAGCCTCCGGAACAGCCGCGAGCCCCGGATCGACCTGGACACGCTCAAGGAGCCCCCCCAAAATTTGGGGGTCCCGCTTGGGGGTACGAGGGGGGGACCAGGGGAGGGAAACCTCAAATTTGGGGGGGAAACCTCAAATTTGGGGGGGAAAATCCCAGATTTGGGGGGGAAACCTCAAATTTGGGGGGGAAATCCCAGATTTGGGCGGGAAAGCCCAAATTTGGGGAGGAAACCCCAAATCTGGGGGGGTCTGGAGGGTCCTGGGAGCCAAATTTGGGGTTCTGGGGGGGTCCAGGGGAATTTGGAGAGGCAAATTTGGGGTTTTTGGGGGGATTTCGGCGCCCTCCGACCCAAATTTTGGGCGTTTTGGGGGATCCCGGGGAGCCAAATTTGGGATTTTGGGGTTGGTCCCAGGTGTGGGGAGGTCCCCAAGTTTGGGGGGGTTTTGGGGTCTTGGGGAGCCAAATTTGGGGGTTTTGGGGGGATTTCAGCATCCTCAGACCCAAATTTTGGGGTCTTGGGGAGCCAAATTTGGGGGTTTTGGGGGGATTTCGGCGCCCTCCGACCCAAATTTTGGGCGTTTTGGGGGATCCCGGGGATCCAAATTTAAGGATTTTGGGGTTGGTCCCAGGTGTGGGGAGGTCCCCAAATTTGGGGGAGTTTTGGGGTCTTGGGGAGCCAAATTTGGGGGTTTTGGGGGGATTTTGGCGTCCTGAGACCCAAATTTTGGGCGTTTTGGGGGATCCTGGGGAGCCAAATTTGGGATTTTGGGGAGGTCCCAGGTGTGGGGAGGACCCAAAATTTGGGGGGTCTTGGGGAGCCAAATTTGGGGTTTTTGGGGGGATTTCGGTGTCCTCAGACCCAAATTTTGGGGTCTTGGGGAGCCAAATTTGGGGTTTTTGGGGGGATTTCGGTGTCCTCCGATCCAAATTTTGGGCGTTTTGGGGGATCCTGGGGAGCCAAATTTGGGGGTTTTGGGGCTGGTCCCGGGTGTGGGGAGGACCCCAAATTTGGGGGAGTTTTGGGGTCTTGGGGAGCCAAATTTGGGGTTTTTGGGGGGATTTCGGTGTCCTCAGACCCAAATTTTGGGGTCTTGGGGAGCCAAATTTGGGGGTTTTGGGGGGATTTCGGCATCCTCAGACCCAAATTTTGGGCTTTTTGGGGGATCCTGGGGAGCCAAATTTGGGATTTTGGGGAGGTCCCCGGTGTGGGGAGGCGCCCAAATTTGGGGGGTCTTGGGGAGCCAAATTTGGGGTTTTTGGGGGGATTTCGGCGTCCTCAGACCCAAATTTTGGGCGTTTTGGGGGATCCCGGGGAGCCAAATTTGGGATTTTGGGGAGGTCCCAGGTGTGGGGAGGTCCCCAAATTTGGGGGGGTTTTGGGGTCTTGGGGAGCCAAATTTGGGGGTTTTTGGGGGATTTTGGCGCCCTCCGACCCAAATTTTGGGCGTTTTGGGGGATCCTGGGGAGCCAAATTTGGGGGTTTTGGGGTTGGTCCCAGGTGTGGGGAGGTCCCCAAAATTTTGGGCCTCTTGGGGAGGTTTTGAACCCTCAAAAAGCCCCAAAACTGCCGAATTTTGCCCCATTCCAGACGCGGAGGCGGCGGCGGGGGCGGAGCCTGGAGCGGGGGGCGTGGCCGGGGTGGGCGTGGCCTCGAGCGAGGCCCCTCCCCCCGAGGATCCCCGGTGGAGCCGCGTGGTCGACGTCAACGCCCTGGTGCTGATGGGCGTGGCCGCCTTCCTCTGGGGCTATTTTGCCTGAAATCGCCCGAAATAAACCCAAAACCCGGCCCAAAAACGGGGCGGAACGGCCTAAAAGGAGTCGGAGCGAGGTGAAAAAAAAAAAAAAAACGGGGCGGAAAGGGCCCAAATTGGTGAGAAATGGGAAGGAAATGAGCAAAAAATGAGGCTGGAGTGGCCCAAAATGAGTCGGAAGTGGCCCGAAATGGTGAGAAATGGGGAGGAAATGAGCAAAAATGACCCAAAATCGACCTAAACTGGCCCAAAATGGCCCAAAATGGCCCAATATTGACCCAAACTGACCCAAAATGGCCCAAACTGACACAAAATCGACCTAAACTGACTGAAAATGGCCCAAAATCGACCCAAACTGACCCAAAATCGACCTAAACTGACTGAAAATGGCCCAAAATCGACCCAAACTGACCCCAAATGGCCCAAACTGACCCCAAATCAACCTAAACTGACCCGAAATGGCCCAAAATCGAGCCAAACTGACCCAAAATACCCCAAACTGACCCAAAATCAACCTAAACTGACCCAAAATCGACCTAAACTGACCCAAAGTGTCCCAAAATGGCCCAAACTGACCCAAAATGTCCCAAAATGACCCAAACTGACCCAAAATGCCCCGAACTGACCCAAAATCGACCTAAACTGACTGAAAATGGCCCAAAATCGAGCCAAACTGACCCAAAATGCCCCAAACTGTCCCAAAATCGACCCAAACTGACCCAAAATGGCCCAAACTGACACCAAATCAACCTAAACTGACCCGAAATGGCCCAAAATCGAGCCAAACTGACCCAAAATGGCCCAAACTGGCCCAAAATGCCCCAATATTGACCCAAACTGACCCAAAATGGCCCAAACTGACCCAAAATCGACCTACACTGACCCAAAATGCCCCAAAGTTGCCCCAAACTGACCCCAAAATTGTCCCAAACTGGGTTGAAATCAACCCAAATTGCCCCGAAATTGCCCCGAAACTGCCCCAAAATGCCCCAAAATTGCCCCAAACTGACCCAAAATGGCCCGAACTGACCCAAAATCAACCTAAACTGACCCGAAATGGCCCAAAATCGAGCCAAACTGACCCAAAATGCCCCAAACTGACCCAAAATTGACCCAAAATGGCCCAAACTGACCCAAAATCGACCTAAACTGACCCAAAATGCCCCAAAATTGCCCCAAACTGACCCAAATTCGACCCAAAACTGCCCCAAAAGGGACCCAGAATGCCCCAAAATGCCCCAAATTCGAACCAAGCCTTAAAGGAGCCGAAATGACCCCAAAGGAGCTGAAACGGCCCCAAAATCTCCCCTCTGGGGGGGTGTTTCGCCCAAAACCCCAAGAAATGAACCCAAAACGACCCAAAATCGGGGCCGGAAGAGCCCAAACCGGTGAAAAACGGGCTGGAAATGGCCCGAAATGACCGGAAATGAACCCAAATCCACCCAAATTTTGCCAGATTTCCCCCAAATTTCCCCCAAATTTCCCCAAATCCACCCAAATTTCCCCAAATTTCCCCCAAATTTCCCCCAAATTTCCCCAATTTTCCCCAAATCCACTCGTCACAAACTCCACGTTTTTGGCAATTGCCCAAATCGGGGCTTTTTTCCCTTTATTTTGGGGCTTTTTGGGCAAAGGGGGCGTGGCCTTGCTCTGGCCACGCCCACTCCAGGCTCCACTCGTCCACGGCCAGCAGGGGGCGCCGAGTGTCCCAGCCGGCGGCCTCCAGCCCTGCAGGGGGCGCCATCACGGTGAGCGGGGAACCAGGAAGTAAAACCCGGAAGCGGAACCCGGAAGCGGAACCCGGAAGTAAAACCCGGAAGCGGAACTCAAACGTAGAACCCGGAAGTGGCACCGGAAGTGGGTTTTTAGAAAGGGGTTTGGCCTTTCACAATCCAACCGGAAGTCCCAAATCTTCCCAAATTCACCCCAAATTGTACCCGGGGAAGGCCCGAATGCATCCAACGTCTCCCGAGTGCCACGGAACGCACCCGAAATCCCCCAAAATCCCCCCAAATCCACCCGGAATTCCACTAAAATCCGCCCAAAATCTCCCGAATTGCCCTAAAATCCACCCAAAATCTCCCGAAATCCACCTAAATCCACCCAAAATCCACCTAAAATCACCCAAATCCACCTAAAATCTCCCTACATCCACCCAAAATCACCCGAAATCCACCTAAGTTCACCCAAAATCCCCCTAAATTCACCCAAAATCCACCCAAAATCCACCTAGATCCACCCAAATCTCTCAAAATCCTCCCCAAATCTCTCAAATCCCCCCCAAATCCACAAATTTCAGCCCAAATCTCCCGCAACCCACCTAAATCCACCCAAAATCTCCCAGAATCCACCTAAATCCACCTAAATCCCCAAAATCCACAAATTCCACCCAAATCCACCCAAAATCTCCCCCAAATTCCTTCCCGAATCCCCCCAAAATCTCCCAAATTCCCCCAAAAATCTCCCCAAATCCACCCAAAACCTCCCACAATCCACCCAAATTCCACAAAATCCAAACCCCACCCATTCCACCCAAAATCCCCCAAATTCCATCCCAAATCCACCCAAAATCTCCCAAATTTCTCCCAAATCCACCCAAAATCTCCCCAAATCCACCCAAAATCCACCTAAATCCACCCAAATTCCACAAATTTCACCCAAAACCTCCCAAAATCCACCCAAATTCCACAAAATCCAAACTCTGCCCATTCCACCCCAAAATCACCCAAATTCCTTCCCAAATCCACCCAAATTCCCCTAAAATCCACCCAAATCCATCCAAAATCCACCTAAATCCACCCAAAACCTCCCAAAATCCACCCAAATTCCACAAAATCCAAACTCCACCCATTCCACCCAAATTCCCCCAAATTCTTTCCCAAATTCCCCCAAAATCTCCCTAATTCCCCCAAAATCTCCCAAAAACCACCCAAAATCCACCCAAAACCTCCTGAAATCCATCCCAATTCCATAAAATCCAAACTCCGCCCATTCCACCCAAAATCCCCCCAAATTCCACAAAATCCACCCAAAACCTCCCCAAATTCCACCAAAATCTCCCCAAATCCACCCAAAACCTCCCCAAATTCCACAAAATCCAAACTCTGCCCATTCCACACAAAATCTCCCAAAATCCACCCAAAATCTCCCAAAATCCACCCAAAATCCACAAAATCCACCCAAAATCTCCCGAATTCCCCCAAATCCACACAAAACCACCCAAAATCCACTCAAATTCCACAAAATCCACCCCAAATCTTCCAAATTCCCCCAAATCCACCCCAAATCCACCCAAATTCCACAAAATCCACCCAAAACCTCCCAAAATCCACCCAAATTCCACAAAATCCAAACTCCACCCATTCCACCCTAATTCCCCCAAATTCTTTCCCAAATCCCCCCAAAATCTCCCAAATTCCCCCAAATCCACCCAAAATCTCCCCAAATCCACCCAAATTCCACAAATTTCACCCCAAACCTCCCAAAATCCACCCAAATTCCACAAAATCCAAACTCTGCCCATTCCACCCCAAAATCACCCAAATTCCTTCCCAAATCCACCCAAATTCCCCTAAAATCCACCCAAATCCATCCAAAATCCACCTAAATCCACCCAAATTCCACAAAATCCACCCAAACCCTCCCAAAATCCACCCAAATTCCACAAAATCCACCCAAAACCTCCCAAAATCCACCCAAATTCCACAAAATCCAAACTCCACCCATTCCACCCAAATTCCCCCAAATTCTTTCCCAAATTCCCCCAAAATCTCCCAAATTCCCCCAAAACCTCCCAAAAACCACCCAAAATCCACCCAAAACCTCCTGAAATCCATCCAAATTCCACAAATTTTACCCAAAACCTCCCAAAATCCACCCAAATTCCACAAAATCCACCCAAATCCATCCAAAATCCACCTAAATCCACCCAAATTCCACAAAATCCACCCAAACCCTCCCAAAATCCACCCAAATTCCACAAAATCCACCCAAATTCCACAAAATCCAAACTCCGCCCATTCCACCCAAAATCCCTCCAAATTCCACAAAATCCACCCAAAACCTCCCGAAATTCCACCAAAATCTCCCCAAATCCACCCAAAACCTCCCCAAATTCCACAAAATCCAAACTCTGCCCATTCCACACAAAATCTCCCAAAATCCACCCAAAATCTCCCAAAATTCACTCAAATTCCACAAAATCCACCCAAAATCTCCCGAATTCCCCCAAATTCACACAAAACCACCCAAAATCCACTCAAATTCCACAAAATCCACCCCAAATCTTCCAAATTCCCCCAAATCCACCCCAAATCCACCCAAATTCCACAAAATCCACCCAAAACCTCCCAAAATCCACCCAAATTCCACAAAATCCAAACTCCACCCATTCCACCCTAATTCCCCCAAATTCTTTCCCAAATCCCCCCAAAATCTCCCAAATTCCCCCAAATCCACCCAAAATCTCCCCAAATCCACCCAAATTCCACAAATTTCACCCAAAACCTCCCAAAATCCACCCAAATTCCACAAAATCCAAACTCTGCCCATTCCACCCCAAAATCACCCAAATTCCTTCCCAAATCCACCCAAATTCCCCTAAAATCCACCCAAATCCATCCAAAATCCACCTAAATCCACCCAAATTCCACAAAATCCACCCAAATTCCACAAAATCCAAACTCCACGCATTCCACCCAAATTCCCCCAAATTCTTTCCCAAATTCCCCCAAAATCTCCCAAATTTCCCCAAAACCTCCCAAAAACCACCCAAAATCCACCCAAAACCTCCTGAAATCCATCCCAATTCCATAAAATCCAAACTCCGCCCATTCCACCCAAAATCCCCCCAAATTCCACAAAATCCACCCAAAACCTCCCGAAATTCCACCAAAATCTCCCCAAATCCACCCAAAACCTCCCCAAATTCCACAAAATCCAAACTCTGCCCATTCCACACAAAATCCACCCAAAATCCACCCAAAATCTCCCAAAATCCACTCAAATTCCACAAAATCCACCCCAAATCTTCCAAATTCCCCCAAAATCTCCCCAAATCCACCCAAATCCACCCAAATTCCACAAAATCCACCCAAAACCTCCCAAAATCCACCCAAATTCCACAAAATCCAAACCCCACCCATTCCACCCAAAATCCCCCAAATTCCATCCCAAATCCACCCAAAATTTCCCAAATTTCTCCCGAATCCACCCAAAATCTCCCCAAATCCACCCAGAATCCACCAAAATCCACCCAAATCCCACAAACTTCACCCAAAATCTCCCCAAATCCACTCAAAATCTCCTGAAATCCACCCAAATTCCACCCAATATCCACTCAAATTCCACAAAATCCACCCCAAATTCCCCCGAAATCTCCCCAAATCCACCCAAAATCCACCTAAATCCACCCCAAATCTCCTGAATTCTCTAAAATCCACCCAAATTCCACAAAATCCACCTGGAATTCCCCTAAAATCCACCCAAAATCTCCCCAAATCCACCCAAATTCCAGAAAATTCAAGCTCCGCCCATTCCACCCAAAATCCACCCAATTTCCACAAATTTCACCCAAAACCTCCCGAAATTCCCCCAAATTCCCCCCAAACCTCCCGAAATCTCCCCCAATCTCCCAAAATTCCACCCAAATTCCACTAAGTCCCTCCAATCCCGCTCGGAATCACCGAAATCCTCCCCAAAATCCCCCAAATTCACCCCAAAATTCCTCCCCAAAACTCCCCCCGAAAAATTCCAAGGAAAATTCCCCGAAATCCCCCAAAATTCCGCCCGAAATCCCCCGGGTTCAGCCAAGAACCCCCAAAACTCCCCGAATTCCGAGGGAATTCTCCCAAAATTCCCAAATCCCAAAAAAATGCCCCAAATCCATCAAAATTCCGCCCAAAACTCCCCGGCCGCGAGCGCCGGAACCGGAAGTAAAACCCGGAAGTCGAACCAGAACCGGAAGTAGCAACACGACAGTAACAAACCGGAAGTAACGTCACAGAATTAGAACCCGGAAGTGAGAGTGAGGAGAAACATCAGCGATATAGACCCGGAACCGGAAGTAGAAAAACCGGAACCCGGAAGTAACAAAACCGGAACCCGGAAGTGGAACCGGAAGTGGGGGGTTTTTTAAAAAAAAATCGCGATTTCCCGCGCTCTGTCGCGACAGAAGCGGCACCAACCTTGCAGGAGGGAGGGGCCCAGGTCCCGGAAGAGCCGCGAGGTCTCGGCCAGGACCCCCCAGGGAACCGAGCCCGGAGCTGGGGGAGGGGGAGGATTTCAGCCCCAAAATGAGGCAAAAAAGCCCCAAAATCCACCCGGAATTCCTCGAATCCCCCCCCTCCAAAATTCCCAGGAATCCTTCCAGGACTCCCCCAAATTTCACCCCAAAACCGGCCCGAAAGTCACAAAAATTCGCCCCCCAAAAAATCCCGTTTGAATCTCCCCAAATTGCCCCAAAATCCGCCCAAAATCCCCCTGAAATTTCCCAAAAATCCCATTTTAATCTCCTAAAACTCCCCCAAAATCTCCCCCAAAAATTACAAAAAATTCCCCAAAAATTCCCAAAATTCCCTAAATCCCTCCCAACCTCGTCAGGACCCCCAAAATTCCCCAAATTCCCAAAGGTCCCCCCAAAATTGCCCCAAAATTTCCCAAACCCTCCCATTTAAGTCCCTTCAAACTCCCCCAAATCTCCTCCAAAAATTCCCCAAAAAATCTGAAAAAGTTCCCAAAAATTCCAAAAAAATTCTGAAAAATTCCCAAAATTCCCCAAATCCCTCCCAAACTCCTCAGGATCCCCAAAATCCCCCCAAAACCCCCCCAAAATTTCAAAAAAATCCCCTAAAAGGCCCCCAAATCTCCCCCAAAAATTCCCAAAAAATTCCCCAAATTCCCCAAATCCCTCCCAAACTCCCCAGGACCCCCAAAATTACCAAAAATTCTCCAAAAATCCCCCCAAAAATCCCCCCAAAATCCCATTTAAATCCCCTAAAACGCCCCCAAATCTCCTCCGAAAAATTCCCAAAGAATTCCCAAAAAAATTCCCCACAGTCCCAAAATCCCTCCCAACCTCCCCAGGACCCCCAAAATTACCAAAATCCCCCCAAAATCCTCCTAAAATTTCCCAAAACCTGCCATTTAAATCCCCTTAAAATCCCCCAAATCTCCTCCAAAAATTCCCAAAAAATTCCCAAAAAATTCCCAAAAATTCCCAAAATTCCCCAAAATTCCCAAAAGTCCCCAAATCCCTCCCAAACACCCCAAATTCCCCCGAAATCCCTCAAAAACTTCCCAAAAAAATCCCATTTAAATCCCCTAAAACGCCCCCAAATTGCCTCTAAAAATTCCAAAAAAATTCCCAAAAATTCCCAAAAAATTCCCCCAAATTCCCCACAGTCCCCAAATCCCTCCCAAATTCCTCAGGACCCCCAAAATCCCCCAAAATCCCTCCAAAACTCCTCCAAAATCCCATTTAAATCCCCTAAAACGCCCCCAAATCGCCTCTAAAAATTCCCAAAAAATTCCAAAAAATTCCCAAAAATTCCCCAAAATTCCCGAAAATTCCCCCAAATCCCCGGATCCTCACGGCAGCTCCGCAGGCGTCGCTGGAGGGGTCCCAGGAGCTCCCCCAGGGGAGACCCCGGCCCCAAATCCTCCCCCAGCAGCTCCTCCAGCAGCAGGGCCTGGGCACAGCCCAAAATCGGGGTCTCGGGGGGGGCCCCCCGGCGGAGACCCACCCCCACCCAGCCTGGAAAAAAAGGGGGAAGGGTCAGGGGGAGGCATTCCCCAAAAAAAAAAATCCCCCATCCCAAAATTTGGGGATCCCCCCAAAAAAATCCCGAGGCGGAAAGAGCGAAAATTGGGGAAAAAAATGGGAAAAATTGGAGGGGAATGGAGGCGAAATTGGAGGAAAACGACCCAAAATCCACCCTGGGATCCCAAAATTTGTGGAAATGGACTCAAAAAATTCCTGGGATTCCCAAATTTTGGGATCCCAAAAAACCTGGATTCCAAAATTTGGGGAATTGGTGGAAAAAGGGAGGAAAAATCCCCAAAATTGGGAGAAAATGACCCAAAATCCACCCTGGGAGCCTCCAAAATTGTGGAAATGGAGCCCAAAAAAATCCTTGGATTCCCAAATTTTGGGTGGCCAAAAAAAAATTCCCCAATCCCAAAATTTGGGGATCCCCAAAAAAATCCCGAGGTCGAAAGAGCGAAAATTGGGGAAAAAAAAGGGAAAAATTGGAGGGGAATGGAGGCGAAATTGGAGGGGAAATGACCCAAAATCCACCCTGGCATCCCAAAATTTGTGGAAATGGAGTCCAAAAAATTCCTGGGATTCCCAAATTTTGGAATCCCAAAAAACCTGGATTCCAAAATTTGGGAAATTGGGGAAATTTGGGGAAAAATTGGGGAAAAAATCCCCAAAATTGGAGGGGAAAAGGAGCCAAAATCCACCCTGGGAGCCCCAAAAATTGAGGAAATGGAGCCCAAAAAAATCCTGGGATTCCCAAATTTTGGGAGGTCGAAAAAAAAATCCCCAATCCCAAAATTTGGGGATCCCCCCAAAAAATCCCGAGGTCGAAAGAGCGAAAATTGGGGAAAAAAAAGGGAAAAATTGGAGGGGAATGGAACCGAAATTGAGGGAAAACGACCCAAAATCCACCCTGGGATCCCAAAATTTGTGGAATTGGAGTCCAAAAAATTCCTGGGATTCCCAAATTTTGGGATCCCAAAAAAGCTGGATTCCAAAATTTGGGAAATTGGGGAAATTTGGGGAAAAATTGGGGAAAAAATCCCCAAAATTGGAGGAAAAAGGAGCCAAAATCCACCCTGGGAACCCCAAAAATTGAGGAAATGGAGCCCAAAAAAATCCTGGGATTCCCAAATTTTGGGATCCCAAAAAAAAAATCCCCAATCCCGAAATTTGGGGATCCCCAAAAAAATCCCGAGGTCGAAAGAGCGAAAATTGGGGAAAAAAAAGGGAAAAATTGGAGGGGAATGGAGGCGAAATTGGAGGAAAACGACCCAAAATCCACCCTGGGATCCCAAAATTTGTGGAAATGGAGTCCAAAAATTCCTGGGATTCCCAAATTTTGGGATCCCAAAAAACCTGGATTCCAAAATTTGGGAAATTTGGGAAATTTGGGGAAAAATTGGGGAAAAAATCCCCAAAATTGGAGGAAAAAGGAGCCAAAATCCACCCTGGGAGCCCCAAAAATTGAGGAAATGGAGCCCAAAAAATTCCTGGGATTCCCAAATTTTGGGATTCTCAAACCTTGGGATTCCCAAATTTTGGGATCCCGAAATTCCGAGAGCTCAAATTTGGGGAATTCTGGGAATTTTGGGGTCTTTCCCCCCAGATTTTGGGATTTTTTTCTTCTTTTTCCCCCAAATTTTGGGATTTTCCCCCCAATTTTTTCCCTTTTCCCCCCAAATTTTGGGATCCTGGAATTTTGGGATCCCAAATTTGGGAATTCTGGGAATTTTGGGGTCTTTTCCCCCAAATTTTGGGACTTTTGTTCCTTTTCCCCCCAATTTTTTCCCTTTTTCCTTCAAATTTTGGGATCCTGCAATTTCGGGATCCCAAATTTGGGAATTCCGGGAATTCCGGGAATTTTTGGGTCTTTTTCTCCCCGATTTTCCTCATTTTTTTCCCTTTTTCCCCCAAATTTTGGGACTTTCCCCCCAATTTTTTCCCTTTTCCCCCCAAATTTTGGGATCCTGGAATTTTGGGATCCCAAATTTGGGAATTCCGGGAATTTTTGGGTCTTTCCCCCCAAATTTTGGGACTTTTCTCCCTTTTCCCCCCAATTTTTTCCCTTTTTCTCTCAAATTTTGGGATCCTGCAATTTCGGGATCCCAAATTTTGGGAATTCTGGGAATTTTTGGGTCTTTTTCCCCCAAATTTTGGGATTTTTTTTCCTTTTTCCCTCAAACTTTCGGATTTTTTTTTTCCCTTTTTCCCCCCAAATTTGGGATCCTGGAATTTTGGGATCCCAAATTTGGGAATTCCCGGAATTTTTGGGTCTTTCCCCCCAGATTTTGGGATTTTTTCCCCTTTTCCCCCTCAAATTTTGGGATTTCCCCCATTTTTTTCCCTTTTCCCCCCCAAATTTTGGGATCCTGGAATTTTGGGATCCCAAATTTTGGGAATTCTGGGAATTTTGGGGTCTTTTTCCCCAAAATTTTGAGATTTTTTCCCCCTTTCCCCCCAAATTTTGGGATTTTTTCCCCTTTTTCCCCTCAAATTTCGGGATTTCCCCCCATTTTTTTCCCTTTTTCCCTCAAATTTTGGGAATTCTGGAATTTTGGGATCCCAAATTTGGGAATTCCGGGAATTTTTGGGCCTTTTTCCCCCAAATTTTGAGATTTTTCTCCCTTTCCCCCCCAATTTTTTCCCTTTTCCCCCCAAATTTTGGGATCCTGGAATTTTGGGATCCCAAATTTGGGAATTCCGGGAATTTTTGGATCTTTTCCCCACAAATTTTGACTTTTTTTCCCTTTCCCCCCAAATTTTGGGATTTTTTCCCCTTTTCCCCCTCAAATTTCGGGATTTCCCCCCATTTTTTTCCCTTTTCCCTCAAATTTTGGGAATTCTGGAATTTGGGGATCCCAAATTTTGGGAATTCTGGGAATTTTGGATCTTTTCCCCCCAAATTTTGAGATTTTTTCCCCCTTTCCCCCCAAATTTTGGGATTTTTTCCGCTTTTCCCCCTCAAATTTCGGGATTTCCCCCATTTTTTTCCCTTTTCCCCCCCAAATTTTGGGATCCTGGAATTTTGGGATCCCAAATTTGGGAATTCCGGGAATTTTTTTCCTTTTCCCCCCAAATTTTGAGCCTTTTTTTCCCTTTCCCCTCAAATTTTGGGATTTTTCCCCCTTTTCCCCCTCAAATTTCGGGATTTTCCCCCCAATTTTTTCCCCCCAAATTTTGGGATCCTGCAATTTCGGGATCCCAAATTTGGGAATTCCGGGAATTTTGGGGTCTTTTCCCCCAAATTTTGAGCCTTTTTTTCCCTTTCCCCCCAAATTTTGGGATTTTTTCCCCTTTTCCCCCTGAAATTTCGGGCTTTCCCCCCATTTTTTTCCCTTTTCCCCCCCAAATTTTGGGATCCTGGAAATTTTGGGTCCCTTTTGCCCAAATTTTGGGGGATTTTTGGCTCCCAGACCCACCTTGGGAGGGGCGGAGGACGATGATGTAATCGGGGCTCCCACATTCCAGCGCCTTCCGGAATTCGGCCTCGCTGGAAAAACGGCGCCAAAAAAACCCCAAAATCGGGCAAAATCCCCTCAAAATCCCCCCCAAAATCCCCCCCAAAATCCACCCCAAAAATGACCCCAAATCCTTCGAAAACGGCTGAAAAAAATCCCCAACTTCGGCCCAAACTCCACGAAATTCCCTCCAAATTCCCCCAAATTTTCCACTTCTTCCCAAATTTTGTCCCGCTCAGCCCAAATTTCTTCAATTTTTCGCCTAAAAAGCCCCAAATTCCTCCAAATTTTTCCTCAAATTCCTCTGGATTTCCCCCAAATTCCTCCCAAATTCCCAATTTCTCCCCAAATTCCTCCCAAATTCGCGATTTCTCCCCAAATTTCTCCCAAATTTTCCCAATTTCTTCCCAAATCCTTCCCAAATTCCTCCAATTTCCACCCCAAAACACCCAAGGAAGCCCCAAAATTGCCCCAAATCTCCCCCAAAATCCCCCCCCAAAAAATCCTCAAAATTCCCAAATCATCCAAAAATCTCCCGATTGCCCCAAAATTTCCCTAAAATCCCCCCCCCCAAATTCTCAAAATTCTCCCTCCCCAAAATGCCCCAAATCCTTGAAAAAATCCTGCCCCAAAATTCACCAAAAAACTCCCCAAAATTCCCCAAAATTCCCAAAAATCCCCCCCAAAAATTCCTCAAAAATTCCTCAAAAATTCCCAAAAATTCCCTAAAAATCCTCAAATTCCGCCCAAATTCCCGAATTTCCCCCAAATTACCCCAAATCTTTGGGAAAAAAATTTTTAAAATTTCACAAAAATTTCCTCCCCCACTCCTAAAAAAATTCCTAAAAAAATTAAAAAAAAATTTAAAATTTTTCCCGCCCCCAAAATCTCCCAAAATTTCCCCAAATCTTGGAATTCCCGGCCGGGATTTTCCCCATTTGCCCAAAATCCTGGGAATTCTCCCCAAAATTCAGCCCCGCCCCTCCCCCCCCCTCACCTGCTCACCAGGTGCTCCAAGGGCGCCCCCAGGTGGAGGCGGAGCCGGGAACCGAACCCTGAGGGGGGAGGGGAGGGGGCGGTGACGTCATCCAGGTGAGGGTGACGTCATCCAGGCGGGGGTGACGTCATCCAGGTGGGGGTGACGTCATCCAGGTGAGGTCAGGTGACCTCAAATCCCCCCCCCAGGTGACCTCAGGTGACCCCAAATGACCCCCAGGTGACCCCAAAATCCCCTCAGGTGACCTCAGGTGACCCCAAAATGACCCCAAATCCTCCCCAGGTGACCCCAAAATGACCCCAAACTTTCTCAGGTGACCCCTAAATCACCCCAGGTGACCCCAAAATCTCCCCAGGTGAGCCCAAAATGAGCCCAAATCCCCTCAGGTGACCCCAAAATCTCCCCAAGTGACCCCAAAAATGACCCCAAAACCTCCCCAGGTGACCCCAAAATGACCCCAAATTCCCCCCGGGTGACCCCCAAAATGACCCCAAACCTTCTCAGGTGACCCCTAAATCACCCCAGGTGACCCCAGGTGTGCCCAGGTGACCCCAAATCCTCCTCAGGTGACCCCAAAAATGACCCCAAATCCTCTCAGGTGACCCCAGGTGACCTCAGGTGACCCCAAAACCTCCCCAGGTGACCCCAAAATGACCCCAAATTCCCCCCCCAGGTGACCCCAAAAATGACCCCAAACCTTCTCAGGTGACCCCTAAATCACCCCAGGTGACCCCAAATCTCCCAGGAGACCCCAAAACCTCCCCAAGTGACCCCAAAATGACCCCAAAACCTCCCCAAAATGACCCCAAGTCCCCCCCAGGTGACCCCAAATCTCCCAGGTGACCCCAAAATCTCCCCAAGTGACCCCAAAAATGACCCCAAATCCTCTCAGGTGACCCCAGGTGACCTCAGGTGACCCCAAAACCTCCCCAGGTGACCCCAAAAATGACCCCAAATTCCCCCCAGGTGACCCCAAAAATGACCCCAAACCTTCTCAGGTGACCCCTAAATCACCCCAGGTGACCCCAAATCCCCTCAGGTGACCCCAAAATCTCCTCAAGTGACCCCAAAATGACCCCAAGTCCTCCTCAGGTGAGCCCAGGTGTGCCCAGGTGACCTCAAATCTCCCAGGAGACCCCAAAACCTCCCCAAGTGACCCCAAAATGACCCCAAAACCTCCCCAAAATGACCCCAAGTCCCCCCCAGGTGACCCCAAATCCCCTCAGGTGACCCCAAAATCTCCTCAAGTGACCCCAAAATGACCCCAAACCTTCTCAGGTGACCCCTAAATCCCCCCAGGTGACCCCAGGTATGCCCAGGTGACCCCAAAACCTCCCCAGGTGACCCCAAAATGACCCCAAATCCCCCCAGGTGACCCCAGGTGTGCCCAGGTGACCCCAAATCCTCCTCAGGTGACCCCAAACTCTCCAAGGTGACCCCAAATCCCCCCCAGGTGACCCCAAAACGACCCCAAACCCCCCTCAGGTTCCCCAGGTGACCCCAAATCCCCCTCAGGTGACCCCAAATACCCCCCAGGTGTCCCCAGGTGACCCCAAACCCCCCTCAGGTGACCCCAAATCCCCCCCAGGTGACCCCAAAACGACCCCAAATCCCCCTCAGGTGACCCCAAACCCCTCCAGGTGTGTCCAGGTGACCCCAAATCCCCCTCAGGTGACTCCAAAACGACCCCAAATCCCTCCCAGATGACCCCAAAACGACCCCAAATCCCCCTCAGGTGACCCCAAACCCCTCCAGGTGTCCCCAGGTGACCCCAACCCCCCCCCAGGTGACCCCAAATCCCCCCCAGGTGACTCCAAAACGACCCCAAATCCCCCTCAGGTGACCCCAAACCCCTCCAGGTGTCCCCAGGTGACCCCAAATCCCCCCCAGGTGACCCCAAATCCCCCCCAGGTGACCCCAAACCCCCCCCAGGTGACTCCAAAACGACCCCAAATCCCCCTCAGGTGACCCCAAACCCCTCCAGGTGTCCCCAGGTGACCCCAAATCCCCCCCAGGTGACCCCAAATCCCCCCCAGGTGACTCCAAAACGACCCCAAATCCCCCTCAGGTGACCCCAAACCCCTCCAGGTGTGTCCAGGTGACCCCAAAATGACCCCAAATCCCCCCCAGGTGTCCCCAGGTGACCCCAAATCCCCCCCAGGTGACCCCAAACCCTTCCAAGTGCACCCAGGTGTGTCCAGGTGACCCCAAATCCCCCCCAGGTGACCCCAAATGACCCCAAAACCCCTCAGGTGACCCCAAACCCCTCCAGGTGTGCCCAGGTGACCCCAAATCCCCCCCAGGTGACCCCAAATGACCCCAAAATCCCTCTCAGGTGACCCCAGGTGTGCCCAGGTGACCCCAAATCCCTCCCAGATGACCCCAAAACGACCCCAAATCCTCCTCAGGTGACCCAAAACCCCTTCAAGTGCACCCAGGTGTGTCCAGGTGACCCCAAATCCCCCCCCAGGTGACCCCAAATCCCCCCCCAGGTGACCCCAAAATGACCCCAAAACCCCTCAGGTGTGCCCAGGTGACCCCAAATCCCTCCCAGGTGACCCCAAAACGACCCCAAACCCCCCTCAGGTTCCGCAGGTGACCCCAAATCCCTCCCGGGTGACCCCAAAATGACCCCAAACCCACCTCAGGTGACCCCAAATCCCCCCAGGTGACCCCAAAACGACCCCAAATCCCCCCCAGGTGACCCCAAACCCCTCCAGGTGTGCCCAGGTGACCCCAAAACGACCCCAAATCCCCCTCAGGTGTCCCCAGGTGACCCCAAATCCCCCTCAAGTGACCCAAAACAACCCCAAATCCCCCCCAGGTGACCCCAAAACGACCCCAAACCCCCCTCAGGTTCCCCAGGTGACCCCAAATCCCTCCCAGGTGACCCCAAAACGACCCCAAACCCCCCTCAGGTTCCCCAGGTGACCCCAAATCCCTCCCAGGTGTCCCCAGGTGACCCCAAATCCCCCCCAGGTGACCCCAAATCCTCCCCAGGTGACCCCAAAACGACCCCAAATCCCCCCCAGGTGACCCCAAACCCCTCCAGGTGTGCCCAGGTGACCCCAAAACGACCCCAAATCCCCCTCAGGTGACCCCAAACCCCTCCAGGTGTGCCCAGGTGACCCCAAAACGACCCCCAGCCCCCTCAATCCGCCCTCACCTGGCAGCAGCGGCTCCCTGGGGTTCACCTGTCGGGGGCGGGGCAGCTCCAAGGTGAGGCCGGCCGGGCCTGGCCAGGCCACGCCCCTTCCGGCCTTGGCCCCGCCCCCTCGCAGGGCCCAGCCAATGGCCAGGCGGAGGCGGGGCCGGTTCAGGCAGGTGAGGGTCAGCGCCCCCAGGGCCGCCAGGTTGGCGCCCAGGTGAGCGGCCAGGAGGAGCCCCAGGAGCGGCCAGGTGAGCCTGGGGGGGGAGGGGAGGGGTGGGGAGGGGGCAGGTGAGGGGTGGGGCCACGCCCATCTCACCTGAGGCCACGCCCATCTCACCTGAGAGAGCCCCAACCTCACCTGGGCCACGCCCACCTCACCTGAGCAAGCCTAAACTTCACCTGAGAGAGCCCAAACCTCACTGAGGCCACGCCCACCTCACCTGAGAGAGCCCAAACCTCACCTGGGCCACGCCCACCTCATTAAAGGACACCCAAAGGCCACGCCCACCTCACCTGAGCAAGCCTAAACTTCACCTGAGAGAGCCCAAACCTCACTGAGGCCACGCCCACCTCACCTGAGAGAGCCCAAGGCTCACCTGAGGCCACGCCCACCTCACCTGAGAGAGCCCAAGGCTCACCTGGGCCACGCCCACCTCATTAAAAGGCCCAGAAAGGCCACGCCCACCTCACCTGGGCCACGCCCACCTCACCTGAGAGAGCCCCAACCTCACCTGAGGCCACGCCCACCTCACCTGAGCAAGCCTAAACTTCACCTGAGAGAGCCCCAACCTCACCTGGGCCACGCCCACCTCACCTGAGGCCACGCCCACCTCACCTGAGAGAGCCTAAACCTCACCTGAGGCCACGCCCACCTCACCTGAGGCCACGCCCACCTCACCTGAGACCACGCCCACATCATTAAAATGCCCAGAAATGCCACGCCCACCTCAGCTGAGGCCACGCCCACCTCACCTGAGAGAGCCCCAACCGCACCTGAGCCACGCCCACCTCGCCTGAGGCCACGCCCACCTCATTAAAAGGCCCAGAAAGGCCACGCCCACCTCAGCTGAGAGAGCCCCAACCTCACCTGGGCCATGCCCACCTCACCTGAGCAAGCCTAAACCTCACCTGAGGCCACGCCCAACTAACCTGGGCCACGCCCACCTCATTAAAAGGCCCAGAAATGCCACGCCCACCTCACCTGGGCCACGCCCACCTCATTAAAATGCCCAGAAAGGCCACGCCCACCTCACCTGAGCCCCAACCTCACCTGAGGCCACGCCCACCTCATTAAAAGGCCCTGAAAGGCCACGCCCCCTTGGACCCCTACCCTTCTAGGCCCCATCCCCTTTGTCCCCTCCCCCTTAAGCCACGCCCCTTTGATCCCTCCCCCTCCTTAGGCCCCGCCCCTTTGTCCCTCCTTAGGCCCTGCCCTTTTGAGCCCCACCCATTCAGCCCCTCCCCCTTTTGGCTCCGCCCCTTTTGCTCCTCCCCATTTAGGCTCCGCCCCTTTAGGCCCCTCCCCCTTTAGGCCCCCCTTTAGGCCCCGCCCCTTTGAGTCCCGCCCCCTTTAGGCCCCACCCACTTTGAGGCCCCTCCCCCCTTTAGGCCCCGCCCCTTTAGCCCCCGCCCCCTTTAGCCCCCGCCCCTTTAGGCCCATCCCCCTTTAGGCCCCGCCCCTTTAGGCCCCTCCCCATTTAGTCCCCTCCCCATTTAGTCCCCTCCCCCTTTAGGCCCCTCCCCCTTTAGCCCCCGCCCCCTTTAGTCCCCTCCCCCTTTAGGCCCCTCCCCCCCTTAGTCCCCTCCCCCTTTAGGCCCCGCCCCCTTTAGGCCCCGCCCCCTTTAGGCCCCACCCCCTTTAGGCCCCACCCCATTTAGGCCCCGCCCCCCTTAGGCCCCGCCCCCTTTAGGCCCCGCCCCTCACCAGGGCCGCCTGTCCAGGAGGGGGAGGAGCAGCAGCGACAGGAGGAGCCCGGCCCCGTTCACCAGCGTCTCCTGCCCAGTATAAACCAGTATGGACCAGTAGGGACCAGCATGGACCGCTACAGACCAGTAGTAACCGGTACGGACCAGTATAAACCAGTATGGACCAGTAGGGACCAGTATGGACCGCTACAGACCAGTAGTAACCAGTACGGACCAGTATAAACCAGTATGGACCAGTAGGGACCAGTATGGACCGCTACAGACCAGTAGTAACCGGTACGGACCAGTATAAACCAGTATGGACCAGTACGGACCGGTATGGACCAGTATAAACCGGTACGGACCAGTATGGACCAGTATAAACCAGCATAAATCAGTACAAACCAGTATGGACCAGTATGGCCCAGTCTGGAGCAGTAGGGACCAGTATAGACCAGTATGGAGCAGTATAAACCAGTACGGACTGGTATAAACCAGTATAAACCAGTATGGACCAGTACGGACCAGTAGGGACCAGTATAAAACAATACAAACCAGTATGCACCAGTATGGACTAGTACAGACCGGTATGGACCAGTATGGCCCAGTATGGACCAGTATGGACTAGTATGGACCAGTACAGACCAGTATAAACCAGTATGGACCAGTGTGGACCGGTATGGACCAGTATGCATCAGTATAGACCAATATGGACCAGTATGGGCTGGTATGGACCACTACAGACCAGTATGGACCAGTATAAACCAGTATCGACCAATATAAACCAGTATAGATGAGTATAAACCAGTATGAACCAGTATGGACCAGTATAGACCACTACGGACCTTCCCAGTCCCACCCAATCCCCTCCCAGCCCCTCCCAGTCTCTCCCAGTCCTCCCCCAACCCCCTCCCAGTCCAAACCAGTCCAAACCAGTCCAAACCAGTCCAAACCAGTGCTCCCAGTCCCACCTGGCTGCTGTCCTTGGCGGCCACGTCGGCCACGTTGTCCCTCCGGGCCTGGTGCACGGCCAAGGCCGCCCTGGTGGCCCCTCCGGCCACTCCCACCACGCACTGGGACCAGTACAAACCAGTATGGACCAGTACGGACCAGTACGGACCAGTACGGACCAAAACGAACGGGTAGAAACCAGTTTAAAGCGGAATAAACCAGTATAAACCAGTATAGACCAGTATAGACCAGCGAGCCCAGCCAGGCCGGAGCGCAGCGGCTGCCCAGTATAAACCAGTATGGAGCAGTATAAACCAGTATGGACCAGTACAAACCAGTATAATCCAGTTTAAACCCCTCCAGCGACCCTCAGGAGTCTCCCAGTATAAACCAGTGCTGGCGCACACCCTCCCAGTCACACCAGTAACCGCCCAGTGCTTCCCAGTATCCCCTCAGCGCCTCCCCCAGTATCATCCCAGTCCCTCCCAGTCCCTCCCAGTTCCCTTCCAGTCCCTCCCAGTTTGTCCCAGTCCCTCCCAGTCCCTCCCAGTCCCCTCCCAGTCCCTCCCAGTCCCCCCCAGTCCCCCCCAATCCCCTCCCAGTTCCTCCCAGTTCCCTCCCAGTCCCTCCCAGTCCCTCCGTTCCCTCCCAGTCCCTCCCAGTCCCTCCCAGTTTGTCCCAGTCCCTCCCAGTATCCCCCAATATCATCCCAGTAACCTCCCAGTAAGAACCAGTCCCCTCCCAGCTTGTCCCAGTGCCCTCCCAGTTCCCTTCCAGTCCCTCCCAGTATTCCCCAGTGTCCCCCAGTATCATCCCAGTAACGTCCCAGTATAAGCCAGTCCCTCCCAGTTCCCTCCCAGTCCCTCCCAATCCCCTCTCAATACCTCCCAGTTCATCCCAGTTCGTCCCAGTCCCCTCCCCGTCTCTCCCAGTCTCTCCCAGTCCCTCCCAATCCCCTCCCAGTCCCTCCCAGTGCCCCCCAATCCCTCCCAATCCCCTCCCAGTCCATCCCAGTCTCTCCCAGTCCCTCCCAATCCCCTCCCAGTCCCTCCCAATCCCCTCCCAGTCCCTCCCAGTCCCTCCCAGTCCTTCCCAGTCCCTCCCAGTCGCCCCAGTTCCCTCCCAATCCCTCCCACTCCCTCCCAATCCCCTCCCAGTCCCTCGCAGTCCCTCCCAATCCCCTCCCACTGCCCCCAAATCCCTCCCAGTCCCCTCCCAGTCCCCTCCCAGTTCCCTCCCAGTCCCTCCCAGTTTGTCCCAGTCCCCTCCCAGTCCCTCCCAGTCCCTCCCAGTCCCCTCCCCGACCTTGGCCGCGGCCGCCATCACCAGGAGGGCGGGGCCAAGGCTCAGCCAATGGGGTGCGAGGATCTCCAGCACCAGGGCGACGTCATTGAGCAGATCCGCCACGAACCTGGGGGCGGGGCGTGCCCATATATGGCAATGGGGGCGGGGCCTGCCCCTCGGTGGGGCGGGGCTTGGGGGTTGGCGCCATATATGGTAAAGGGGGCGGGGCTTGGGATGCCTGACCATGTATGGGAATGGGGGCGGGGCTTAGGGTGCATGACCATATATGGAAATGGGGCGGGGCTTAGGGTGCATGACCATATATGGTAATGGGGGCGGGGCTTAGGGTGCCTGACCATATATGGGAATGGGGGCGGGGCTTAGGGTGCCTGACCATATATGGGAATGGGGGCGGGGCTTAGGGTGCCTGACCATATATGGGAATGGGGGCGGGGCTTAGGGTGCCTGACCATATATGGAAAAGGGGCGGGGCTTAGGGTGCCTGACCATATATGGTAAAGGGGGGCGGGGCTTGGGGTGCCTGACCATATATGGTAATGGGGGCGGGGCTTAGGGTGCATGACCATATATGGGAATGGGGGCAGGGTTTGGGTGCATGACCATATATGGAAATGGGGCGGGGCTTAGGGTGCGTGACCATATATGAGAATGGGGGCGGGGCTTAGGGTGCCTGACCATATATGGGAATGGAGGCGGGGCTTAGGGTGCCTGACCATATATGGCAATGGGGCGGGGCTTAGGGTGCCCGACCATATATGGTAATGGGGGGGCGGGGCTTAGGGTGCCTGACCATATATGGTAATGGGGGGGCGGGGCTTGGGGTGCCCGACCATATATGGGAATGAGGGTGGGGCTTAGGGTGCCTGACCATATATGGAAAAGGGGGCGGGGCTTAGGGTGCCTGACCATATATGGGAATGAGGGTGGGGCTTAGGGTGCCTGACCATATATGGAAAAGGGGGCGGGGCTTAGGGTGCCTGACCATATATGGGAATGGGGGCGGGGCTTAGAGTGCCTGACCATATAGGGTAATGGGGGCGGGGCTTAGGATGCCTGACCATGTATGGGAATGGGGCGGGGCTTAGGGTGCCCGACCATATATGGTAATGGGGGGGCGGGGCTTAGGGTGCCTGACCATATATGGGAATGGGGGCGGGGCTTAGGGTGCCTGACCATATATGGTAATGGGGGCGGGGCTTAGGGTGCATGACCATATATGGGAATGGGGGCGGGGATTAGGGTGCCTGACCATATATGGAAAAGGGGGCGGGGCTTGGGGTGCCTGACCATATATGGGAATGGGGGCGGGGCTTAGGGTGCATGACCATATATGGGAATGGGGGCGGGGATTAGGGTGCCTGACCATATATGGAAAAGGGGGCGGGGCTTAGGGTGTCTGACCATATATGGGAATGGGGGCGGGGCTTTGGGTGCCTGACCATATATGGAAAAGGGGGCGGGGCTTAGGGTGCCTGACCATATATGGAAAAGGGGGCGGGGCTTAGGGTCCCTGACCATATATGGAAAAGGGGGCGGGGCTTAGGGTGCCTGACCATATATGGAAAAGGGGGCGGGGCTTAGGGTGCCTGACCATATATGGGAATGGGGGCGGGGCCTCACCGCCATTGTTTGGCCTCGCAGTCCAGGTGGCTCCTGAAGGGGGGAGGGGAAACCAGTATGGACCAGTATGGACCAGTATGGACCAGTACGGACCAGTGTGGACCAGTCTGGACCGGTATGGACCAGTATGGACCAGTATGGACCAGTATGGGCCAGTACGGACCAGTATGGACCAGTCTGGGCCAGTATGGACCGGTACGGACCAGTGTGGACCAGTCTGGACCGGTATGGACCAGTATGGACCAGTATGGACTGGCCCAGTAGCTCCCAGTAAGGCCCAGAACCGCTCCCAGTGCTCCCAGTAAGGCCCAGAGCCGCTCCCAGTAGCTCCCAGTAAGGCCCAGAGCCGCTCCCAGTGCTCCCAGTAAGGCCCAGTAAGGCCCAGAGCCGCTCCCAGTGCTCCCAGTAAGGCCCAGTAAGGCCCAGAGCCGCTCCCAGTAGCTCCCAGTAAGGCCCAGAGCGGCTCCCAGTAGCTCCCAGTAAGGCCCAGGAGCTCCCAGTAAGGCCCAGTAGCTCCCAGTAAGGCCCAGAGCCGCTCCCAGTGCTCCCAGTAAGGCCCAGAACCGCTCCCAGTAGCTCCCAGTAAGGCCCAGAACCGCTCCCAGTGTTCCCAGTAAGGCCCAGAGCCGCTCCCAGTAGCTCCCAGTAAGGCCCAGAGCCGCTCCCAGTGCTCCCAGTAAGGCCCAGAGCCGCTCCCAGTAAGGCCCAGAACCGCTCCCAGTGCTCCCAGTAAGGCCCAGAACCGCTCCCAGTAGCTCCCAGTAAGGCCCAGAGCCGCTCCCAGTGCTCCCAGTAAGGCCCAGAGCCGCTCCCAGTGCTCCCAGTAAGGCCCAGAGCCGCTCCCAGTAGCTCCCAGTAAGGCCCAGAGCCGCTCCCAGTAGCTCCCAGTAAGGCCCAGTAGCTCCCAGTGCTCCCAGTAAGGCCCAGAGCCGCTCCCAGTAGCTCCCAGTAAGGCCCAGAACCGCTCCCAGTAGCTCCCAGTAAGGCCCAGAGCCGCTCCCAGTGCTCCCAGTAAGGCCCAGAACCGCTCCCAGTGCTCCCAGTAAGGCCCAGAACCGCTCCCAGTAGCTCCCAGTAAGGCCCAGAGCCGCTCCCAGTAGCTCCCAGTAAGGCCCAGAACCGCTCCCAGTAGCTCCCAGTAAGGCCCAGAGCCGCTCCCAGTAGCTCCCAGTAAGGCCCAGAACCGCTCCCAGTAGCTCCCAGTAAGGCCCAGAGCCGCTCCCAGTGCTCCCAGTAAGGCCCAGAGCCGCTCCCAGTAGCTCCCAGTAAGGCCCAGACTCGCTCCCAGTAGCTCCCAGTAAGGCCCAGAGCCGCTCCCAGTAAGGCCCAGAGCCGCTCCCAGTAGCTCCCAGTAAGGCCCAGAGCCGCTCCCAGTAAGGCCCAGAGCCGCTCCCAGTAAGGCCCAGAACCGCTCCCAGTGCTCCCAGTAAGGCCCAGAGCCGCTCCCAGTAGCTCCCAGTAAGGCCCAGAGCCGCTCCCAGTGCTCCCAGTAAGGCCCAGAGCCGCTCCCAGTAAGGCCCAGTAAGGCCCAGAACCGCTCCCAGTAGCTCCCAGTAAGGCCCAGAGCCGCTCCCAGTGCTCCCAGTAAGGCCCAGAGCCGCTCCCAGTGCTCCCAGTAAGGCCCAGAACCGCTCCCAGTAGCTCCCAGTAAGGCCCAGAGCCGCTCCCAGTAGCTCCCAGTAAGGCCCAGAACCGCTCCCAGTGCTCCCAGTAAGGCCCAGAGCCGCTCCCAGTGCTCCCAGTAAGGCCCAGAAGCGCTCCCAGTGCTCCCAGTAAGGCCCAGAACTGCTCCCAGTGCTCCCAGTAAGGCCCAGAGCCGCTCCCAGTGCTCCCAGTAAGGCCCAGAGCCGCTCCCAGTGCTCCCAGTAAGGCCCAGAACCGCTCCCAGTAGCTCCCAGTAAGGCCCAGAGCCGCTCCCAGTGCTCCCAGTAAGGCCCAGAACCGCTCCCAGTAGCTCCCATTAAGGCCCAGAGCCGCTCCCAGTAGCTCCCAGTAAGGCCCAGAGCCGCTCCCAGTAGCTCCCAGTAAGGCCCAGAGCCGCTCCCAGTGCTCCCAGTAAGGCCCAGAGCCGCTCCCAGTAAGGCCCAGAGCCGCTCCCAGTAGCTCCCAGTAAGGCCCAGAGCCGCTCCCAGTAAGGCCCAGAGCCGCTCCCAGTGCTCCCAGTAAGGCCCAGTAGCTCCCAGTAGCTCCCAGTAAGGCCCAGAGCCGCTCCCAGTGCTCCCAGTAAGGCCCAGAACCGCTCCCAGTAGCTCCCATTAAGGCCCAGAACCGCTCCCAGTAGCTCCCATTAAGGCCCAGAGCCGCTCCCAGTGCTCCCAGTAAGGCCCAGAGCCGCTCCCAGTAAGGCCCAGAGCCGCTCCCAGTAGCTCCCAGTAAGGCCCAGAGCCGCTCCCAGTAAGGCCCAGAGCCGCTCCCAGTGCTCCCAGTAAGGCCCAGAGCCGCTCCCAGTCCATCCCAGTCCATCCCAGTCCATCCCAGTCCGTCCCAGTCCATCCCAGTCTCACCCCTGCAGCCACACAAAGATGATCCTGGTGACGATCCCGACCCCGTCTGGGGGGAAAAAACGGGGATTTGGGGTGAAAATTGGGGATTTTGGGTTCAAGTTGGGAATTTTGGGGGGATTTTGGGTTTTGGGGTTGGAGTTGGGGTTTTTGAAGCAAAAATTGGGAATTTTGGGGTGAAATGGAGGAATTTTGGGTTGAAATTGGGAATTTGGGGTTAAAATTGGGAATTTTGGGTTCAAGTTGGGAATTTTGGGGGAGTTTTGGGTTTTGGGGTTGGAGTTGGGGTTTTTGGGGCCAGATTTGGGGGTTTTGGGTTAAAATTGGGAATTTAGGGGGAAAAATGGGGATTTTGGGGGAAAAATTGTGAATTTTGGGGGGAAATGTGCGAATTTTGGGGAAAATTGGGAATTTTGGGTTAAAATTGGGCTTTGGGGGGAAAAATGGGGATTTTGGGGATAAAATTGGAAATTTTGGGTTCAAGTTGGGAATTTTGGGGGAAAAATTGGGAATTTCGGGTTCAAGTTGGGAATTTTGAGGGAATTTTGGGTTTTGGGGTTGGAGTTGGGGTTTTTGAAGCAAAAATTGGGAATTTTGGGGTGAAATGGGGGAATTTTGGTTAAAACTGGGAATTTTGGGGGAAAATGGGGATTTTGGGGTTAAAGTTGGTGGTTTGGGGGCAAAATTTGGGAATTTTGGGGGGAAACTCAGGAATTTTGGGGGAGTTTTGGGTTTTGGGGTTGGAGTTGGGGTTTTTGAAGCAAAAATTGGGAATTTTGGGGTGAAATGGGGGAATTTTGGGGTGAAATGGAGGAATTTTGGGGCAAAAATTGGGAATTTCGGGTTAAAATTGGGAATTTCAGGTTCAAGTTGGGAATTTTAGGGGATTTTTGGATTTTGGGGTTCAAGTTGGGGTTTTTGGGGTGAAAATTGGGAATTTTGGGGTGAAATGGGGGAATTTTGGGTTGAAATCCGGAATTTTGGGGGAAAAATGGGGATTTGGGGTTAAAATTGGTTTTTTTGGGGGGAAAAATTGGGAATTTTGGGGGAAAATGGGGAATTTTGGGTTCAAGTTGGGAATTTTGGGGGGATTTTGGGTTTTGGGGTTAAAGTTGGGGTTTTTGAAGCAAAAATTGGGAATTTTGGGGGGAAATGGAGGAATTTTGGGTTGAAATTGGGAATTTTGGGGGAAAAATGGGGATTTTGGGTACAAAATTGGGAATTTTGGGGCAAAAATTGGGAATTTTGGGGGGAAACTTAGGAATTTTGAGGGAATTTTGGGTTTTGGGGTTCGAGTTGGGGTTTTTGGGGCGAAAATTGGGAATTTTGGGGTGAAATGGAGGAATTTTGGGTTGAAATCGGGAATTTCGGGTTAAAATTGGGAATTTCAGGTTCAAGTTGGGAATTTTGGGGGAATTTTGGGTTTTGGGGTTCGAGTTGGGGTTTTTGGGGGAAAAATTGGGAATTTTGGGGTGAAATGGGGGAATTTTGGGTTGAAATTGGGAATTTTGGGTTCAAGTTGGGAATTTTGAGGGAATTTTGGGTTTTGGGGTTGGAGTTGGGGTTTTTGGGGTGAAAATTGGGAATTTTGGGGTGAAATGGGGGAATTTTGGTTAAAACTGGGAATTTTGGGGGAAAATGGGGATTTTGGGGTTAAAGTTGGTGGTTTGGGGGCAAAAATTGGGAATTTTGGGGGGAAACTCAGGAATTTTGGGGGAGTTTTGGGTTTTGGGGTTGGAGTTGGGGTTTTTGGGGCCAGATTTGGGGGTTTTGGGTTAAAATTGGGAATTTTGGGGGAAAAATGGGGATTTTGGGGATAAAATTGGAAATTTTGGGTTCAAGTTGGGAATTTTGGGGGGGATTTTGGGTTTTGGGGTTGGAGTTGGAGTTTTTGAAGCAAAAATTGGGAATTTTGGGGTGAAAATTGGGAATTTTGGGGTGAAATTGGGAATTTTGGGGGAAAATGGGGATTTTGGGGTTAAAGTTGGGGGTTTTGGGGCCAAAATTGGGAATTTTGGGGCAAAGATTGGCAATTTTGGGTTCAAGTTGGGAATTTTGGGTTAAAATTGGAAATTTTGGGTTCAGGTTGGGAATTTGGGGGGGATTTTGGGTTTTGGGGTTCAAGCTGGGGTTTTTGAACCAAAAATTGGGAATTTTGGGGTGAAAATTGGGAATTTTGGGGTGAAATTGGGAATTTTGGGGGAAAATGGGGATTTTGGGGTTAAAGTTGGGGGTTTTGGGGCCAAAATTGGGAATTTTGGGGCAAAGATTGGCAATTTTGGGTTCAAGTTGGGAATTTTGGGTTAAAATTGGGAATTTCGGGTTCAAGTTGGGAATTTGGGGGGGATTTTGGGTTTTGGGGTTCAAGCTGGGGTTTTTGAAGCAAAAATTGGGAATTTTGGGGTGAAATTGGGAATTTTGGGTTCAAGCTGAGAATTTTGGGGGAAAACTTGGGACGTTTGGGGCAAAAATTGGGAGTTTTGGGTTAAAATTGGGAATTTTGGGTGAAAATTGGGAATTTTGGGGGGGATTTTGGGTTTTGGGGTTGGAGTTGGGGTTTTTGAAGCAAAAATTGGGAATTTTGGGGTGAAATGGGGGAATTTTGGGGTGAAATGGAGGAATTTTGGGGAAAAATGGGGATTTTGGGTTAAAATTGGGAATTTTGGGGGGAAAAATTGGGAATTTTGGGGGGAAACTTGGGAATTTTGGGGGAGTTTTGGGTTTTGGGGTTGGGGTTGGGGTTTTTGGGGCCAGATTTGGGGGTTTTGGGTTAAAATTGGAAATTTTGGGGGAAAATGGGGATTTTGGGGTTAAAATTGGGGGTTTGGGGGCAAAATTTGGGAATTTTGGGTGAAAATTGGGAGTTTTGGGTTAAAATTGGGAATTTTGGATTAAAATTGGGAATTTCGGGTTCAAGTTGGGAATTTTGGGGGGGATTTTGGGTTTTGGGGTTGGAGTTGGGGTTTTTGAAGCAAAAATTGGGAATTTTGGGGTGAAATGGGGGAATTTTGGTTAAAACTGGGAATTTTGGGGGAAAATGGGGATTTTGGGGTTAAAGTTGGGGGTTTTGGGGCCAAAATTGGGAATTTTGGGGCAAAGATTGGCAATTTTGGGTTGAAATTGGGAATTTTGGGGGAAAAATGGGGATTTTGGGGTTAAAATTGGGAATTTTGGGTTCAAGTAGGGAATTTTGGGGGAATTTTGGGTTTTGGGGTTGGAGTTGGGGTTTTTGGGGCGAAAATTGGGAATTTTGGGGGGAAAATGGGGATTTTGGGGGAAAAATGGGGATTTTGGGTTAAAATTGGGTTTTTTGGGGGGAAAAATTGGGAATTTTGGGGGAGTTTTGGGTTTTGGGGTTGGAGTTGGGGTTTTTGGGGCCGGATTTGGGGGTTTGGGGGCGGCCCCGCACCTCGGAGCAGCCAGGTGAGCGCGGCCCCGGTGACGGTGGCGGCGCCGTCGCCGACCCCGACGGCCTCGAGCACGGCCCGGGTGGAGAGGGAAGCGGCCAGGCTGGAGCACAGCGCCTGCGGGACCAGTACGGACCAGTATGGACCAGTATGGACCGGTATGGACCGGTATGGACCAGTGTAAACCAGTATGGACCGGTATGGACCGGTATGGACCGGTATAAACCAGTATGGACCGGTATAAACCAGTATGGACCGGTATGGACCGGTATGGACCGGTATGGACCGGTATAAACCAGTATGGACCAGTATAAACCGGTATGGGCCAGTATGGACCAGTATGGGCCAGTATAAACCAGTATGGGCCAGTATAAACCAGTATGGGCCAGTATAAACCAGTATGGACCAGTATAAACCGGTATGGGCCGGTATGGACTGGTATAAACCAGTATGGACCAGTATAAACCAGTATGGACCGGTATGGACCGGTATGGACCGGTATGGACCGGTATGGACCAGTATTGACGGTATAAACCAGTACGGACCAGTATGAACCAGTATGGGCCAGTATAAACCAGTATGGACCGGTATGGATGGGTATGGACCAGTATGGGCCGGTATGGACCAGCAGAAACCAGTATGGACCAGTACGGACTGCTCTGAAGTTCTATGGATCAGTATGGACCAGTATGGGCCAGTATGGGCCGGTATGGGCCGGTATGGACCGGTATGGACTGGTATGGACCAGTATGGACCAGTATGGACCAGTATGGACCAGTATGGATCAGCAGAAAGCAGTATGGACCAGTATGGACCAGTATGGACCGGTATGGGCCAGTATAAACCAGTATGGACGAGTATAAACCAGTATGGACCGGTATAGACCGGTATGGATGGGTATGGACCAGTATGGACCGGTATGGACCGGTATGGATGGATATGGACCGGTATGGATGGGTATGGACCGGTATGCACCAGTACGGACCATTGTAAACCAGTATGGACCAGTATAAACTGGTATGGGCCGGTATGGACCGGTATAAACCAGTACGGACCAGTATGAACCAGTATGGGCCAGTATAAACCAGTATGGACCAGTATAAACCAGTATGGACCGGTATGGACCAGTATGGGCCGGTATGGACCAGCAGAAACCAGTATGGACCGGTATGGACTGGTCTGGAGTTCTATGGATCAGTATGGACCAGTATGGACCAGTATGGGCCAGTATGGGCCAGTATGGACCGGTATGGACTGGTATGGACCAGTATGGATCAGCAGAAACCAGTATGGACCAGTATGGACGGGTATGGACCGGTATGGATGGGTATGGACCAGTATGGACCAGTATGGACCAGTATAAACCAGTATGGACCAGTATAAACCGGTATGGGCCCGTATGGACTGGTATAAACCAGTACGGACCAGTATAAACCAGTATGGACCAGTATAAACCAGTATGGACCGGTATGGACCAGTATGGACCAGTATAAACCAGTATGGACCAGTATAAACTAGTATGGGCCAGTATAAACCAGTATGGACCGGTATGGACCGGTATGGATGGGTATGGACCAATATGGACCGGTGTGGACCAGTATGGACCAGTATGGATCAGCAGAAACCAGTATGGATCAGTATGGACCAATCCCCTCCCAGTCCCTCCCAGTTCTTCCCAGTAACCTCCCAGTATGGTCCAGTCCCTCCCAGTCCCTCCCAGTCCCTCCCAGTCCCTCCCAATCCCCTCCCAGTCCCTCCCAGTCCCTCCCAGTTCCCTCCCAGTCCCTCCCAGTCCCTCCCAGTTCCCTCCCAGTCCCCCCCAGTCCCCTCCCAGTTCCTCCCAATCCCCTCCCAATCCCCTCCCAGTCCCTCCCAGTCCCCCCCAGTCCCCTCCCAGTTCCTCCCAATCCCCTCCCAATCCCCTCCCAGTGCCCTCCCAGTATAAACCAGTCCAAACCAGTACCTGCAGCCCATCCCAGCACTGGTACCGGGCGTAGTCGGGGCTGACGCTGTCGGGGAAGCCCTGGGGGAGCAGCACCCGCTGGGGGAGGGGGGGGGGGAGGAAATTCCCGGAATTCCCAAGAATTTGGGGGAAAATTGGGGAAATTTGGGAAAATCGAGGAAAATTTGGAAAAATTTGGGGAAAATTTGGGGAAAATCGGAGCCGAAAAGGACCAAAAAGAGCCGGAAATTCCCCAAATTCCCAGGGAATTCCGCCCAAATTCCACCCAGGGATCCCCAAAATCCCCGAATTCCACCCGAAATTCCCCAAATTCCCCAAAATCCCCCTCAAAATCCCCCAAAATTCCCCAAAATCTCCCCCAAATCCCCCTCGAAATCCCCCAAAAATCCCCTTTAAACCCCTCCAAATCCCCCCAAAATTCCCAAAAATCCCCCTCAAAATTCCCAAAAATTCCCCCAAATTCCCCAAAATTCCCCCAAATTCCCCCCCAAATCCCCTTTAAACTCCTCCAAATCCCCCCAAATTCCCCCCAAATTCCCCAAAATCCCCCAAAATCACAAAAATTCCCCCTAAAAATCCCCCCAAATCTCCCCCAAATCCCCCTCGAAATCCCCCAAAAATCCCCTTTAAACCCCTCGAAATTCCCCCAAAATTGCCCAAAATTCTCCAAAATCTCCCTCAAAATTCCCCAAATCCCCCCCAAATCCCCAAAATTCCCCATATCCCCCTCAAAAGTCCAAAAAATTCCCCAAAATCCCCAAAATTCCCCAAAATTCCCTTTAAACCCCTCCAAATCCCCCCAAATTCCCCCCAAAATCCCCAAATTCCCCAAAATTCCCTTTAATCCCAAAATTCCCCCAAAATCCCCCCAAAATTCCCAAAAATTCCCAAAAATCCCCCTCAAAATTCCCAAAATTCCCCCCAAATTCCCCAAAATTCCCCCAAAATCCCCAAATTCCCCAAAATTCCCTTTAATCCCCAAATTCCCCCCCAAATTCCCCTCAAAATTCCCCAAAAATCCCCCAAATTCCCTTTCAAAATCCCCAAATTTCCCCCAAATTCCCCAAATCCTCCTCAAAATCCCCCCAAAATCCCCTTTAATCCCCCCAAAATCGCCAAAATTCCCCCAAAAATTCTCCCCAAATTCCCCCAAAATTCCCAAAATTCCCTTTCAAAATTCCCCAAATTCCCCCCAAATTCCCCCCCAAATTCCCCAAAATCCCAAAATTCCCCCCAAATCCCCCCCAAAACTCCCAAAAATTCCCAAAAATCCCCCTCAAAATTCCCCAAATTCCCCCAAAATCCCAAAATTCCCCCCCAAATTCCCCCAAATTCCCCCAAAATCCCCCAAATTCCCTTTCAAAATCCCCAAAATTTCCCCCAAATTCCCCAAATTTCCCCCAAAATCCCAAAATTCCCCAAAATCCCCAAAAATGCCCCCCAAAATTCCCCCAAATTCCAAAAAAATTCCCTCTCAAAACTCCCAAAATTCCCCTCGAAATCCCCCCAAAATTCCCCAAAATCCCCCCAAAATCCCCTTTAAACCCCTCCAAACCCCCCCAAAATTCCCCCAAATCCCCTTTAATCCCCCCAAAATCGCCAAAAGTCCCCAAAAATTCCCAAAAATCCGCCTCAAAATTCCCCAAAATTCCCCCAAAATCCCAAAATTCCCCCAAATTCCCCCCCAAATTCCCCAAAATCCTGAAATTCCCCCCAAATCCCCCCAAAATTCCCCCAAATTCCCAAAAATCCCCCTCAAAATTCCCCAAAATTCCCCCCCAAATTCCCCCAAATTCCCCAAATTTCCCCCAAAATCCCAAAATTCCCCAAAATCCCCTTTAATCCCCCCAAAATCGCCAAAATTCCCCCAAAATTCCCAAAAATCCCCCTCAAAATTCCCCAAATTCCCCCAAATTCCCCCCAAAATCCCAAAATTCCCCAAAAATTCCCCAAAATTCCCCCCCAAATTCCCTTTCATCCCAAAAATCCCCCCAAATTCCCCCAAAACTCCCAAAAATTCCCAAAAATCCCCCTCAAAATCCCCAAAATTCCCCCCAAATTTCCCCCAAATTCCCCAAAAATTCCCCCAAAATCCCCCTCAAAATCCCCAAATTTCCCCCAAACCCCCCCAAATCCCCCCCAAATCCCCCCCAAATCCCCTTTAATCCCCCCCCAGCCCCCCCCCCAGAATTCCCAACTTTCCGGGGATCCCGGGAATTCCGCCCCTCCCCCCTCTCACCGCGGCCGCCCGGCGCAGCCAATCCCGGGGGGCCCCCCCGGAGCTGCCGAGGCGCCGCAGCCGCCCCCGAGGGTCCCCCCGGTACCGAGCGGCCTCGTGGGGACCCCAAAAATCCCGGCACAGGGCGGGGCCTGCGGGCGGAAAAGGCGGGAAAATTTTGGGGGGATTTTGGGGATTTTTTGGGATTTTTGGGGATTTTTTGGGGATTTTTTGGGGTTTGTTTGGGATTTTTTGGGGTTTTTTTGGGATTTTTTTTGATTTTTTGGGGATTTTTTGGGGTTTTTCGGAATTTTTTTGGGTTTTTTTTGGGATTTTTTTGGGATTTTTTGGGTTTTTTTGGGAATTTTTTTGGATTTTTTAAGGGATTTTTTTGGGATTTTTTGGCGATTTTTTGGGATATTTTGGGGGTTTTTTTTGGATTTTTTTGGATTTTTTTGGGATATTTTGGGATTTTTTGGGGATTTTTTGGGGATTTTTTGGGATTTTTTGGGGGATTTTTTGGGGGATTTTTGAAGAATTTTTTGGGATTTTTTTGGGATTTTTTTGGGATTTTTTGGGGATTTTTTGGGGGATTTTTTGGGGATTTTTGAAGAATTTTTTGGGATTTTTTGGCGATTTTTTGGGATATTTTGGGGGGTTTTTTTGGATTTTTTTGGATTTTTTGGGGAATTTTTTGGGATTTTTTTGGGATTTTTTGGGGATTTTTTGGGATATTTTGGGGGGTTTTTTTGGATTTTTTTGGATTTTTTGGGGAATTTCTTGGGATTTTTTTGGGATTTTTTGGGGATTTTTTGGGATTTTTTGGGGGATTTTTTGGGGGATTTTTGAAGAATTTTTTGGGATTTTTGAAGAATTTTTTGGGATTTTTTGGCGATTTTTTGGGATTTTTGGGGGATTTTTTTGGGATTTTTGAAGAATTTTTTGGGATTTTTTGGCGATTTTTTGGGATATTTTGGGGGTTTTTTTTGGATTTTTTGGGATTTTTTTGGATTTTTTGGGGTTTTTTTTGGGATTTTTTGGGGATTTTTTGGGATTTTTGGGGGGATTTTTTGGGGGATTTTTGAAGAATTTTTTGGGATTTTTTGGGATTTTTTCTGGATTTTTTGGGGATTTTTTGGGATTTTTGGGGGGATTTTTTGGGGGATTTTTGAAGAATTTTTTGGGATTTTTTGGGAATTTTTTGGGATTTTTTGGGGATTTTTTGGGATTTTTTGGGGGATTTTTTGGGGGATTTTTGAAGAATTTTTTGGGATTTTTTGGGAATTTTTTGGGATTTTTTTGGGATTTTTTGGCGATTTTTTGGGATTTTTTGGGGGATTTTTTGGGGTATTTTTTGGGATTTTTTGGGAATTTTTTGGGATTTTTTTGGGATTTTTTGGCGATTTTTTGGGATTTTTTGGGGGATTTTTTGGGGGATTTTTGAAGAATTTTTTGGGATTTTTTGGGAATTTTTTGGGATTTTTTTTTGATTTTTTTGGAATTTTTTGGGATTTTTTGGGGGATTTTTTGGGGGATTTTTGAAGAATTTTTTGGGATTTTTTGGGAATTTTGTGGGATTTTTTTGGGTTTTTATTTTATTTTTTGGCGATTTTTCGGGATTTTTTGGGATTTTTTTTGGGGATTTTTTTGGGATTTTTTTTGGAATTTTTTGGGATTTTTTTGGATTTTTAAGGGATTTTTTTGGATTTTTTTGGGGTTTTTTTTGGTATTTTTTGGCGATTTTTTGGGATATTTTGGGGGATTTTTTGGGGGATTTTTGAGGAATTTTTTGAGAATTTTTGGGAATTTTTTGGGATTTTTTTGGGGAATTTTTGGGTTTTTTTGGGATTTTTTTTGGATTTTTTTGGATTTTTTAAAGGGATTTTTTGGTTTTTTTTTGTATTTTTTGGCGATTTTTCGGGACTTTTTGGAGGGTTTTGGGGGATTTTTTGGGGGATTTTTGAGAAATTTTTTGGGATTTTTTGGGGATTTTTTTTTGGGAATTTTTGGGATTTTTTGGAGAATTTTTGGGTTTTTTTCGGAATTTTTTGGGGTTTTTTTTTATTTTTTGGGGTTTTTTTTGTATTTTTTGGCGATTTTTCAGGATTTTTTGGGGGATTTGGGGATTGGGGAATTTGGGGGATTTTTTGGGATTTTTTGGGATTTTTTGGGATTTTTTTCGGAATTTTTTTGGATTTTTGAGGGATATTTTTGGGATTTTTTGGGATTTTTTTGGGTTTTTTTTTGTATTTTTTGGCGATTTTTTGGGATATTTTGGGGGATTTTTTAGGAATTTTTAGGGATTTTTTTGGGATTTTTTGGGTGGTTTTTTTTTGATTTTTTAAGGTTTTTCTTTGGGAATTTTCTGGGAATTTTTTTGTATTTTTTGGCGATTTTTCGGGATTTTTGGAGGGGTTTGGGGGGGATTTTTTGGGGGATTTTTGAGGAATTTTTTGAGAATTTTAGGGAATTTTTTGGGATTTTTTTGGGGAATTTTTGGGTTTTTTTGGGATTTTTTTTGGATTTTTTTGGATTTTTTTAAGGGATTTTTTTCGGATTTTTTTGGGTTTTTTTTTATTTTTTTGGGGGTTTTTTTTGTATTTTTTGGCGATTTTTCGGGATTTTTTGGGGGGGTTTTGGGGTATTTTTGGGGGGATTTGGGGATTTGGGAATTTGGGGGATTTTTTGGGATTTTTTGGGATTTTTTGGGAATTTTGTGGGATTTTTTTGGGATTTTTTGGGGAATTTTTTGGGTTTTTTTGGGGATTTTTTGGGGTTTTTTTTGGGGTTTTTTTGGGGATTTTTTGGGGATTTTTTTGGTATTTTTTTGGCGATTTTTCGGGATTTTTTGGGGGTTTTGGGGGATTTTTTTTGGGATTTGGGAATTGGGGAACTTTTGGGGATTTTTGAGGAATTTTTGGGAATTTTTTGGGATTTTTTTGGGATTTTTTTCGGAATTTTTTGGGATTTTTTGGGGAATTTTTGGGAATTTTTTGGATTTTTAAAGGGATTTTTAGAGATTTTCTGGGTTTTTTTTGTTGATTTTTCGGGAGTTTTTGGGGGGTTTTGGGGGATTTGGGGACTGGGGAATTTGGGGGATTTTTGAGGAATTTTTTTGGGATTTTTTGGGAATTTTTGGGGATTTTTTTGGGATTTTTTTGGATTTTTTAAGGGATTTTTAAGGATTTTTTTTGTGTTTTTGGACGATTTTTTGGGATTTTTTAGGGGTTTTGGGGGATTTGGGATTTGGAGAAATTTTGGGGAATTTTTTGGGGATTTTTGGGGAATTTTTTGGAATTTTTGGGGGATTTTTGGGGATTTTTTTGGGGAATATTTTTGGGGAATTTTCGGGATTTTTTGGGGATTTTTGGGGAATTTTTTTGGGAAATTTTTTGGAATTTTTTGGGGTTTTGGACTTTTTTTTAGGGATGTTTTGGCGATTTTTGGGGATTTTTTTGGGGGGATTTGGGAATTTGGGATCTTTTGGGGATTTTAAAGGAATTTTTAGGTTTTTTTTTAATTTTTGGGGGATTTTTGGGGGATTTTGGGGGGATTTGGGATTTTTTTTTATTTTTTGGGGAATTTTAAGGGGATTTTTTTATTATTTTTTGGGTTTTTTGGGGGGATTTTTAGGAATTTTCGGGATTTTTGGGGGGGGATTTTGGTGCTTTAAAGGGGATTCGGAAAAATTTGGGAATATTTGGGGATTATTTTGCGATTTTTGGGGATTTTTGGGGATTTTTTGGGGGATTTTTTGGGGGGAATTTTTTGGGGGGATTTTAGGGATTTTTTTGGGGATTTTTTTTTGGAATTTTGGGGAATTTTGGGGATTTTGGGGACGGTTTCGAGGGGTTTGGGGGGAAATTTGGGAATTTTGGGGGGATTTGGGGAATTTTGGGCGGGATTTTGGGGGGTTCATGGGATTTTCGGCGGATTAAAGGCGATTTTGGGGGGATTTGGGGGAAATTTGGGATTTGGGGGAATTTGGGGCGATTTTGGGGCTCCCGGGTGGGATTTTGGGGCTCGCGGGGCTGATTTGGGACGATTTTGGGGCGATTTGGGAGGATCTGGGGAGTGCCGGGGTTGATTTTGGGGTGATTTGGGGGGAATTTGGGGGTGCCGGGGTTGATTTTGGGGCGATTTCGGCTGAATTTGGAGCCATTTTAGGACTTCCGGGGTTGATTTGAGGGGATTTTGGGGCTCCCGGAGGCGATTTTGGGGTGGTTTGGGAGATTTGGGGGGATTTTGGGGCTCCCGGAGATGATTTTGGGGGATTTTGGGTGATTTTGGGGGATTTTGGGGGATTTTGGGGGGATTTTAGGGTGATTTTGGGGTCTCCCCCCCCTTCCCCGTTACCCTCCGGCCGCTCCATTGCCACTTCCGGCTGCCGCCACTTCCGGCTTCCGGCGTCTCCATGGCAACGGCGGGAGACTCTCCGGCCCCGCCCCTTTCCTCTCTATGGTTCCACGGAGGAGCCGCTCCGGCCACGAGGCCGCCGGACTCGATGGTCAGCGCCGAAAGTGACCCCAAATGACCCCAAAGTGGCCCCAAATGACCCCAAGTGACCACCCAGGACCCCCAAATTACCCCAGGACCCCAAAATGACCCCAGGACCCCCCAGAGTGACCCCAAGTGACCCAAAATGATCCCAAGTGACCCCAAATGACCCCAGGACCCCCAAAGTGACCCCAAATGACCTCCGGGACCCCCCCAAATGACCCCAGGACCCTCCAGGTGACCCCAAGTGACCCCAGGGACCTCCCAAGTGACCCCAAAGTGACCCCAGGACCCCCCAGATGACCCCAAATGACCCCAGGACCCCCCAGAGTGACCCCAAGTGACCACCCAGGACCCCCAAATGACCCCAAGTGACCCCAGGACCCCCAAATGACCCCAAGTGACCCCAGGACCCCCCAGATGACCCCAAGTGACCCAAAGCGATCACCCAGGACCCCCAAATGACCCCAAGTGACCCCCCAGGACCCCCAAATGACCCCAGGACCCCCCCCAGGTGACCCCAAATGACCCCAGGACCCCCCAGAGTGACCCCAAATGAACCCAGGACCCCCCAGATGACCCCAAATGACCCCAAAGTGACCCCAGGACCCCCAAATGACCCCAGGACCCTCCAGGTGACCCCAAATGACCCCTGGGACCTCCCAAGTGACCCCAAATGACCCCAGGACCCCCCAGAGTGACCCCAAGTGACCCCTGGGACCTCCCAAGTGACCCCAGGACCCCTCAGATGACCCCAAGTGACCACCCAGGACCCCCAAGTGACCCCAGGACCCCCCAGATGACCCCAAGTGACCCCAGGACCCTCCAGGTGACCCCAAACGACCCCAAAGTGACCCCAGATGACCCCAAAGTGACCCCAAATGACCCCAAGTGACCCCCAAGTGACCCCAGGACCCTCTAGGTGACCCCAAATGACCCCAGGACACCCCCAGAGTGACCCCAAGTGACCCAAAATGATCCCAAGTGACCCCAAATGACCCCAGGACCCCCCAAAGTGACCCCAAGTGATCCCAAAGTGACCACCCAGGACCCCCAAGTGACCCCAGGACCCCCAAAGTGACCCCAAGTGACCCCTGGGACCTCCCAAGTGACCCCAAGTGACCCCAAGTGACCACCCAGGACCCCCAAATGACCCCAGGACCCCCCTCAGGTGACCCCAAATGACCCCAGGACCCCCCAGAGTGACCCCAAATGAACCCAGGACCCCCCAGATGACCCCAAATGACCCCAAAGTGACCCCAGGACCCCCAAATGATCCCAGGACCCTCCAGGTGACCCCAAACGACCACCCAGGACCCCCCAGATGACCCCAAGTGACCCCAAATGACCCCAGGACCCCCCAAATGACCCCAAAGAGACCCCAGGACCCCCCAGATGACCCCAAATGACCCCAGGACCCCCCAGAGTGACCCCAAATGAACCCAGGACCCCCCAGATGACCCCAAATGACCCCAAAGTGACCCCAGGACCCCCAAATGACCCCAGGACCCCCCAGAGTGACCCCAAGTGACCCCTGGGACCTCCCAAGTGACCCCAGGACCCCCCAGAGTGACCCCAAGTGACCCCTGGGACCTCCCAAGTGACCCCAAAGTGACCCCAGGACCCTCCAGGTGACCCCAAATGACCACCCAGGACCCCCCAGATGACCCCAAGTGACCCCAAGTGACCCCAGGACCCCCAAAGTGACCCCAAAGTGACCACCCAGGACACCCAAATGACCCCAGGACCCCCCAAAGTGACCCCAAGTGACCCCTGGGACCTCCCAAGTGACCCCAAAGTGACCCCAGGACCCCCAAAGTGACCCCAAGTGACCACCCAGGACCCCCCAAAGTGACCCCAAGTGACCCCAGGGACCTCCCAAGTGACCCCAAAGTGACCACCCAGGACCCCCAAATGACCCCAAATGACCCCAGGACCCCCCAGAGTGACCCCAAGTGACCCCTGGGACCTCCCAAATGTCCCCAGGACCCCCCAGATGACCCCAAATGACCCCAGATGACCCCAAGTGACCCCAGGACCCTCCAGGTGACCCCAAACGACCCCAGGATCCCCCAGATGACCCCAAAGTGACCCCAAATGACCCCAAGTGACCCCCAAGTGACCCCAGGACCCTCTAGGTGACCCCAAATGACCCCAGGACACCCCCAGAGTGACCCCAAGTGACCCAAAATGATCCCAAGTGACCCCAAATGACCCCAGAACCCCCCAAAGTGACCCCAAGTGATCCCAAAGTGACCACCCAGGACCCCCAAATGACCCCAGGACCCCCAAAGTGACCCCAAATGACCTCCGGGACCCCCCCAAGTGACCCCTGGGACCTCCCAAGTGACCCCAAGTGACCCCAGGACCCCCAAAGTGACCCCAAGTGACCACCCAGGACCCCCAAATGACCCCAAATGACCCCAGGACCCCCCAAAGTGACCCCAGGACCCCCCAGATGACCCCAAGTGACCCCTGGGACCTCCCAAGTGACCCCAGGACCCCCCAATGACCCCAGGACCCCCCAGATGACCCCAAGTGACCCCTGGACCCCCAAAAACTCCACGGGAAGCGCGGGAACGACTCCGAGCGTTTTTATTGGCTGGGGGGGGGGGGGGAAAGGGGGCGGGGCCGGCCAGGGGTCACTGAGGGGTCAAGGGGAGGGTCAAAGGTCAAGGATTTGGGGGAGGGGGAGGGGGGCAGGGAGTGGTGACCACTTGGGACGAGCCAAAGTTGACCTCGAGGTGGCCAAGGGTCACTTTGGGGTGGCCAAGGGTCACTTTGGGGTGGTCAGGGGTCACTTCGGGGTGGTCAGTGGTCACTTTGGGGTGGCCAGGGGTCACTTTGGGGTGGGCAAGAGTGACCATCAGTGACCAGTGGTCACTTTGGGGTGGTCAGGGGTCACTTTGGGGTGGTCAGGGGTCACTTTGGGGTGGTCAGGAGTGACCATCAGTGACCAGTGGTCACTTCAGGGTGGTCAGTGGTCACTTTGGGGTGGTCAGTGGTCACTTTGGGGTGGTCAGGAGTGACCATCAGTGACCAGTGGTCACTTCAGGGTGGTCAGTGGTCACTTTGGGGGGGTCAAGGGCACTTTGGGGTGGTCAGGGGTCACTTTGGGGTGTTCAGGAGTGACCATCAGTGACCAGTGGTCACTTTGGGGTGGTCAGTGGTCACTTTGGGGTGGTCAGGGGTCACTTCGGGGTGGTCAGTGGTCACTTTGGGGTGGTCATTGGTCACTTTGGGGTGGTCAGGGGTCACTTTGAGGTGGTCAGGGGTCACTTTGAGGTGGTCAGGAGTCACTTTGAGGTGGTCAGTGGTCACTTTGAGGTGGTCAGGGGTCACTTTGAGGTGGTCAGGAGTCACTTTGGGGTGGTCAGGAGTCACTTTGGGGTGGTCAGGCGTGACCGTCAGTGACCAGTGGTCACTTTGGGGTGGTCAGGGGTCACTTTGGGGTGGTCAGGAGTGACCATCAGTGACCAGTGGTCACTTTGGGGTGGTCAGTGGTCACTTTGGGGTGGCCAGTGGTCACTTTGGGGTGGTCAGGAGTCACTTTGGGGTGGTCAGGGGTCACTTTGGGGTGGTCAGGGGTGACCATCAGTGACCAGTGGTCACTTTGGGGTGGTCAGTGGTCACTTTGGGGTGGCCAGGGGTCACTTTGGGGTGGTCAGGAGTGACCATCAGTGACCAGTGGTCACTTTGGGGTGGTCAGGGGTCACTTTGGGGTGGTCAGGAGTGACCATCAGTGATCAGTGGTCACTTTGGGGTGGTCAGTGGTCACTTTGGGGTGGTCAGGGGTCACTTTGGGCTGGTCAGGAGTCACTTTGAGGTGGTCAGGGGTCACTTTGGGGCGGTCAGGAGTCACTTTGAGGTGGTCAGGGGTCACTTTGGGGTGGTCAGGAGTCACTTCGGGGTGGTCAGGGGTCACTTTGGGGTGGTCAGGGGTCACTTTGGGGCGGTCAGGAGTGACCATCAGTGATCAGTGGTCACTTTGGGGTGGTCAGTGGTCACTTTGGGGGGGTCAGGGGTCACTTTGGGGCGGTCAGGAGTGACCATCAGTGATCAGTGGTCACTTTGGGGTGGTCAGTGGTCACTTTGGGGGGGTCAGGGGTCACTTTGGGGTGGCCAGGAGTGACCATCAGTGACCAGTGGTCACTTTGGGGTGGCCAGGGGTCACTTTGGGGTGGTCAAGGGTGACCTTGGCATGGTCAGCGATGGCCACGGATCGTCAGCGGTCACCATAAGTAGCCCCAGGTGGCCAGAGGTGGCCATAGATGGACACAGGGTGGTCAGAGATGACCATGGGTCATCAAGGGATGGACACAGGGTGGCCAGAGGTGGTCAGGGGTGGCCATTGGCCACCATGGGCGACCCTAGGCCAACGTGGCGTGGCCAGAGATGGTCATGGGTCACCAAGGGATGGACACAGGGTGGCCAAAGGAGGCTCAGGGGTCATCACAGGGTGGCCAGTGGTGACCAGGGGTGACCAGCGGTCACCAAGGGATGGACACAGGGTGGTCACAGGTGGCCATGGGTGGCCATTGGTCACCGTGGGTGACCCTGGGTCAACATAGAGTGGCCACAGATGGTCAGGGGCCACCAAGGCATGGACACAGGGTGGTCAGGGGTGGTCAGGAGTGGCCATTGGTCAAGATGGGGTGGTCATAGGTGGGTACTGGTCACTACGGAGTGGCCACAGGTGGTCACTGCTCACCAAGGGATGGACACGTGGTGGCCAGAGATGGTCATTGGTGGCCATTGGTCACAATGGGCGACCCTAGGTCAACGTGGCATGGCCAGAGGTGGTCATGGGTCACCAAGGGATGGACACAGGGTGGTCAGGGGTGGTCAGGGGTGGCCATAGGTCAAGATGGGGTGGTCATAGGTGGGTACTGGTCACTATGGGGTGGCCATAGGTGGTCACTGGTCACCAAGGGATGGACACGGGGTGGCCAGAGGTGGTCAGGGGTGGCCATTGCCCACCATGGGCGACCCTAGGTCAACGTGGGGTGGCCAGAGGTGGCCATGGGTCACCAAGGGATGGACACAGGGTGGCCAAAGGAGGCTCAGGGGTCATCATAGGGTGGCCAGTGGTGACCAGGGGTGACCTTTGATCACCATGGGGTGGCCATTGGTCATCAAGGGATGAACACAAGGTGGCCATAGATGGTCATGGGTGGCCATTGGTCACCATGGGGTGGCCATGGGTGGTCAAGGAGAACCCTAGGTCAACATGGGGTGGCCAGAGGTGGCCATGGGTCACCAAGGGATGGACACAGGGTGGCCATAGGTGGCTATTGGTGGCCATTGGTCACCACGGGTGACCCTAGGTCAACATAGAGTGGCCAGAAGTGGTCAGGGGCCACCAAGGCATGGACACAGGGTGGTCAGGGGTGGTCAGGGGTGGCCATAGGTCAAGATGGGGTGGTCATAGCTGGGTACTGGTCACTACAGAGTGGCCACAGGTGGTCACTGCTCACCAAGGGATGGACACGGGGTGGCCAGAGGTGGTCAGGGGTGGCCATTGGTCACCATGGGGTGGCCATGGGTGGTCAAGGAGAACCGGAGGCCAACATGGGGTGGCCAGAGGTGGGCACTGGTCACTATGGGGTGGTCACGGGTCACCAAGGGATGGGCAAAGGGTGGCCACAGGTGGTCAGGGGTGGCCATTGGCCACCATGGGCGACCCTAGGTCAATGTGGGGTGGCCAGAGGTGGTCATGGGCCACCAAGGGATGGACACAGGGTGGTCAGGCGTGGTCAGGGGTGGCCCTAGCTCAAGATGGGGTGGTCATAGGTGGGTACTGGTCACTACAGAGTGGCCACAGGTGGTCACTGCTCACCAAGGGATGGACACGTGGTGGCCAGAGGTGGTCATGAGTGGCCATTGGCCACCATGGGCGACCCTAGGTCAACATGGGGTGACCACAGGTGGTCACTGGGTCACCAAGGGATGGACACTTGGTGGCCATAGGTGATCATGGGTGACCACAGCTCAACACCCGTTGGCCACAGGTGACCACCGCTCACCGCGGCGTGACCGTAACTGGGTGAGGGATGACCAGCGGTGGCCGGTGGCCGGTGGCCGCTCAGCTGATGTAGACGCGGTGGAAGTCGTGGGCGCCGAAGGCGGCGTTGCACTTGGGGCACTTCCTCTGGCGCGTGTCGTAGCCGGGTGACCACCGGGCATCGAGGGGTGGCCACAGGTGGGCAAGGGTCACTATGGGGTGGCCAGAGATGGTTCTAGATGACCATTGGTCACCAAGGGATGGACACAGGGTGGCCATAGGTGGTCATGGGTGGCCATTGGTCACCATGGGTGACCCTAGGTCAACATAGAGTGGCCAGAGGTGGTCAGGGGCCACCAAGGCATGGACACAGGGTGGTCAGGGGTGGTCAGGGGTGGCCATAGGTCAAGATGGGGTGGTCATGGGTGGGTACTGGTCACTATGGGGTGGCCATAGGTGGTCACTGCTCACCAAGTGATGGTGGTCAGGAGTGGCCATTGGTCACCATGGGGTGGCCATTGGTCATCAAGGGATGGACACAGGGTGGCCAGAGGTGGTCAGGAGTGGCCATTGGTCACTATGGGGTGGCCATGGGTGGTCAAGGAGAACCCTAGGTCAACATGGGGTGGCCGGAGGTGGTCAGGGGTCACCAAGGGATGGACACAGGGTGGCCATAGGTGATCATGGGTGACCACAGCTCAACACCCGTTGGCCACAGGTGACCACAGCCCACCACGGCGTGACCGTAACTGGGAGAGGGTTGACCAGCGGTGGCCGGTGGCCGGTGGCCGCTCAGCTGATGTAGACGCGGTGGAAGTCGTGGGCGCCGAAGGCGGCGTTGCACTTGGGGCACTTCCTCTGGCGCGTGTCGTAGCCGGGTGACCACCGGGCATCGAGGGGTGGCCAGAGGTGGGCAAGGGTCACTATGGGGTGGCCAGAGATGGTTCTAGATGACCATTGGTCACCAAGGGATGGACACAGGGGGGTCAGAGATGGTCATTGGTGGCCATTGGCCACCATGGGCAACCCTAGGTCAACATAGAGTGGCCAGAGGTGGTCATGGGCCACCAAGGCATGGACACAAGGTGGTCAGGGGTGGTCAGGGGTGGCCATAGGTGAAGATGGGGTGGTCATAGCTGGGTACTGGTCACTACGGAGTGGCCACAGGTGGTCACTGCTCACCAAGGGATGGACACGTGGTGGCCAGAGGTGGTCATGAGTGGCCATTGGCCACCATGGGCGACCCTAGGTCAACATGGGGTGGCCAGAGGTGGTCATGGGTCACCAAGGGATGGACACAGGGTGGCCAAAGGAGGCTCAGGGGTCATCACAGGGTGGTCAGTGGTGACCAGGGGTGACCATTGATCACCATGGGGTGGCCATTGGTCATCAAGGGATGGACACAAGGTGGCCACAGGTGGTCAGGGGTGGCCATTGGTCACCATGTGGTGGCCATGGGTGGTCAAGGAGAACCCTAGGTCAACATGGGGTGGTCAGAGGTGGGCACTGGTCACTATGGGGTGGTCACGGGTCACCAAGGCATGGGCAAAGGGTGGCCAGAGGTGGTCATGGGTGGCCATTGGCCACCATGGGCGACCCTAAGTCAACGTGGGATGGCCAGAGGTGGTCATGGGTCACCAAGGGATGGACACGGGGTGGCCAGAGGTGGTCATGGGTGGCCATTGGCCACCATGGGCGACCCTAGGTCAACGTGGGGTGGCCACAGGTGGTCACTGGGTCACCAAGGGATGGACACTTGGTGGCCATAGGTGATCATGGGTGACCACAGCTCAACACCAGTTGGCCACACGTGACCACAGCTCACCACGGCGTGACCGCAACTGGGTGAGGGTTGACCAGCGGTGGCCGGTGGCCGGTGGCCGCTCAGCTGATGTAGACGCGGTGGAAGTCGTGGGCGCCGAAGGCGGCGTTGCACTTGGGGCACTTCCTCTGGCGCGTGTCGTAGCGGCTCTTGACGCACTCGAAGCAGAAGACGTGGAAGCACTTGGTCAGCACCGCGTCCTTCTTGCGGGCGTTGCAGCACGGGCACGTCAGCCGGGCCTGGGGGGGACGGACGGGGATGAGGGGTCAGCCAGAGGTCACTCGGGGTCGAGAGGGGTCAGTCGGGGTCAAGGGAGGTCAGGAGAGGTCAAGAGAGGTCACTCGAGATCAAGAGAGGTCAGTCGAGGTCAAGAGAGGTCGTTGGAAGTCGAGAGAGATCAGTCGGGGTCAAGAGAGGTCACTCGTGGTCACTCGAGGTCACTCGAGGTCAGGAGAGGTCATTGGAGATCAAGAGAGGTCACTCGTGGTCAAGAGAGGTCAGTCGAGGTCACTCGACGTCAGGAGAGGTCACTCGAGGTCAAGAGAGGTCGTTAAAGGTCAAGAGAGGTCATTGGAGGTCAAGAGAGGTCACTCGAGGTCAAGAGAGGTCAATCGAGGTCAAGAGAGATCACTCGAGGTCAAGAGAGGTCACTCGAGGTCAAGAGAGGTCACTCGAGGTCAAGAGAGGTCAATTGGGGTCAAGAGAGGTCAATCGAGGTCACGAGAGGTCGTTGGAGGTCAAAAGAGGTCATTGGAGGTCAACAGAGGTCGTTGGAAGTCAAGAGAGGTCACTCCAGGTCAAGAGAGGTCATTGGAGGTCAACAGAGGTCACTCGAGGTCAGGAGAGGTCACTCGAGGTCACTCGAAGTCAAGAGAGGTCACTCGAGGTCATTGGAGGTCACTCGAGGTTGAGAGAGGTCAGTCGAGGTCATGAGAGGTCATTGGACGTCAAGAGAGGTCATTGGAGGTCAAGAGAGGTCAATCGAGGTCAAGAGAGGTCAATCGAGGTCAAGAGAGGTCATTGGAGATCAAGAAAGGTCATTGGAGGTCAAGAGAGGTCATCAGAGGTCAAGAAAGCTCACTCGAGGTCAGGAGAGGTCACTCCAGATCAAGAAAGGTCATTGGAGATAAACAGAGGTCACTCGAGGTCAAGAAAGATCGTTGGAGGTCAAGAGAGGTCACTCGAGGTCAAGAGAGGTCACTCGAGGTCACTCGAGGTCATTGGAGGTCACTCGAGGTCGAGAGAGGTCACTCGAGGTCAGGAGAGGTCACTCGAGGTCAGGAGAGGTCACTCAAGGCCAAGAGAGGTCACTCGAGGTCAAGGGAGGTCATTGGAGGTCAAGAGAGGTCATTGGAGGCCAAGAGAGGTCAATTGGGGTCAAGAGAGGTCACTCGAGGTCAGGAGAGGTCAGGCAAGGTCAAGAGAGGTCACTCGAGGTCAAGAGAAGTCATTGGAAGTCAAGAGAGGTCACTCGAGGTCAAGAGGGGTCACTCGAGGTCAAGAGAGGTCAATCGAGGTCAGGAGAGGTCACTCGAGGTCAGGAGAGGTCAATCGAGGTCAGGAGAGGTCACTCGAGGTCAAGAGAGGTCAGTTGGCGTCAAGAGAGGTCAATCGAGGTCAAGAGAGGTCAATTGGGGTCAAGAGAGGTCACTTGAGGTCAAGAGAGGTCATTGGAGGTCACTCGAGGTCAAGCAGGAGTCAGTTGAGGTCAACAGGAGTCGGTCAAGGTCGAGGTCAAGCAAAGGTCAGTCAAGGGTCAGCCACAGTCAGTAGGAGTTGGTCAAGGTCAACCAGGGGTCAGCAGAGGTCAACCAAGGTCAACTGGAAGAGGTTAAGGTCAACCAAAGGTCAACCAGGGGTCAACCAACGGTCAACCAAAGTCAACGGGAGTTGGCCAAGGTCAACCAAAGGTCAGCCAAGGTCAACCAAAGGTCAACCAAGGGTCAACCAAGGGTCAACCAAAGTCAACTGGAGTCAATGGGAGTTGGTCAAGGTCAAACAAAGGTCAGCCAAGGTCAACCAGAGTTGGTCAAGGTCACCCAAAGGTCACTCAAGGTCACCTCAGATCTTCCAGGACCCAAAGGTCACTCAAGGTCACCTCAGACCTTCCAAACCCAAAGGTCACTCAAGGGCTCCTCAGATCTTCCAGGACCCACCCAAAGGTCACTCAGGGTCACCCCAGACCTTCCAGGACCCACCCAAAGGTCACTCAAGGTCACCCCAGACCTTCCAGGACCCACCCAAAGGTCACTCAGGGTCACCCCAGACCTTCCAGGACCCACCCAAAGGTCACTCAAGGTCACCTCAGATCTTCCAGGACCCACCCAAAGGTCACTCAAGGTCACCTCAGACCTTCCAAACCCAAAGGTCACTCAAGGTCACCCCAGACCTTCCAGGACCCAAAGGTCACTCAAGGTCACTCCAGACCTTCCAGGACCCACCCAAAGGTCACTCAAGGTCACCCCAGACCTTCCAGGACCCAAAGGTCACTCAGGGTCACCTCAGACCTTCCAGGACCCACCCTAAGGTCACTCAAGGTCACCTCAGACCTTCCAGGACCCAAAGGTCACTCAAGGTCACCCCAGACCTTCCAGGACCCACCCAAAGGTCACTCAAGGTCACCCCAGACCTTCCAGGACCCACCCAAAGGTCACTCAAGGTCACCTCAGACCTTCCAGGACCCACCCAAAGGTCACTCAAGGTCACCTCAGACCTTCCAGGACCCACCCAAAGGTCACTCAAGGTCACCTCACATCTTCCAGGACCCAAAGGTCACTCAGGGTCACCTCAGACCTTCCAGGACCCACCCTAAGGTCACTCAAGGTCACCTCAGACCTTCCAGGACCCAAAGGTCACTCAGGGTCACCTCAGACCTTCCAGGACCCACCCTAAGGTCACTCAAGGTCACCTCAGACCTTCCAGGACCCAAAGGTCACTCAAGGTCACCTCAGACCTGCCAGGACCCACCCAAAGGTCACTCAAGGTCACCCCAGACCTTCCAGGACCCACCCAAAGGTCACTCAGGGTCACCCCAGACCTTCCAGGACCCAAAGGTCACTCAAGGTCACCCAAGGTCCTGGAAGATCCACCCGGGATCTTCCAAGGTTCCTCCAAGGATCCTCCAGACCTTCCCCCCAAGGTCCTGGAAGCTCCAACCCAAAATCCTCCAGAACCTTCTCCGGGTCCTCCAAGGTTACCCGAGGCCTCCCGAGACCCTCGCGAGGTCCTGGAAGGTCCCGGAAGGTCCTGGAAGGTTCAGGAAGGTTCTGTGAGGTCCTGGAAGGTCCTGGAAGGTTCAGGAAAGTCCTGGAAGGTTCAGGAAGGTCCTGGAAGGTTCTGTGAGGTCCTGGAAGGTTCAGGAAGGTCCTGGAAGGTTCAAGAAAGTCCTGGAAAGTCCTGGAAGGTTCAGGAAAGTCCTGGAAGGTTCTGGAAGGTTCAGGAAGGTCCTGGAAGGTCCTGGAAGGTTCATGAAGGTCCTGGAAGGTTCTGTGAGGTCCTGAAAGGTTCAGGAAAGTCCTGGAAGGTTCAGGAAGGTCCTGGAAGGTTCAGGAAAGTCCTGGAAAGTCCTGGAAGGTTCAGGAAAGTCCTGGAAGGTTCTGGAAGGTTCTGGAAGGTTCAGGAAGGTCCTGGAAGGTTCAGGAAAGTCCTGGAAGGTCCTGGAAGGTTCTGTGAGGTCCTGGAAGGTCCTGGAAGGTTCAGGAAGGTCCTGGAAGGTCCTCACCCGGTATTCCTTGATCTCCTCCTGCAGGATCTGGTCGGCGTCGGCGTAAACCTCGACCTTGCGCTGCTTCTCCAGCTTCCGGCGCAGCCGCGACAGCTCCTCCTGTCGCGACAGAGGCGGCGTTATGTCGCGATATGTCGCGATAGAGAAACCCCAAAAATCCCCCCAAAATTCCTAAAAATTCCCCCAAAATCCCCCCCAAAAATTCCTAAAAATTCCCCCAAAAATTCCTAAAAATTCCTAAAAATCTTCCATGGATTCTCCAGGGTTGGATGGAGCCGCGACAGCTCCTCCTGTCGCGACAGAGGCGGCGACACGTCGCGATATGTCGTGATAGAGAAACCCCAAAAAATCCCCCCAAAATTCCTAAAAATTCCCCCAAAAATTCCCAAAAATCCCAAAAAATCCCTCCCAAAAAATTCCTAAAAATCCCCAAAAATTCCTAAAAATCTTCCAGGGATTCTCCAGGGTTGGAAGGAGCCCCGACAGCTCCTCCTGTCGCGACAGAGACCGTGTTATGTCGCGATATGTCGCGATAGAGAGCCCCAGAAAATCCCCTCAAAATTCCTAAAAATTCCCCCAAAAATTCCTACAAATCCCAAAAAATCCCCCCCCAAAAATTCCTAAAAATTCCTAAAAATCCCTAAAAATCTTCCATGGATTCTCCAGGGTTGGAAGGAGCCACGACAGCTCCTCCTGTCGCGATAGAGGCGGCGTTATGTCGCGATATGTTGCGATAGAGAAACCCCAAAAAATCCCCCCCAAAAATTCCTAAAAATTCCCCCAAAAATTCCTAAAAATCCCCCAAAAATTCCTAAAAATCCCAAAAAATCCCCCCCCAAAATTCCTAAAAATTCCCCCAAAAATTCCTAAAAATCTTCCATGGATTCTCCAGGATTTGAAGGAGCCGCGACAGCTCCTCCTGTCGCGACAGAGACCGTGTTATGTCGCGATATGTCGCGATAGAGAAACCCCAAAAAATCCCTCAAAATTCCTAAAAAATCCCCCAAAAATTCCTAAAAATCCCAAAAAATCCCCCCCAAAAAAATCCTAAAAATTCCGAAAAATTCCTAAAAATCTTCCAGGGATTCTCCAGGGTTGGAAGGAGCCCCGAGAGCTCCTCCTGTCGCGACAGAGGCCGCGACACGTCGCGATATGTCGCGATAGAGAGCCCCCAAAAATCCCCCCAAAATTCCTAAAAATTCCCCCAGAAATTCCTAAAAATTCCTAAAAATCCCCAAAAATCCCTAAAAATCTTCCATGGATTCTCCAGGGTTGGAAGGAGCCACGACAGCTCCTCCTGTCGCGACAGAGGCGGCGGCATGTCGCGATATGTCGCGATAGAGAAACCCCAAAAAATCCCCCAAAATTCCTAAAAAATCCTAAAAAAAATTCCTACAAATCCCAAAAAATCCCCAAAAAATTCCTAAAAATTCCTAAAAAAGTCTAAAAATCTTCCATGGATTCTCCAGGGTTGGAAGGAGCCGCGACAGCTCCTCCTGTCGCGACAGAAGCGGCGACATGTCGTGATATGTCGCGATAGAGAAACCCAAAAAAAAATCCCCCCAAAATCCCCCCCAAACTGCCCCAAACTGCCCCAAATTCCCCCAAAACCTCCCCAAATGCCCCCAAACCTCCCCAACATTCCCCAAAACCTCCCCAAAATGCCCCAAAATCTAAATCCCCCCAAATTTCCCCCAAATGCCCCCAAATCTCCCCCCAAATCCCCCAAATTTCCTCTAAATCCCCCCCAAATCCCCAATTCCCCCCAAACCTCCCCAAAATTCCCCCAAACCTCCCCCAAAATCTCTCCAAATCCCCTCAAATCCCCCCAAATCCCCCCAAAACCCCCCAAATTTTCTCTAAATACCCTAAAATCCCCCCCAAACTTCCCCAAATCTCCCCCAAACCTCCCCAAAATCCCCCAAAATCTCTCCAAATCCCCTCAAATCTCCCCCAAAACCCCCCAAATTTCCTCTAAATCCCCCCCAAACTTCCCCAAATCCCCCCCAAATCCCCCCCCAAACCCCCCCAAATCCTCCCCAAACTTCCCCAAATCCCCCCCAAAACCTCCCCAAATCCCCTCAAATCCCCCCAAAATTTACCAAAACCCCCCAAATTTCCTCTAAATCCCCCCCCAAATCCCCCCCAACCTCCCCAAAATTCCCCAAAACCTCCCCCAAAATCCCCCAAAATCTCTCCAAAATCCCCTCAAATCCCCCCAAATCTCCCCCGAAACCCCCCAAATTTCCTCTAAATCCCCCCCAAAACTCCCAAAATCTCTCCAAATCCCCTCAAATTTCCCCAAATCCCCCCCAATTCCCCCCAACCTCCCCAAAATCCCCTGAAATCTCTTAAAATCCCCTCAAATCTCCCCCAAAACTCCCCAAATTTCCTCAAACTCTCCCAAATCCCCCCCAAACCCCCTCAAATCCCCTCCAAACTTCCCCAAATCTCTCCCAAACCTCCCCAAATCCCCTCAAATCCCCCCAAAATTTACCAAAACCCCCCAAATTTCCTCTAAATCCCCCCCCAAATCCCCCCAAACCTCCCCAAAATTCCCCAAAACCTCCCCCAAAATCCCCCAAAATCTCTCCAAAATCCCCTCAAATCCCCCCAAATTTCCCCAAATCCCCCCCAAATCCCCCCAAACCTCCCCAAAATTCCCCAAAATCTCTCCAAATCCCCCCAAATCCCCCCAAACCCCCCAAATTTCCTCTAAATCCCCCCCAAACTTCCCCAAATCTCCCCCAACCCCCCCCAAATCTGCCCCAAATCCCCCCCAAACTTCCCCAAATCCCCCCCAAATCTCCCCAAAATCACCCCCAAAATGCCCCAAATTGCCCCAAATTCCCCCAAAACCTCCCCAACATTTCCCAAAATCTCCCCAAAATCTCTCCAAATCCCCTCAAATTTCCCAAAATCCCCCCAAAATCCCCCCAAATGCCCCCAATTCCCCCAAAGCCTCCCCAAATCCCCCAAACCTCCCCTAAATTTCCCAAAACCTCCCCAAAATTCCCCAAAACCTCCCCCAAAATCTCTCCAAATCCCCTCAAATCCCCCCAAATCCCCCCCAAAGCCTCCCCAAATCCCCTCAAATCCCCCCAAAATTTACCAAAACCCCCCAAATTTCCTCTAAATCCCCCCCAAATCCCCCCAAACCCCCCCAAATCCTCCCCAAACTTCCCCAAACCCCCCCCAAACTTCCCCAAATCTCCCCCAAAACCTCCCCAAATCCCCTCAAATCCCCCCAAAATTTACCAAAACCCCCCCATCCCGGGGGGGGGGGTGGCTCACCTGCGCCCTCTTGAGGCTGAGCGACTCCTTGTCCTTGGCCGCGCGGTTCTCGGCCGCGCACACCTGCAGCTCCCGCAGCCGCGCCTGCACGTGCTCGCCCTGCGCCCGCAGGTCCTCGGCCAGCTGGGCCGCCTCCACCGCCTGCGGGCACACCTGGCGCTCACCTGGGGGCACCTGAGATACACCTGGGCACACCTGGGCACACCTGGGGCACACCTGAGCCCACCCTGGGCACACCTGAGCCCACCCTGGCACACCTGGGGCACACCTGGGGCACACCTGAGCCCACCTGGGGCACACCTGGGGCACACCTGGGGCACACCTGGGGCACACCTGGGGCACCCCTGGGGCATCCCTAGGGCACACCTGAGCCCACCTGGGGCACACCTGGGCACACCTGGGCACACCTGGGGCACACCTGAGCCCACCCTGGGCACACCTGAGCCCACCCTGGGCACACCTGGCCACACCTGTCCACACCCAGGGCACCCCTGGGCACACCTGGGGCATACCTGGGCACACCTAAGCCCACCCTGGCACACCTGGGCACACCTGAGCCCACCTGGGGCACACCTGGGCACACCTGAGCCCACCTGGGGCACACCTGAGCCCACCCTGGGCACACCTGGGGCACACCTGGGGCACACCTGGGGCACACCTGGGGCACACCTGAGCCCACCCTGGGCACACCTGGGGCACACCTGAGCCCACCTGGGCACACCTGGGGCACACCTGGGCACACCTGAGCCCACCCTGGCCACACCTGGGCACACCTGGGCACACCTGGGCACCCCTGGGGCACACCTGGGGCATACCTGGGGCACACCTAAGCCCACCCTGGCACACCTAGGGCACACCTGGGGCACACCTGAGCCCACCTGGCCACACCTGGGCACACCTAGGGCACACCTGAGCCCACCCTGGGCACACCTGGGGCACACCTGGGGCACCCCTGGGGCACACCTGGACACACCTAAGCCCACCCTGGCACACCTGGGGCACACCTGGACACACCTGGACACAGCTGAGCCCACCCTGGGCACACCTGGGCACACCTGAGCCCCTCCCCCCCTCACCTTCCTCTTGTGCAGCTCCAGCGCCTGCGAGCGCAGGTTCAGCTCCTTCTCCACGGCCCCCAGGGCGCTCTGCAGGCCCCGCTCCTTCTCCTCCAGCTTCTGCACCACCTGCAGCTGCGCCTCCACCTGCCCAGGTGAGCAATTAGCCATTAATTAGCCCCTAATTAGCGAAATCGGCTCGTTAATAGCAGAAATTACGGCGATTTTAGGCCTTAATTAGCCAAAATTAGGCAATTATTAGGCAATTATTAGGTCTTGGGTGGTCTCCTCTGGGTCCTGCACCACCTGCAGCTGCGCCTCCACCTGCCCAGGTGAGCAATTAGCCATTAATTAGCCCCTAATTAGCGAAATCGGCTTGTTAATAGCAAAAATTACGGCGTTTCTAGGCAAAATTAAGGAGTTATTAGCCAATTATTAGCAGTTATTAGGCCTTTATTAGGTCTTGGGTGGTCTCCTCCAGCTTCTGCACCACCTGCAGCTGCGCCTCCACCTGCCCAGGTGAGCAATTAGCCATTAATTAGCCCCTAATTAGCGAAATCGGCTCGTTAATAGCAGAAATTACGGTGACTTTAGGCAAAATTAAGGAGTTATTAGCTGATTATTAGCAGTTATTAGGCCGTTATTAGGTCTTGGGTGGTCTCCTCTGGGTCCTGCACCACCTGCAGCTGCACCTCCACCTGCCCAGGTGAGCAATTAGTCATTAATTAGTCACTAATTAGCGAAATCGGCTCGTTAATAGCAGAAATTACGGCGATTTTAGGCCTTAATTAGCCAAAATTAGGCAATTATTAGGCCTTTATTAGGTCTTGGGTGGTCTCATCCAGCTTCTGCACCACCTGCAGCTGCGCCTCCACCTGCCCAGGTGAGCAATTAGCCATTAATTAGTCACTAATTAGCGAAATCGGCTCGTTAATAGCAGAAATTACGGCGATTTTAGGCAAAATTAAGGAGTTATTAGCCGATTATTAGTGGTTATTAGGCCGTTATTAGGTCTTGGGTGGTCTCCTCCGAGTCCTGCACCACCTGCAGCTGCGCCTCCACCCGCCCAGGTGAGCAATTAGTCATTAATTAGCCCCTAATTAGCGAAATCGGCTCATTAATAGCAGAAATTACGGCGATTCTAGGCAAAATTAAGGAGTTATTAGCCGATTATTAGCGATTATTAGCGGTTATTAGGTCTTGTGTGGTCTCCTCCGGGTCCTGCACCACCTGCAGCTGCGCCTCCACCTGCCCAGGTGATTAATTAGCCCCTAATTAGCCACTAATTAGCAAAATTAATCAATTATTAGGAAAAATCAGGCCATTATTAGCTGCTATTAGCCAATTATTAGGGCTAATTAGTCCATTATTAGGTCTTGTGTGGTCTCCTCTGGGTCCTGCAGCTGAGCCTCCACCCGCAGAAGTAATTAATTAACCCTTAATTAGCGAAATTCATTAATTACTAGGAAGAAACACACTGCTATTAGGCGTTGATTAGCAATTATTAGAGCGTTATTAGGACTATTAGCGGCTAATTAAAGATTCTTAATGGCCATTAGAAGGTCATCATTGGTTAATTAGGAATGATTAGTGACCATTAGGAAGCCATTAATGGCTATTAGCAATTAATTGCAATTATCAATCGCTTATTAATGTCTATTAGCGGCTATTAGGCACCTAATAAGGGCTATTAATGGCTAATAGAGACCTAATAGCGGTTATTAATCACTCATTAATGGCTATTAAGCACCTAATAGGAGCTATTAATTATGACTAGAGACTAATAAGGGCTATTAATTACTCATCATTGGCTAATAGAGGCCTAATAACGGCTATTAATGACTAATAGACAATTAATAATGGCTATTAGTCACTGATTAATGGTTATTAGACACTTAATAAGTGCTATTAATAACTATTAAAGACCTAATAATGGCTATTAATGGCTAATACTTAACTAATAGCAATTGTTAGTCACTCATTAGTGATTATTAATGGCTACCAGTCACCTAATAGAAACTATTAATAACTATTAGACGCCTAATAAAGGCTATTAATGGCTAATAAAGAATTAATAACGGCTATTAGCCACTCATTAGCGGGTATTAGACCCCTAATAAACGCTATTAATGGCTATTAGGCACTTAATAGTGGCTATTAAGTACTAATAGGGAACTAATCATAATTATTAGTCACTCATTAATGGCTATTAATGGCTATCAGACACCTATTAGAAGCTAATAACGGCTATTAAAGACTTAATAGTGGCTATTACTTACTAATACAGAACTAAGCAGTTATTAATTACTCATTAATAACTATTAGAAATCTAATAAAGCCTATTAGTGGCTAATAAAGAGCTCTTAATAGCTATTAGTCGCTCATTAATGGCTACTAGACACCTAATAAATGCTACTAATGACTATTAGTGACCTAAAAAATGCTATTAATGGCTAATAAAGAATTAATAACGGCTATTAGTCACCCATTAATGGCTACTAGAGACCTAATAAACGCTACTAATGACTATTAGTGACCTAATAAAGCCTATTAATGACTAAGAAAGAATCAATAACGGCTATTAGCCACTCATTAGGGGCTATTAGACACCTAACAAACACTACTAATGACTATTAGTAACCTAATAAAGGCTAATAATGGCTAATAAAGAACTACTAATGGCTATTAGTCACTCATTAATGGCTACTAGAAACCTAATAAATGCTACTGGTGACTATTAGTGACCTAATAAAGGCTATTAATGGCTAATAAAGAATTAATAACGGCTAACAGTCACTCATTAAAGGCTATTAGACACCTAATAAATGTTACTAAGAACTACTAGAGACTTAATAAAGCCTATTAATGACTAATAAGGAACAATTAACGGGTATTAGCTCCTCATTAATGGCTACTAGAGACCTAATAAACGCTACTAATGACTATTAAAGACCTAACAAAACCTATCAGTGCCTAATAAAGAACTATTAATGCCTAATAAACGCTAATAAAAGCTATTAATGACTATTACAGACCTCATAGCGGCCATTAACCGCTAATACAGACCTAATAACGATTATTAATCTTCGATTAGCGCCTATTAACACCTCCAACGCACCAAATAAACGCTATTAGCGCCCGCCAAACGACAACTAAGAGCCGTTCACGACGAATTCAGGCCTCACCTGGGCCTTGAGGGCCAGCACCTGCTCGGCCAGCTCGTCCTTCTCCTCGCGCAGCAGCTTGTGGATCTGGTTGGCCTTGATGCGCTCGGACATGAGCTTGAAGTTGGCGTCGTCCTTCTCGCGCAGCTGCTGCAGCAGCCGCAGGTTCTGCTCCTGCATGTCCTCGAAGGCCTGGCCCGTCACGTCCATCTCCGACAGCAGCGCCTCCTCCTCCTGCCGCAAGATGGCCGCCGGCGGGGGGGCGGGGAGAGAGATGGAGGCAGTGAGGGGGGGGTGGGGCGAGATGGAGGCCGTGAGGGGGAAGATGGCTGTCAGGAAGGGGTGGGGTGAGATGGAGGCCGTGAGGGGGAAGATGGCTGCCAGGAAGGGGTGGGGTGAGATGGAGGCCGTGAGGGGGAAGATGGCTGCCAGGAAGGGGTGGGGCAAGATGGCCGCCGTGAGGGGGAAGATGGCTGCCAGGAAGGGGTGGGGCAAGATGGATGCCGTGAGGGGGGTGGGGAATGATAGCCGCCGTGAGGAGATATAATAATCCACGGGGACAAGATGGCCGCCATGAGGGGATGGGGAAGATGGCTGCCGTGAGGGGGAAGATAGCTGCCAGGAAGGGGTGGGGCAAGATGGCTGCCGTGAGGGGGAAGATGGCTGCCAGGAAGGGGTGGGGCGAGATGGAGGCCGTGAGGGGGAAGATGGCTGCCAGGAAGGGGTGGGGCAAGATGGCTGCCGTGAGGGGGAAGATGGCTGCCAGGAAGGGGTGGGGCGAGATGGAGGCCGTGAGGGGGAAGATGGCTGCCAGGAAGGGGTGGGGTAAGATGGAGGCCGTGAGGGGGAAGATGGCTGCCAGGAAGGGGTGGGGTAAGATGGATGCCATGAGGGGGGTGGGGTAAGATGGCCGCCGTGAGGGGGTGGAGTAAGATGGCCCCCGTGAGGGGGTGGGGCAAGATGGTCGCCGTGAGGAGATATAATAATCCACAGGGACAAGATGGCCGCCGTGAGGGGGCGGGGTAAAATGGCTGCCGTGAGGAGATACAATAATCCATGGGGACAAGATGGCTGCCACGAGGGGGTGGGACAAGATGGCCGCCATGAGGAGATACAATAATCCATGGGGACAAGATGGCCGCCATGATGGCAAGGGACAAGATGGCCGCCATGAGAGGGTGGGGCAAGATGGCCACCAAGAGGTAATACAATAATCCATGGGGACAAGATGGCTGCCACGATAGAAAGGGACAAGATGGCCGCCATGATTGACAAGATGGCCGCCATGAAATAATACAATAATCCATGGGGCAAGATGGCCGCCATAATGGAAAGGTACAAGATGGCCGCCATGATGGAAAGGAACAAGATGACCGCCATGAGGAAATACAATGATCCACGGGGATAAGATGGCCGCCATGAGGCGGTGGGGCAAGATGGCCGCCAAGATGTAATACAATAATCCATAGGGCAAGATGGCCGCCATGATGGAAAGGAACAAGATGGCCGCCAAGAGGTAATACAATAATCCATGGGGCAAGATGGCCGCCATGATGGAAAGGGACAAGATGGCCGCCATGAGGGGGTGGGGCAAGATGGCCGCCAAGAGGTAATACAACAATCCATAGGGCAATATGGCCGCCATGATGGAAAAGAACAAGATGGCCGCCATGAGGAGATACAATAATCCACGGGGACAAGATGGCCGCCATGAGGGGGTGGGGCAAGATGGCCACCAAGAGATAATACAATAATCCATGGGGACAAGATGGCCGCCATGAGGGGGTGGGGCAAGATGGCCGCCAAGAGATAATACAATAATCCATGGGAACAAGATGGCTGCCGTGAGGGCGCAAGGCAAGATGGCCGCCAAGAGGTAATACAATAATCCATGGGGCAAGATGGCCGCCATGATGGAAAGGGACAAGATGGCCGCCAAGAGGGTGGTGGGACAAGATGGCCGCCAAGAGGTAATACAATAATCCATGGGGCAAGATGGCCGCCATGAGGGGATGCAATAATCCATGGGAACAAGATGGCCACCATCAGGTAATACAATAATCCATGGGAACAAGATGGCTGCCGTGAGGGGGCGGGGCAAGATGGCCACCGTGAGGAGATACAATAATCCATGGGGCAAGATGGCCGCCATGATGGAAAGGAACAAGATGGCCGCCTAGAGGTGATACAATAATCCATAAAACAAGATGGCCGCCATGATGGAAAGGGACAAGATGGCCGCCATGATAGCAAGGGACAAGATGGCCGCCAAGAGGTAATACAATAATCCATAGGACAAGATAGCCGCCATATTGGAAAGGGACAAGATGGCCGCCATGATGGCAAGGGACAAGATGGCTGCCATGAGGGGGTGGGACAAGATGGCCGCCATGAGGGGGTGGGACAAGATGGCCGCCATGATGAAAAGGGACAAGATGGCCGCCATGATGGCAAGGGACAAGATGGCCGCCATGAGGGGGTGGGGCAAGATGGCCGCCATGAGGTCCCATGGTGCCCTGGGTGCAATATGGCGGCTGGAAAACACGAGCTCATGGCGGCCATGTTGGCACGTGATGTCATGGTGGCCATATTGGCACATGATCTCACAGCGGCCATATTGCCCAGAGGGCTCACGGCGGCCATATTGCCCCACGATCTCACGGCGGCCATATTGGCACATGACCTCATGGCAGCCATCTTGCCCTGTGAACTTGTGGCAGCCATATTGCTCCATGGTGTCATGGCAGCCATTTTGGCACATGATCTCACGGCAGCCATATTGCCCTGCGATCTCACGGCAGCCATATTGCCCTGTGACCTCATGGCAGCCATATTGGCACACGATCTCACGGCAGCCATATTGCCCTGTGATGTCATGGTGGCCATACTGGCCCATTATCTCACGGCAGCCATATTGGCACGTGCTCTCATGGTGGCCATATTGCCCCACGATCTTACGGCGGCCATCTTGCCCTGTGATGTCAGAGTGGCCATATTGGCCCATTATCTTATGGCAGCCATATTGCCCCGTGATCTCATGGCAGCCATATTGCCCCATGATCTCACGGCAGCCATATTGCCCCGCGATCTCTCAGCGGCCATATTGCCCTGTGAATTCGTGGCAGCCATCTTGCCCTGTGATGTCACAGTGGCCATATTGGCCCATTATCTTATGGCAGCCATATTGGCACACGATCTCACGGCAGCCATATTGCTCTGTGAACTTGTGGCGGCCATATTGCCCTGTGATGTCACAGTGGCCATATCGGCCCATTATCTTATGGCAGCCATATTGGCACACAATCTTATGGTGGCCATATTGCCCCACGATCTCACGGCAGCCATATTGCCCTGTGATGTCACAGTGGCCATACTGGCCCTTTATCTCACGGCAGCCATATTGGCACGTGCTCTCACGGTGGCCATATTGCCCTGTGAGCTCATGGCGGCCATATTGCCCTGTGAACTCGTGGCGGCCATCTTGCCCTGTGATGTCACAGTGGCCATATTGGCCCATTATCTTATGGCGGCCATATTGGCACACGATCTCACGGCAGCCATATTGCCCTGTGATGTCACGGTGGCCATATTGGCAACTGATCTCATGGCAGCCATATTGCTCTGTGAACTCGTGGTGGCCATATTGTCCTGTGATGTCACGGCGACCATATTGGCCCATTATCTTATGGCGGCCATATTGCCGCATGATCTCACGGCAGCCATATTGCCCTGTGAACTCGTGGCGGCCATCTTGCCCTGTGATGTCACAGTGGCCATATTGGCCCATTATCTTATGGCGGCCATATTGGCACATGATCTCATGGCAGCCATATTGCCCTGTGATCTCATGGCGGCCATCTGGATCTGACGGCAGCCATATTGCCCTGTGACCTCCTGGCAGCCATATTGGCACACGATCTCACGGCAGCCATATTGCCCCTTAATCTGACGGCAGCCATATTGCCCCGCGACCTCACGGCGGCCATCTTGCCCCGCGATGCACACCAGTAACTGGCCCGTAACTCCTCTCCCACCCCTCTCCCGTGTGTCCCACCCCCCCGAGGTGGCCCTGCCCTGTCCCTGACCCGGTCCCGGGCTCGTCCCTGACCTGTTTGGTGGCCGCCAGGCGCCGCTGCAGGTGCTCGATCTGCTCCTCGCTCAGGCGGAGCCTCCTCAGCGCCTCCTCGTCCGCCAGCTTCTTGCTCTCGCGCCGCTCCCGCTCCTCCAGCTCCCGCCAGCGCCCCCGCAGCTCCTCCAGCTGATTAGAGGCCGTTAACGAATCGTTAATTAGGTCGGAATTAATTAATTAATGTATTATTATTAACTAATTAATGAATTAACCAGTCAAAGCTGATGGGTTAATGGCAGGAGTTAATGGGGACAGGTTTCGGCTCTGGCGCCGCTCCAGCTCCTGCCAGCACCTCCAGCTAATTAACACTCATTAATTATTAATTAATTATTAATCGATCGATTAGCCAGCCAGAGCTCATGGGTTAATGACGGCTGTTAATGGAGGGAGGTTTTGGCTCTGGTGTCACTCCAGCTCCTGCCAGCACCTCCAGCTAATTAACACTCATTAATTATTAATTAATTATTAATCGATCGATTAACCAGCCAGAGTTCATGCGTTAATGGCAGGAGTTAATGGGGGGAGGTTTTGGCTCTGGCGCCGCTCCAGCTCCTGCCAGCACCTCCAGCTAATTAGCACTCATTAATTATTAATTAATTATTAATCGATCAATTAACCAGGCAGAGTTCATGGGTTAATGACGGCTGTTAATGGCGGGAGGTTTCGGCTCTGGCGCCGCTCCCACTCCCGCAGCTCCTCCAGCTAATTAACGCTCCTTAATTAATCCCTAGTTAGTTGGCAATTAATTAATTAGTGAAAGTTCATGGGTTAACGGGAGGAGTTAATGGGGGGAGGTTTCGGCTCTGGGGCCGCTCCAACTCCCGCCAGCTCCTCCAGCTAATTAACACTCATTAATTATTAATTAATAACTAATTAATTAATAAATAATTAATCAATTAACCAGCCACAGTTCCTGGGTTAATGACGGCTGTTAATGGAGGGAAGTTTCGGCTCTGGCGCCGCTCCCGCAGCTCCTCCAGCTAATTAACACTCATTAATTATCTGTTAATGGCGGGAGGTTTTGGCTCTGGCGCCGCTCCAACTCCTGCCAGCTCCTCCAGCTAATTAGCACTCCTTAATTGGTAATTAATCAATTAACCAGCCAGATTTCATGGGTTAATGACGGCTGTTAATGGAGGGAGGTTTTGGCTCTGGCGCCGCTCCAGCTCCTGCCAGCACCTCCAGCTAATTAGCACTCATTAATTATTAATTAATTATTAATCGATCGATTAACCAGCCAGATTTCATGGGTTAATGGCGGCTGTTAATGGAGGGAGGTTTTGGCTCTGGCGCCTCTCCCACTCCCGCAGCTCCTCCAGCTAATTAACGCTCCTTAATTAATCACTAGTTAGTTGGCAATTAATCAATTAATTAGTGAAAGTTCATGGGTTAACGGGAGGAGTTAATGGGGGGAGGTTTCGGCTCTGGCGCCGCTCCAACTCCCGCCAGCTCCTCCAGCTAATTAACACTCATTAATTATTAATTAATAACTAATTAATTAACAACTAATTAATCAATTAACCAGCCACAGTTCCTGGGTTAATGACGGCTGTTAATGGAGGGAAGTTTCGGCTCTGGCGCCGCTCCCGCAGCTCCTTCAGCTAATTAACACTCATTAATTATCTGTTAATGGCGGGAGGTTTTGGCTCTGGCGCCGCTCCAGCTCCTGCCAGCTCCTCCAGCTAATTAAGAGGCATTAATTAATCACGAATTAATTTTTAATGAGTTCATTAATAGCAGCTAATGGGCTAATTAGGGAAGTTAATTAAAGGCAAGAGTTTTGGCCCTGGCACCACTTTTGCTCCTCCAATGCCCCCACGGGTCTTCCAGCGGATTAATTAATCCATTAATTAATTAACTACAACTAATTAAAGAGTGATTAATTGCTAAGAGCTCATGAATTAATGACTTAACGAACGAGAGAAGTTTTGGCTCTTGCTCCCACAACTGATTAATTAACCTATTAATTACCGACTAATTAATGAATCAGTGAATGAGTGTTCCATTAGTTAATTAATTAACAGTCACTAATGAAGGGAAAAATCATTGAATAATGGGGCCATTAATTAATGAGCAGCCATTAATTACAGAGAACAGTTAATTAGCGGGAGGAGCTTTGGCTCCCACTCCACCAGCTCATTAATGAAGGGCAATTAATGATAATTAATTAGTTAATCCAGTTAATTAATTGATAGAAGCTAGGTAGTTAATGGGAAAAGTTAATTAACGGAGATCATTAATGAGAGCCATCTTTGGATCCTCCAGCTCCTTGAGCTCGTTAATTAAAAGTGACTCATTAGCAATTAATTAACCCAGAATTAATTAATGGGCACCATTCATTAATAAGAACTCAGCAGCTGATAATTAATTAGGCAGCTAAACTCATTAACCCCATCACCTGTGGCAGGGCACTTTGGAACCCTTAATTAACATAAAACTCGCATCTCATCAGCATCTCATTACCCCCAAATTTCCTCCCTTTATTCCCATTGCCACGTTCCTAACGCCTCATTAACGCCTCGTTAACGCCTCGTTACCACCCTGGCTCCATCCCGGAGCGCTCAATGGAGCTAATTAGCGTTAATTAATGCTAATGACCTCGGCCTTGCTCTTCCTCTCGGCGGCCATGAGCGTGACCTTGTCGCGCTGCTCCCTTGGGGGCCGATTTGTACATGTCCAGCAGCAGCTTCATCTCCTTCTGGCTCTCCTGCGCCTTCCTGCGGTCATTTGCATCTCATTTGCATCTCATTTGCATCCCCAAGTCGCCCCCCACCCCTTTCATTTCACCCCCCGGTGGCCCCAAATTCTCTCCCTGAAACCTCAAAAATTCCCGCTAAAAATCCCCTGATCCCTTCATTGATCCTTGATAGGTTCGGCAGGCCTAATTTGCATATCTGGCCTCATTAGCATCTCATTTGCATGATAAGAAACACGCATTTCCACCCCGTAGTTTAGAAGGAGACCCCAAATCCCCTCCCTGAGACCCCAAAAAATCCCCCCAAAATCGCCTCGAGCCCTCTGAACACCCTTAAACCCCCCTGATTTGCATATCTGGTCTCATTTTTGCATCTCATTTGCATCCTAAAAGTCACCCGGCCCCTTTCATTTCACCCCCCGGTGGCCCCAAATTCTCTCCCCGAAACCCCAAAAATTCCCGCTAAAAATCCCCCGATCCCTTCATTGATCCTTGATAAGTTCGGCAGCCCTAATTTGCATACCTGGCCTCATTAGCATCTCATTTGCATGATAAGAAACACGCATTTCCGCCCCGTAGTTTAGAAGGAGACCCCAAATCCCCTCCCTGAGACCCCAAAAAATCCCCCCAAAATCGCCTCGAGCACTCTGAACACCCTTAACCCCCCCCGATTTGCATATCTGGTCTCATTTGCATCTCATTTGCATCCCCAAGTTGCCCCCACCGCTTTCATTTCACCCCCCGGTGGCCCCAAATCCCCTCCCTGAAACCTCAAAAATTCCCGCTAAAAATCCCCTGATCCCTTCATTGATCCTTGATAGGTTCAGCAGGCCTAATTTGCATACCTGGCCTCATTAGCATCTCATTTGCATAATCAGAAATATGTTTTTTCCTCCCAGCTCAGAAGGAGACCCCAAATCCCCTCCCTGAGACCCGAAAAATCCCCCAAAATCGCCTCCACCGCTCTAAACACCCTTAATCCCCCCCAATTTGCATATCTGGTCTCATTTGCATCTCATTTGCATCCCCAAGTCGCCCCCACCGTTTTCATTTCACCCCCCGGTGGCCCCAAAATCCCCTCCCTGAAACCTCAAAAATTCCCCGCCAAAAATCCCCCAATCCCTCCACTGATCCTTGTGAGGTTTGGCAGGCCTAATTTGCATACCTGGCCTCATTAGCATCTCATTTGCATAAACACCCCCAATTCTCCCTGCCAAACACCCCCGACCCCTCCCAAACTCCCCCAAACCCCCCCAAAACCCCCCCAACGCCCCCCAAAACCTCCCCACTCCCCCCCAGCTCCCCCCTCCCCGACCCCTCCCACCACCCTCATTTGCATCTCATTTACATCTCATTTGCATAACCCCCCAATTCTCCCTCCCAAACACCCCCGACCCCTCCCAAACTCCCCCAAAACCTCCCCAAACCCCCCAAAACCTCCCCACTCCCCCCCACTTCCCCTCCCCGACCCCTCCCCAGCCTTCATTAGACTCTCATTTGCATCACATTTGCATAAACACCCCAATTCCCCCTCCCAACACCCCCGACCCCTCCCAAACTCCCCCAAAACCCCCCCTGAACCCCCAACCCCCCCCCCAAACCCACCCCCACACCCCCCCACCTCCCCTCCCCGACCCCTCCTGCCGCCCTCATTAGCATCTCATTTGCATAAAGGCCCCAATTCCCCCTCCCAAACACCTCCGGCCCCTCTCAAAATAAAATCCCCCCAAACCCCTCCCAAAATCCCCCCAAACCCCTCCCAAAATCCCCCCAAACCCCTCCCAAAATCCCCAAACCCCCCCAAAACCACCCCACACCCCCCCACCTCCCCTCCCCAACCTCTCCCACCGCCCTCATTAGACTCTCATTTGCATCTCGTTTGCATAATCACCCCAATTCCCCATCCCAAACACCCCCGACCCCTCCTAAAATCACCCAAAACCCCCCCCGAAACCCCCCCAACCCCCCCCCAAACCCCCCCCACCTGCCCTCCCCGACCCCTCCCGCCGCCCTCATCTGCATCTCATTTGCATAAAGCCCCGCCCCCTCACTTGAGCTCGGCCCGCAGCTGCTTCAGCACCTCCGAGTCCTTTTTCTTGGCCTCCTCGGGGCCCCCCTTGGGCCTCTCCCGCTCCCCCCGCGGCCGCCCCTCCCCCACCCCGCCCCGCCCATCCCCCGCTCGGGGCGGGGCCGGGGTGGGGGAGGGGCGGGGGGCGTGTCCTTGAGGGGGCGGGGCTGGGAGGTGGGGGCGGGGCTGGGGGCGGGGGGGGCCTGAGGGGTCGCGGGGGTGGGGGAGGGGCCGGGGGCTCCTCCTCTTCTTCCTTGGGGGGGGGAGGGGCGGATTTGGGGGGGTCCTGGTGGGGGGAGGGGCCGGAGGAGGCCGCGCCCTCTTTGGGGGGGTCGTCGGTGGGGGCGGGGGGAGGGGCGGGGGTGGGGAGGGGGGGAGGGGCTTCCTCGGGGGGAGGGGCGGAGCCGGAGGAGGGGGGAGGGGGAGGGGGAGGGGCGGAGGGGGCGGGGGAGGGGGGGGGGAGGGGCCCCGCTGGCCTGGAGGCGGAGCTGGGGAGAGAAGAGGGGGGGGAGGGGTTAAAGGGGGGAGGGGCTTAAAGGGGCCACGCCCTGTTTTTAAAGGGGCCACACCCTGTTTTTAAAGGGGCCACGCCCTGTTTTTAAAAGGGGCCACGCCCCGTTTTTAAAGGGGCCATGTCCCTGTTTTTAAAGGGGCCACGCCCTGTTTTTAAAGGGGCCACACCCTGTTTTTAAAGGGCCACGCCCTGTTTTTAAAGGGGCCACACCCTGTTTTTAAAGGGGCCACGCCCTGTTTTTAAAGGGGTCATGCCCCATTTTTAAAGGGGCAATGCCCTGTTTTTAAAGGGGCCACGTCCCTGTTTTTAAAGGGGCCACACCCTGTTTTTAAAGGAGCAATACCCTGTTTTTAAAGAGGCCACGTCCCTGTTTTTAAAGGGGCCATGCCACCATTTTAAAGGGGCAACGCCCTGTTTTTAAAGAGGCAACGCCCTGTTTTTAAAGGGGCCCCGCCCTGTTTTTAAAGGGGCCATGTCCCTGTTTTTAAAGGGGCAATGCCCTGTTTTTAAAGGGGCCATGCCCCATTTTTAAAGGGGGCACGCGCCGCTTCTAAAGGGGCCACGCCCTTTTAAGCACTGCCACCGCTCTTAAAGGGGCCACACCCTGCTCTTAAAGGGGCCACACCAAACTCTTAAAGGGGCCACACCCAAATCTTAAAGGGGCCACACTCCTAAATGTGGCCACGCCCTCTTAATAGAACCACACCCAACTCTTAAAGGGGCCACACCAAACTCTTAAAGGGCCCGCACCCAACTCTTAAAGGGGCCACACCCAACTCTTAAAGGGGCCGCACCCAACTCTTAAAGGGCCCGCACCCAACTCTTAAAGGGGCCGCACCCAACTCTTAAAGGGGCTGCACCCAACTCTTAAAGGGGCCACACCCAACTCTTAAAGGGCCCGCACCCAACTCTTAAAGGGGCCACACCCAACTCTTAAAGGGGCTGCACCCAACTCTTAAAGGGGCCACACCCAACTCTTAAAGGGCCCGCACACAACTCTTAAAGGGCCCGCACCCAACTCTTAAAGGGGCCACACCCAACTCTTAAAGGGGCTGCACCCAACTCTTAAAGGGCCCACACCAAACTCTTAAAGGGGGCCACACCCAACTCTTAAAGGGCCCACACCCAACTCTTAAAGGGGCCACACCCAACTCTTAAAGGGCCCACACCCAACTCTTAAAGGGGCCGCACCCAACTCTTAAAGGGACCGCACCCAACTCTTAAAGGGGCCGCACTCCTTAATGTGGCCACGTCCTCTTAATAGAACCACACCGAACTCTTAAAGGAGCCACTCCCAGCCCTTAAAAGGGCCACACACAACTCTTAAAGGGGCCACACCCAACTGTTAAAGGGACCACACCCAACTCTTAAAGGGGACACACCCGTCTCTTAAAACGGCCACACCCAACTCTTAAAGGGACCGCGGACAACTCTTAAAGGGCCCACACCAAAGTCTTAAAGGGGCCACACCCAACTCTTAAAGGGGCCACACCCAACTCTTAAAGGGGGCCACACCCAACTCTTAAAGGGGCCACACCCAACTCTTGAACGGACTGCACCAACTCTTAAAGGGCCTCACCAAGCTCTTAAAGGGACCACACCCAACTCTTAAAGGGACCACACCCAACTCTTAAAGGGGCCGCGCTCCTTAATGTGGCCACGCCCTCTTAATAGAACCACACTGAACTCTTAAAGGAGCCACTCCCAGCTCTTAAAGGGGCCACACACAACTCTTAAAGGGGCCACACCCAACTCTTAAAGGGGCCACACCCAACTCTTAAGGGGCCACACCCAACTGTTAAAGGGGCCACACCCAACTCTTAAAGGGGACACACCCGTCTCTTAAAACGGCCACACCCAACTCTTAAAGGAGCTGCACCCAACTCTTAAAGGGGCCACACCCAACTCTTGAAGGGACCCCCCAAACTCTTAAAAGGGCCACACCCAACTCTTGAACGGACTGCGCCAACTCTTAAAGGGGCCACACCCAACTCCTAAGGGGGCCACACCCAACTCTTGAACGGACTGCGCCAACTCTTAAAGGGGCCACACCCAATTCTTAAAGGGGGCCACACCCCACTCTTAAAGGACCCACCCCCAACTCTTAAAGGGGCTGCACCCAACTCTTAAAGGGACCACACCCAACTCTTGAAGGGACCCCACCAACTCTCAAAGGGGGCCACACCCAACTCTTAAAGGGACCCACACCCACCTCCCAAAGGACCCACCCCAAACTCTTAAAGGGCCCGCACCCCCTTTTTCAAACAACCCCGCCGGACACACCCCCCCCCCCCCCCTCCCAGGACTCCGAGGCCCCGCCCCCGGCCCCCGGCCCCGCCCCCATCCCCGGCCAGGCCCCGCCCACCTTGCCGATCTCGGCCTGCACCTCGCGCAGCTTGCGCTTGTAGCGCTGCACGTCGCCCTTGAGCTGGTGGTTGTGGTTCTGCAGGGAGCTGATCAGGTGCCGCATCTCCCGGTTGATGGGGCCTGGCACGGGGCGGGGCGGGCACCGGCTGAGGGCGGCCGCTCGGGGCGCCCAGGCTTGGCCTCGGACCCCCCCTCCCCCCACTCCCAGGTGCCCTCTCAGGTGGCCCCAAACCCCCTTTAACCCCCCTCAGGTGCCCTCTCAGGTGGCCCCAAACCACCTTGAAACGCCCTCAGGTGGCCCCCGAATGACCCCAAACCATCCCCAAACCGCCGCCCTCAGCTGGCCCCAAACTGTCTTTAATCACTCCCAGGTGCCCCCAAACCCCCCCAGGTGCCCCCAGACCCCCCCAGGTGCCCGCAAACCCCATTTAACCCCCCCCAGGTGTCCCCAAACCATCCCCAAACCCCCCCAGGTGCCCCCAAACTCCCTTTAATCCCTCCCAGGTGTCCCCAAACCCCCCCAGGTGCCCCCAGGTGCCCCCAAACCCCATTTAATCCCCCTCAGGTGCCCTCAGGTGGCCCCAAACCACCTTGAACCGCTCTCAGGTGGCCCCCGAATGACCCCAAACCATCCCCAAACCGCCGCCCTCAGGTGGCCCCAAACTGTCTTTAACCCCCCCCAGGTGTCCCCAAACCATCCCCAAACCCCCCCGTGGTGTCCCCAAACCCCCTTTAACCCCCCCCAGGTGTCCCCAAACCATCCCCAAACCCCCCCAGGTGCCCGCAAACCCCATTTAACCCCCCCCAGGTAACCCCAAACCATCCCCAAACCCCCCCAGGTGCCCCCAAACCCCCTTTAACCCCCCCAGGTGCCCCCAAACTCCCTTTAATCCCTCCCAGGTGTCCCCAAACCCCCCCAGGTGCCCCCAAACCCCCTTTAACCCCCCTCAGGTGCCCTCCAGGTGCCCCCAAACCCCCTTTAACCCCCCTCAGATGCCCCCCAGGTACCCCCAAACCCCCTTTAACCCCCCTCAGATGCCCCCCAGGTACCCCCAAACCCCCTTTAACCCCCCTCAGGTGCCCCCAAACCCCCTTTAACCCCCCCAGGTGCCCTCCAGGTGTGTTTCAGGTGCCCCCAGACCCCCCCAAACCCCATTTAACCCCCCCCCAGGTGCCCCCAAGTGCCCCCAAATACCCCCAAACCATCTCCAAACCCCCCCAGGTGCCCCCAAACCCCATTTAACCCCCCTCAGGTGCCCCCAGGTGACCCCAAATGCCCCCAAACCACCTTGAACCGCCCTCAGGTGGCCCCAAATGACCCCAAACCATCCCCAAACCTCCCCCCTCAGGTGGCCCCAAACTTCCTTTAATCCCCACCAGGTGCCCCCAAACCCCCCCAGGTGCCCCCCAGGTGCCCCCAAACCCCATTTAATGCCCCTCAGGTGCCCCCAAACCCCATTTAACCCCCCTCAGGTGCCCCCAGGTGTGTTTCAGGTGCCCCCAGGTGCCCCCCAAGTGCCCCCAAACCCCCCCAGATGCTCCCAAACCCCCTTTGACCCCCCTCAGATGCCCCCCAGGGACCCCCTTTAACCCCCCAGGTGCCCCAAACCCCCTTTAACCCCCCAGGTGCCCCCAAACCCCCTTTAACCCCCTCAGGTGCCCGCCAGATGCCCCCAGGTGCATTTCAGGTGCCCCCAGGTGTGTTTCAGGTGCCCTCAGACCCCCCCAAACCCCATTTAATCCCCCCCAGATGCCCCCAAACCCTGTTTAACCCCCTCAGGTGCCACCCAGGGACCCCCAGACCCCCCCAGGTGCCCCCAAACCCCCTTTAACCCCCCCCAGGTGCCCCAAAACCCCCGCCAAACTCCCCTCAGGTGCCCCCAAACTCCCTTTAACCCCCCCCAGGTGCCCCCAGGTGCATTTCAGGTGCCCCCAGGTGTGTTTCAGGTGCCCCCAGACCCCCCCAAACCCCCTTTAACCCCCTCAGGTGGCCCCAAACTCCCTTTAATCCCCCCCAGGTGCCCCAAATCCCCCCAGGTGCCCCCAAACCCCATTTAATGCCCCTCAGGTGCCCCCAAACTCCCTTTAACCCGCCCAGGTGCCCTCCAGGTGTGTTTCAGGTGCCCCCAGACCCCCCCAAACCCCATTTAACCCCCCCCAGGTGCCCCCAAGTGCCCCCAAATCATCTCCAAACCCCCCCAAGTGCCCCCAAACCCCATTTAACCCCCCTCAGGTGCCCCCAGGTGACCCCAAATGCCCCCAAACCACCTTGAACCGCCCTCAGGTGGCCCCAAATGACCCCAAACCATCCCCAAACCTCCCCCCTCAGGTGGCCCCAAACTCCCTTTAATCCCCCCCAGGTGCCCCCAAATCCCCCCAGGTGCCCCCAAACCCCATTTAATGCCCCTCAGGTGCCCCCAAAACCCCCTTTAACCCCCTCAGGTACCCCAAGGTGTGTTTCAGGTGCCCCCAGGTGCCCCCCAGGTGCCCCCAGACCCCCCCAGATGCTCCCAAACCCCCTTTAACCCCCCTCAGATGCCCCCCAGGTACCCCCAGACCCCCCCAGGTGCCCCCAAACCCCCTTTAACCCCCCAGGTGCCCCCAAACCCCCTTTAACCCCCTCAGGTGCCCGCCAGATGCCCCCAGGTGCATTTCAGGTGCCCCCAGGTGTGTTTCAGGTGCCCTCAGACCCCCCAAACCCCATTTAATCCCCCCCAGATGCCCCCAAACCCTGTTTAACCCCCTCAGGTGCCCCCCAGGTGTGTTTCAGGTGCCCCCAGATCCCCCCAGGTGCCCCCAAACCCCCTTTAACTCCCCTCAGGTGCCCCCCAGGTGCCCCCAAACCTTCTTTAATCCACCCCCAAACTCCCCCCAGGTGCCCCCAAACCTTCTTTAACCCCCCTCAGGTGCCCCCCAGGTGCCCCCAGACCCCCCCAGATGCCCCCAAACCCCCTTTAACCCCCTCCAGGTGCCCCCAAAGCCCCTTTAACCCCCTCAGGTGCCCCCCAGGTGTGTTCAGCTGCCCTCCAGGTGCCCCCAGACCCCCCCAGGTGCCCCCAACCCCCCTTTAACTCTCTCAGGTGCCCCCCAGATGCCCCCAAACCCCCTTTGACACCCCTCAGGTGCCCCCAAACCATCCCCAAACCCCCCAGGTGCCCCCAAACCCCCTTTAACCCCCTCAGATGCCCCCCAAGTGCCCTCCAGGTGCCCCCAGACCCCCCCAGGTGCCCCCAAACCCCCTTTAACCCCCTCAGATGCCCCCCAAGTGCCCTCCAGGTGCCCCCAGACCCCCCCAGGTGACCCCAAACCCCCTTTAACCCCCCTCAGGTGCCCCCAAACCCCCTTTAACCCCCCCCAGGTGCCCCCAGACCCCCTTTAACCGCCCTCCAGGTGCCCCCCAGGTGCCCCCCAGGTGCCCCCTCACCCGCCTGCTCGTTGGCCGCCAGGTTCTGCTCGAACTCGATGCGCAGCATCTCGTACTCCTTGCGCACCTGGGCCAGCGTGTCCTCGAGCTGGATCACCTCGGTGCGCAGCCGCTTCTGCACCCCCAGCTCGTCGCTCTGCCGAGAGCCAGGGGGTTTTTGGGAATTTTTGGGGAATTTTGGGGATTTTTTGGGATTTTTTCCGATTTTTTTTCGATTTTTTTCTGATTTTTTACCATTTTTTTCCGATTTTTTTCCATTTTTTTTGGATTTTTTCCAATTTCTTTCCAATTTTTTCCCATTTTTTGTCCCATTTTTATTTCAATTTTTTTCCCATTTGCAAACATTTTTTGGGGATTTTTTGGGATTTTTTCCCATTTTTTTCCAATTTTTTTCTGACTTTTTCCTGATTTTTTTTCCATTTTTTTCCCATTTTTTTCCCATTTTTTTCCATTTTTTGTCCCATTTTTATTTCATTTTTTTCCCATTTGCAAACTTTTTTTGGGGATTTTTTGGATTTTTTTCTATTTTTTTCCGATTTTTTTCTGATTTTTTTTCCATTTTTTTTCGGATTTTTTTCCGATTTTTTTCAGATATTTCCCATTTTTTTTTCCATTTTTATTTCATTTTTTTTCCCATTTGCAAACTTTTCTTGAGGACTTTTTGGGATTTTTTCCCATTTTTTTTCGATTTTTTTTCGGATTTTTTTTCTGTTTTTTTCAGATTTTTTTCCGATTTTTTTTCCCATTTTTTTTTTCATTTTTATTTCATTTTTTTCCCATTTGCAAAAAATTTTTGGGGTTTTTTTTGGGATTTTTTGCCATTTTGTTCGATTTTTTTCTGATTTTTTTTCCATTTTTTTCTGATTTTTTTCCGATTTTTTTCCCTTTTTTTCCATTTTTTTTTCCATTTTTATTTCATTTTTTTCCCATTTGCAAAATTTTTTGGGGGATTTTTTCCCATTGTTTTCGATTTTTTTCTGATTTTTTTTCGATTCTTTCCGATTTTTTTCCCAATTTTTTCCCCATTTTTTTCCAGTTTTTTTTCCATTTTTATTCCATTTTTTTCCCACTTCCAAAAATTTTTTTGGGGATTTTATCCCATTTTTTTCCGATTTTTTTCTGACTTTTTCCTGATTTTTTTCTGATTTTTTTCTGATTTTTTTCCTATTTTTTGTCCCATTTTTATTTCATTATTTTCCCATTTGCAAACTTTCTTTGGGGATTTTTTGGATTTTTTTCCGATTTTTTTCTGATTTTTTTTCCATTTTTTTCGGATTTTTTTCTGATTTTTTTCAGATATTTCCCATTTTTTTTTCCATTTTTATTTCATTTTTTTTCCCATTTGTAAACTTTTTTTGAGGATTTTTTGGGATTTTTTCCCATATTTTTTCGATTTTTTTCTGATTTTTTTCCGATTTTTGTCCCATTTTTTTCCATTTTTTTTTCCATTTTTATTTCATTTTTTTCCCATTTGCAAACTTTTTTTGGAGATTTTTTGGGATTTTTTCCCATATTTTTTTGATTTTTTTCTGATTTTTTTCGATTTTTTCTGATTTTTTTCCGATTTTTGTCCCATTTTTTTCCTTTTTTTTTTTTTCCTTTTTATTTCATTTTTTTCCCATTCGCAAACTTTTTTTGGGGATTTTTTGGATTTTCTTCTATTTTTTTCCGATTTTTTTCTGATTTTTTTTCCATTTTCTTCAGATTTTTTTCGGATTTTTTTCTGATTTTTTTTCCATTTTTTTCCGATTTTTTTCCGATTTTTTTCCCTTTTTTTTCCATTTTTTTTTTCCTTTTCTATTTCATTTTTTTCCCATTTCCAAAATTTTTTGGGGGATTTTTTGGGATTTTTTCCCTTTTTTTTCCGATTTTTTTCTGATTTCTTTTCCATTATTTTCGGATTTTTTTCCGATTTTTTTCCCATTGTTTTCCAATTTTTATTTCATTTTTTTCCCATTTCCAAAATTTTTGGGGGGATTTTTTTCCATTTTTTTCGATTTTTTCTGATTTTTTTTTCCATTTTTTTCTGATTTTTTTCCGATTTTTTTCCCATTTTTTTCCTGTTTTTTTTTCCATTTTTATTTCATTTTTTTCCCATTTCCAAAATTTTTTGGGGGATTTTTTCCCATTTTTTTTCGATTTTTTTCTGATTTTTTTCGAATTTTTCCCCATTTTTTTCCCATGTTTTTCCTCAGACCCCTCAGTGACCCCTCAGGGACCCCTCAGTGACCCCTCAGTGACCCCTCAGTGACCCCTCAGTGACCCCCCAGTGACCCCTCAGTGACCCCTCAGACCCCTCAGTGACCCCTCAGTGACCCCCCAGTGACCCCTCAGTGACCCCTCAGTGACCCCTCAGTGACCCCCAGACCCCTCAGTGACCCCCCAGTGACCCCCAGACCCCTCAGTGACCCCTCAGTGACCCCTCAGTGACCCCCCAGTGACCCCTCAGTGACCCCTCAGACCCCTCAGTGACCCCTCAGTGACCCCTCAGTGACCCCTCAGTGACCCCCAGACCCCTCAGACCCCTCAGTGACCCCCAGACCCCTCAGTGACCCCCAGACCCCTCAGTGACCCCTCAGTGACCCCTCAGTGACCCCCAGACCCCTCAGTGACCCCTCAGTGACCCCTCAGTGACCCCTCAGTGACCCCTCAGTGACCCCTCAGTGACCCCCAGACCCCTCAGTGACCCCTCAGACCCCTCAGTAGCCCCTCAGACCCCTCACTAGCCCCGGGCTCACCTCCATGTGCTCGATGTGCCGCAGGTGGCTGTTTTTGGTGGCCCAGTGACCCCTCAGTGACCCCTCAGTGACCCCCAGTGACCCCCAGACCCCTCAGTGACCCCTCAATGACCCCCCAGACCCCTCAGTGACCCCCCAGACCCCTCGGTAGCCCCTCAGACCCCTCACTAGCCCCCCGGGCTCACCTCCATGTGCTCGATGTGCCGCAGGTGGCTGTTTTTGGTGGCCCAGTGACCCCTCAGTGACCCCTCAGTGACCCCTCAGTGACCCTCAGACCCCTCGGTAGCCCCCCAGACCCCTCACTAGCCCTGGGCTCACCTCCATGTGCTCGATGTGCCGCAGGTGGCTGTTTTTGGTGGCCCAGTGACCCCTCAGTGACCCCTCAGTGACCCCTCAGTGACCCCTCAGACCCCTCAGTAGCCCCTCAGACCCCTCACTAGCCCCCTGGGCTCACCTCCATGTGCTCGATGTGCCGCAGGTGGCTGTTTTTGGTGGCCCAGTGACCCCTCAGTGACCCCTCAGTGACCCCTCAGTGACCCCTCAGTGACCCCTCAGACCCCTCAGTAGCCCCTCAGACCCCTCACTAGCCCCCCGGGCTCACCTCCATGTGCTCGATGTGCCGCAGGTGGCTGTTTTTGGTGGCCCAGTGACCCCTCAGTGACCCCTCAGTGACCCCCCAGACCCCTCAGTGACCCCTCAGACCCCTCGGTAGCCCCTCAGACCCCTCACTAGCCCCCCGGGCTCACCTCCATGTGCTCGATGTGCCGCAGGTGGCTGTTTTTGGTGGCCCAGTGACCCCTCAGTGACCCCTCAGTGACCCCTCAGACCCCTCAGTGACCCCTCAGTGACCCCTCGGTAGCCCCTCAGACCCCTCACTAGCCCCCTGGGCTCACCTCCATGTGCTCGATGTGCCGCAGGTGGCTGTTTTTGGTGGCCAGCAGCAGCGCCCGCGCCTCGTCCAGCTGCGTCTTCACCTGGAGGCTCTCGTGGTAGAGCAGCGAGAACTGCGACTGCAGCACCTTGTACTCCAGGGCCTCCTTCACCGCCTCCTCGGGCAGCGAGCGCAGGGCCACCTGCGGGATGGAGCCGTGGGCACCTGGGGGCACCTGGGGGCACCTGGGGGCACCTGGGGCACCCCTGAGCCACCTGGGGGATGGAGCTGTGGGCACCTGGGGGCACCTGGGGGCACCTGGGGGATGGAGCCGTGGGCACCTGGGGGCACCTGGGGGCACCTGGGGCACCCCTGAGCCACCCCAGGGACACCCCTGAGCCACCTGGGGGACGGAGCCGTGGGCACCTGGGGGCACCTGGGGGCACCTGGGGGCACCTGGGACACCCCTGAGCCACTCCAGGGACACCCCTGAGCCACCCCAGGGACACCTGGGGGCACCTGGGTGACACCTCCTTCACCGCCTCCTCGGGCAGCGAGCGCAGGGCCACCTGGGGGGATGGAGCCGTGGGCACCTGGGGGCACCTGGGGGCACCTGGGGGCACCTGGGACACCCCTGAGCCAACCCAGGGACACCCCTGAGCCACCTGGGGGATGGAGCCGTGGGCACCTGGGGGCACCTGGGGGCATCTGGGGGCACCTGAGCCACCCCTGAGCCACCCCAGGGACACCTGGGGGCACCTGAGCCACCCCTGAGCCACCTGGGGGATGGAGCCATGGGCACCTGGGGGCACCTGGGGGCACCTGGGGGCACCTGGGGCACCCCTGAGCCACCTGGGGGATGGAGCCGTGGGCACCTGGGGGCACCTGGGGGCACCTGGGGGCACCTGGGGGCACCTGGGACACCCCTGAGCCACTCCAGGGACACCCCAGGGACACCTGGGTGACACCTCCTTCACCGCCTCCTCGGGCAGCGAGCGCAGAGACACCTGGGGGATGGAGCCGTGGGCACCTGGGGGCACCTGGGGGCACCTGGGGGCACCTGGGGCACCCCTGAGCCACCTGGGGGATGGAGCCGTGGGCACCTGGGGGCACCTGGGGGCACCTGGGGGCACCTGGGGGCACCTGAGACACCCCTGAGCCACCTGGGGGATGGAGCCGTGGGCACCTGGGGGCACCTGGGGGCACCTGGGACACCCCTGAGCCACCTGGGACAGAGCTATGGGCACCTGGGGGCACCTGGGGGCACCTGAGCCACCCCTGAGCCACCCCAGAGCCACCTGGGACACAGCCATGGGCACCTGGGGGCACCTGGGGGCACCTGGGACACCCCTGAGCCACCCCTGAGCCACCTGGGACATAGCCATGGGCACCTGGGGGCACCTGGGGGCACCTGGGACACCCCTGAGCCACCCCTGAGCCACCCCTGAGCCACCCCAGGGACACCTGGGTGACACCTCCTTCACCGCCTCCTCGGGCAGCGAGCGCAGAGACACCTGGGGGACGGAGCCGTGGGCACCTGGGGGCACCTGGGGGCACCTGGGACACCCCTGAGCCACCTGGGGGATGGAGCCGTGGGCACCTGGGGGCACCTGGGGGCACCTGAGCCACCCCTGGGTGACACCTGAGCCACCCCAGGGCCACCCCAGGGTGACACCGGAACCCCCAACCCCCCCCCAGCGTCCCCAGGGTCCCCCCCGGTGTCACCTTGAGCCGCTCCTGGCCCCGAACGGCCCCAAAATGACCCCAAAATGACCCAAAATGTCCCCAAAATGACCCAAAATGTCCCGAAATGACCCCAAATCTGACCTTGAGCCGCTCCTGGCCCCTGATGGCCCCAAAATGTCCCCAAAATGTCCCAAATGTTCCCAAAATGTCCCCAAAATGACCCAAAATGTCCCCAAACGTCCTCAAAATGACCCCAAATGACCCCAAAATGTCCCAAAATGACCCCAAATCTCACCTTGAGCCGCTCCTGGCCCCTGACAGCCCCAAAATGACCCCAAAAATGTCCCCAAAATGTCCCAAAAATGTCCTGAAAATGACCAAAAATGACCCCAAATGTCCCCCAATGTCCCAAAATCTCCCGAAATGTCCCCAAATCTCACCTTGAGCCTCTCCTGGCCCCTGACGGCCCCAAAATGTCCCAAAATGACCCCAAATGACCCCAAAATGTCCCCAAAATGTCTCAAAATGTCCCAAATGTTCCCAAAATGTCCCAAAATCTCCCGAAATGACCCCAAATCTGACCTTGAGCCTCTCCTGGCCCCTCACGGCCCCAAAATGTCCCCAAAAATCCCCAAAATGTCCCTAAAATATCCCCAAAATGTCCTGAAAATGACCAAAAATGCCCCCAAAATGTCCCCAAAATGACCCCAAAATGTCCCAAAATCTCCCAAAATGACCCCAAATCTCACCTTGAGCCTCTCCTGGCCCCTGACGGCCCCAAAATGTCCCCAAAATGTCCCTAAAATATCCCCAAAATGTCCTGAAAATGACCAAAAATGACACCAAAATGTCCCCAAACGTCCTCAAAATGACCCCAAATGACCCCAAAATGTCCCCAAATGTCCCAAAATCTCCCGAAATGTCCCCAAATCTGACCTTGAGCCGCTCCTGGCCCCTGACGGCCCCAAAATGTCCCCAAAATGTCCCAAAATCTCCCGAAATGTCCCCAAATCTGACCTTGAGCCGCTCCTGGCCCCTGACGGCCCCAAAATGTCCCCAAAATGTCCCAAAATCTCCCGAAATGTCCCCAAATCTGACCTTGAGCCACTCCTGGCCCCTGACGGCCCCAAAATGTCCCCAAAAATCCCCAAAATGTCCCTAAAATATCCCCAAAATGTCCTGAAAATGACCAAAAATGCCCCCAAAACGTCCCCAAACGTCCTCAAAATGACCCCAAATGACCCCAAAATGTCCCCAAATGTCCCCAAATGTCCCAAAATCTCCCGAAATGACCCCAAATCTCACCTTGAGCCTCTCCTGGCCCCTGACGGCCCCAAAATGTCCCCAAAATGACCCAAAATCTCCCGAAATGTCCCCAAATCTGACCTTGAGCCTCTCCTGGCCCCTGACGGCCCCAAAATGACCCCAAAATGTCCCTAAAATGTCCCAAAATGTCCTGAAAATGACCAAAAGTGTCCCGAAAATGACCCCAAATGTCCCCAAAATGTCCCCAAAATGTCCCAAAATCTCCCGAAATGACCCCAAATCTGACCTTGAGCCTCTCCTGGCCCCTCACAGCCCCAAAATGTCCCAAAATCTCCCGAAATGACCCCAAATCTCACCTTGAGCCTCTCCTGGCCCCTGACGGCCCCAAAATGTCCCCAAAATGTCCCAAATATCCCCAAAATGTCCTGAAAATGACCCCAAAATGTCCCCAAATGTTCCCAAAATGTCCCCAAATGACCCAAAATCTCCTGAAATGTCCCCAAATCTGACCTTGAGCCTCTCCTGGCCCCTGACAGCCCCAAAATGACTCAAAATGTCCCAAAATGTCCCCAAAAATCTCCCAAAATGACCCCAAATCTCACCTTGAGCCTCTCCTGGCCCCTGACGGCCCCAAAATGTCCCAAAATCTCCCGAAATGACCCCAAATCTGACCTTGAGCCTCTCCTGGCCCCTGACGGCCCCAAAATGTCCCAAAATCTCCCGAAATGACCCCAAATCTGACCTTGAGCCTCTCCTGGCCCCTGACGGCCCCAAAATGTCTCTAAAATATCCCCAAAATGTCCTGAAAATGACCAAAAGTGTCCCCAAAATGACCCCAAATTGTCCCCAAAATGACCCCAAATGTTCCCAAAATGTCCCAAAATCTCCCAAAATGTCCCCAAATCTGACCTTGAGCCGCTCCTGGCCCCTCACGGCCGCCTGCAGCTCCAGCTGCAGCTTCTCCAGCTCGGCCATGCGGGAGTTGGCCAAGTCCTGGTTCCCCTCCAGCTCCGCGTTCAGCATCTCAAACTGAGCCCAAACGGACCAAAAAGGGCAAAATTTACCCCAAAAATTCCAGCGGGTTCCAGGGATTCCAAAGAGTTCCCAAAAAAACCCCAAAATTCCCCAAAAAAACCCCAAAATTTCGCTCCAAATCTGCCCCAAATCCAGCCCAAATTCGAGTTCTGATTCTCAAACTGAGCCCAAACGGACCAAAAAGGGCGGAATTTACCCCAAAAATTCCAGCAGGTTCCAGGGATTCCCAAAAAACCCCAAAATTCCCCAAATTCCCCAAAAAAACCCCAAAATTTTACTCCAAATCTGCCCCAAATCCAGCCCAAATTCGAGTTTTTCTTCTCAAACGGAATAAAAGTGACCCAAAAATGCCAAAATTTACCCCAAAATTCCAGGGGGTTCCAGGGATTCCCAAAAACCCCCAAAAAAACCCCAAATTCCCCAAAAAAAACCCAAAATTCCACTCCAAATCAGCCCCAAATCCGTCCAAATTCAGCCCAAATTCGAGCTCTGCATCTCAAACTGAGCCCAAACGGACCAAAAAGGGCGGAATTTACCCCAAAAATTCCAGTGGGTTACAGGGATTCCCAAAATTCCCCAAATTTCCCCCCAAAAACCCCAAAAAACCCCGAAATTCTACTCTAAATCTGCCCCAAATCCATCCAAATCCAGCTCAAATTCGAGTTTTCCTTCTCAAACGGAATAAAAATGACCCAAAAATGTCAAAATTTACCCCAAAATTCCAGGGGGTTCCAGGGATTCCCAAAAATTCCCCAAAAATCCCCCAAAAAATCCCAAAATTCCCCCAAATCCCCCCAAAATTCCCCCAAATCCCCCCAAAATCACCCCAAAATGCTCCAATATCCCCCCAAAATTCCCCAAACCCCCCCAAATTCCCCTAAATGCCCCAAATCCCCCCAAAATTCCCCCAAATCCCCCCAAAATTCCCCAAATCCCCCCAAAATGCCCCAAATCCCCCTCCAAATCTCCCCAAAATTCCGCAAATTGCCCCAAATCCCACCAAAACCTCCCCCAAAACCCCCCAAATCTCCCCAAAATTCCCCCAAATCCCCCCAAATCTCCCCAAAAATCCCCCAAAACCCCCCAAATCTCCCCAAAATTCCCCCAAAACCCCCCAAATCTCCCCAAAATTCCCCCAAAATTCCCCAAATCTCCCCAAAATTCCCCCAAAACCCCCCAAATCTCCCCAAAAACCCCCCAAATGCCCCAAAATCCCCCCAAAATCCCCCCCGGTACCTTCTGCATGCTCAGGGTGATTTGTCCCCCCTGGAATCCCCCGGAGCTGCCGGAGCCGTACGAGCCCGAGGTCAGCTGGGCACAGGTGGGCACAGGTGGGCACAGGTGGGCACAGGTGGGCACAGGTGAGCACAGGTGGGCACAGGTGAGCACCAGGTACCCCCCCAGGTGGGCACAGGTGAGCACAGGTGAGCACAGGTGGGCACAGGTGGGCACAGGTGGGCAGAGGTGGGCAGAGGTGGGCAGCAGGTGGGCACAGGTGGGCACAAGTGGGCAGAGGTGAGCACAGGTGAGCACCAGGTACCCCCCCAGGTGGGCACAGGTGAGCACCAAGCAGGCACAAGTGAGCCCCAGGTACCCCCCAAGTGGGCACAGGTGAGCCTCAAGTGGGCACAGGTGGGCACAGGTGAGCCCCAGGTACCCCCCCAGGTGGGCACAGGTGGGCACCAAGTGGGCACCAAGTGGGCACAGGTGAGCACCAGGTGAGCCCCAGGTACCCCCCAAGTGGGCACAGGTGAGCACAGGTGAGCACCAAGTGGGCACAGGTGTGCCCCAGGTACCCCCAGCTGTGCCCAGGTGTGCCCAGGTGTATCCCAGACCCCCCCAGGTGCCCCCAGGTGTATCCCAGGTGTATCTCAGACCCCCCAGGTGTATCCCAGGTGTATCTCAGACCCCCCAGGTGTATCTCAGGTGCCCTCAGGTGCCCCCAGGTGTGCCCAGGTGTATCCCAGGTGCCCCCCAGGTACCCCCAGGTGCCCCCAGGTGTATCCCAGACCCCCCCAGGTGTATCCCAGGTGTGCCCCAGGTGTGCCCAGGTGCATCCCAGACCCCCGCAGGTGCCCCCAGGTGTATCCAGGTGCCCCCAGCTGTGACCAGGTGCCCCCAGGTGCCCCCAGGTGTATCCCAGACCCCCCCAGGTGTGCCCAGGTGTGCCCCCACCTGCTCCAGCGCCTCTGCCAGGTGTCTGTCAAGGCGCCCCCAGGTGCCCCCAGGTGTGCCCAGGTGTATCCCAGACCCCCCAGCTGTGCCCAGGTGCCCCCAGGTGTATCCCAGACCCCCCCTAGGTGTATCCCAGGTGCCCCAGGTGTGCCCAGGTGTATCTCAGGTGTGCCCAGGTGCCCCCAGGTGTGCCCAGGCGTATCCCAGGTGCCCCCAGGTGCCCCCAGGTGTGCCCAGGTGTATCTCGGACCCCCCCCCGGTGTGCCCAGGTGTATCCCAGCTGTGCCCAGGTGTGCCCAGGTGCCCCCAGGTGTGCCCAGGTGCCCCCAGGTGCCGCAAGGTGTATCTCAGGTGTGCCCAGGTGTATCCCAGACCCTCCCAGCTGTACCCAGGTGTGCCCAGGTGCCCCCAGGTGTATCCCAGCTGTGTCCAGGTGTACCCCAGCTGTGCCCAGGTGCCCCCAGGTGTATCCCAGACCCCCCCCAGGTGTCCCTCAGGTGTGCCCAGGTGTGTGGCCAGGTGTGCCCAGGTGTGTCCCAGGTGCCCCCAGGTGTGCCCAGGTGTGCACAGGTGTGTCCCAGGTGCCCCTAGGTGTATCTCAGGTGCCCCCAGGTGTGCCCAGGTGCCCCCAGGTGCCCCCAGGTATGCCCAGATGCCTCCAGGTGTGTCCCAGGTGCCCCCAGGTATATCTCAGACCCCCCCAGCTGTGCCCAGGTGCCCCCAGATGTGCCCAGGTGCCCCCAGGTGTATCCCAGACCCCCCCAGGTGCCCCCAGGTATATCTCAGACCCCCCCAGCTGTGCCCAGGTGCCCCCAGCTGTGCCCAGGTGCCCCCAGGTGTATCCCAGACCCCCCCAGGTGCCCCCAGGTGTGCCCAGGTGTGCCCCCACCTGCTCCAGCGCCTCTGCCAGGTGTCTGTCCAGGCACCCCTCACGTGCCCCCAGGTGTGCCCAGGTGTATCTCAGACCCCCCCAGCTGTGCCCAGGTGTGCCCAGGTGTATCCCAGACCCCCCCAGGTGCCCCCAGGTGTGCCCAGGTGTGCCCGCACCTGCTCCAGCGCCTCTGCCAGGTGCCTGTCCAGGCGCCCCTCAGGTGCCCCCAGGTGTGCCCAGATGCCCCCAGGTGTGCCCAGGTGTGCCCCAGGTGTGCCCAGGTATATCTCAGACCCCCCAGCTGTGCCCAGGTGCCCCCAGGTGTATCCCAGACCCCCCCAGGTGCCCCCAGGTGTGCCCAGGTGTATCTCAGGTGCCCCCCAGGTGCCCCCAGGTGTGCCCAGGTGTATCCCAGACCCCCCCAGGTGCCCCCAGGTGTACCCCAGGTGTATCCCAGGTGTATCTCAGACCGCCCCAGCTGTGCCCAGGTGTGCCCAGGTGTATCTCAGGTGTGCCCAGGTGTATCCCAGACCCCCCCAGGTGCCCCCAGGTGTGCCCAGGTGTGCCCAGGTGTATCCCAGGTGTATCTCAGACCCCCCCAGGTGCCCCCAGGTGTGCCCAGGTGTGCCCAGGTGTATCCCAGACCCCCCCAGGTGCCCCCAGGTGTGCCCAGGTGTGCCCAGGTGTATCCCAGGTGTATCTCAGACCCCCCCAGGTGCCCCCAGGTGTGCCCAGGTGTGCCCAGGTGTATCCCAGACCCCCCCAGGTGCCCCCAGGTGTGCCCAGGTGTGCCCAGGTGTATCCCAGGTGTATCCCAGACCCCCCCACGTGCCCCCAGGTGCCCCCAGGTGTGCCCAGGTGCCCCCAGGTGTGCCCAGGTGTGCCCACACCTGCTCCAGCGCCTCTGCCAGGTGCCTGTCCAGGCGCCCCTCAGGTGCCCCCAGGTGTGCCCAGATGCCCCCAGGTGTGCCCAGGTATATCTCAGACCCCCCAGCTGTGCCCAGGTGCCCCCAGGTGTATCCCAGACCCCCCCAGGTGCCCCCAGGTGTGCCCAGGTGTGCCCGCACCTGCTCCAGCGCCTCTGCCAGGTGCCTGTCCAGGCGCCCCTCACGTGCCCCCAGGTGTGCCCAGGTGTATCTCAGGTGCCCCCCAGGTGCCCCCAGGTGTACCCCAGGTGTGCCCAGGTGCCCCCAGGTGTATCCCAGACCCCCCCAGGTGCCCCCAGGTGCCCCCAGGTGTATCCCAGGTGTGCCCAGGTGTGCCCAGGTGTGCCCAGGTGCCCCCAGGTGTATCCCAGGTGTGCCCAGGTGTGCCCAGGTGTGCCCAGGTGCCCCCAGGTGTATCCCAGACCCCCCCAGGTGCCCCCAGGTGCCCCCAGGTGTGCCCAGGTGTATCTCAGGTGTGCCCAGGTGTGCCCAGGTGCCCCCAGGTGTATCCCAGGTGTGCCCAGGTGTATCCCAGGTACCTCCAGGTGTATCCCAGACCCCCCCAGGTGTGCCCAGGTGTGCCCGCACCTGCTCCAGCGCCTCTGCCAGGTGCCTGTCCAGGCGCCCCTCGCGCTTGCGCAGTTTGGCGCTGTCCCACTGCAGCCCCTCCAGGGTGGTGCCCATCTCCAGCACCTTCGTCTCGGCCGACGTGGCCTTGTCCTGCAGCTCGGCCAGCTGGCCACCGGGGCGGGCACGGGGCGGGCACGGGGCGGGCACGAAAGAGAAATCCCAAAAAGATTGAAAAATACGAAAAAAACCCCAAATTTTAGCCCCAAACGCAACGGAATCGGCCCAAAAATCAACGAAATGACCCCAAAATCCACCCCAAAATGGCCCCAAATTTGGCATTTTGGGGTTCTGGGGACACGGGATGGGCACCGGGGCGGGCACGGGGCGGGCACGGGGCGGGCACGAAAGAGAAATCCCAGAAATATTGAAAAACACCAAAAAAAGCCCAAAAAAACCCCAAAATTTAGCCCCAAACGCAACGGAATCGGCCCAAAAATCAACGAAATGACGCCAAAATCCAGCCCAAATTCGGCATTTTGGGGTTCTGGGGACAGGGGATGGGCACAGGGTGGCCACGGGGCGGGCACGGGAGGGGAAGAGAAAAGAAATCCCAAAAATATTAAAAAATGCGAAAAAACCCCCAAATTTTAGCCCCAAACGCAACGGAATCGGCGCAAAAATCAACGAAATGACCCCAAAATCCACCCCAAATTCGGCATTTTGGGGTTCTGGGGACACGGGATGGGCACCGGGGCGGGCACGGGGCGGGCACGGGGCGGGCACGAAAGAGAAATCCCAAAAACATTAAAAAATACGAAAAAAGCCCAAAAAACCCCCAAATTTTAACCCCAAATGCAACGGAATCGGCCCAAAAATCAACGAAATGACCCCAAAATCCACCCCAAATTCGGCATTTTGGGGTTCTGGGGACAGGGGATGGGCACAGGGTGGCCACGGGGCGGGCACGGGAGGGGAAGAGAAAAGAAATCCCAAAAATATTAAAAAATGCGAAAAAACCCCCAAATTTTAGCCCCAAACGCAACGGAATCGGCGCAAAAATCAACGAAACGACCCCAAAATCACAATAAATCCACCCAAAATCCACCTGAACACCCCCAAATTCGGCATTTTTGGGGTTCTGGGGACAGGGGAGGGACACAGGAAAGAAATCCCAAAAATATTGAAAAACACCAAAAAACCCCAAATTTTAGCCCCAAACCCAACGGAATCGGCCCAAAAATCAACGAAATGACCCCAAAATCCACCCCGAAACGGCCCCAAAATTCAGCATTTTGGGGTTCTGGGGACACGGGATGGGCACCGGGGCGGGCACGGGGCGGCCACGGGGCGGGCACGAAAGAGAAATCCCAAAAAGATTAAAAAATACGAAAAAAGCCCAAAAAACCCCCAAATTTTAGCTCCAAACGCAACGGAATCGGCCCAAAAATCAACGAAATGACCCCAAAATCCACCCCAAAACGGCCCCAAAATGGCCCAAGTTCGGCATTTTGGGGTTCTGGGGACAGGGCAGGGATACAGGAAAGAAATCCCGGAATTATTGAAAAACACCAAAAAAAGCCCAAAAAAACCCCAAATTTTAGCCCCAAACCCAACGGAATCGGCGCAAAAATCAACAAAATGACCCCAAAATCCACCCCAAAACGGCCCCAAATTTGGCATTTTGGGGTTCTGGGGAAACACAGAAGGAGAAAGCAAAAAAAAAAAACCCAAAAAAGCCCAAAAACCCCAAAATTTGACTCAAAACCCAACGGAATCGGCCCAAAAATCAACAAAATGACCCCAAAATCCACCCCAAAACGGCCCCAAATTCGGCATTTTTGGGGTTCTGGGGACAGGGGACGAACAGGGCAAAAAACCCCCAAAAAACCAAAAAAAGCCCAAAATTTCAGCCCCAAAATCCCAAAATTTCAGCTCCAAACTCAACAAATTTGACCCCAAACCCAACGGAATCGGCCCAAAAATCAATGAAATGACCCCAAAATCCACCCCAAAACGGCCCCAAATTCGGCATTTTTGGGGTTCTGGGGACAGGGGCAAAAAAAACCCCAAAAAACCCCAAAAAAACCCAAAAAACCCCCAAAAAAGCCCAAAAAAAGCCAAAAATTTGACCCCAAAATTCATCAAAATTGCCCCAAAAAGCAACAAAAACGCCCAAACCCCTCCCAGTCCCTCCCAGTATCCCCCAGTATCACCCCAGTTCCCTCCCAGTATAAACCAGTTCCTCCCAATCCCCTCCCAGTCACTCCCAGTCCCTCCCAGTCTCTCCCAGTATCATCCCAATAACCTCCCAGTATAAACCAATCCCTCCCAGTCCCTTCCAGTCCCCCCCAATCCCCTCCCAGTCCCTCCCAGTATCCCCCAGTATCATCCCAGTTCCCTCCCAGTATAAACCAATCCCTCCCAGTCCCTTCCAGTCCCCCCCAATCCCCTCCCAGTCCCTCCCAGTATCCCCCAGTATCATCCCAGTTCCCTCCCAGTATAAACCAGTTCCTCCCAATCCCCTCCCAGTCCCCCCCAAACCTTTCCCAGTCCCTCCTAGTCCCCCCTAAACCCCTCCCAGTCCCCTCCCAGTCCCTCCCAGTCGCTCCCAGTTTGTCCCAGTCCCCCCTAATCCCCTCCCAGTCCCTCCCAATCCCCTCCCAGTCCCCCCTAAACCCCTCCCAGTCCCTCCCAATCCCCTCCCAGTATCCCCCAGTTCCTCCCAGTCCCTCCCAATCCCCTCCCAATCCCTCCCAATCCCCTCCCAGTCCCCCCTAAACCACTCCCAGTCCCTCCCAGTTTGTCCCAGTCCCTCCCAATCTCCTCCCAGTCCCTCCCAATCCCCTCCCAGTCCCCCCCAAACCTTTCCCAGTCCTCTGCAGTCTATTCCCAGTCCCTCCCAGTCCCCCCCAATCCCCTCCCAGTCCCTCCTAAACCCCTCCCAGTCACTCCCAATCCCTCCCAGTCTCTCCCAGTATCATCCCAATAACCTCCCAGTATAAACCAGTCTCCTCCCAGTCCCTCCCAGTCCCCCCATAACCCCTCCCAGTCCCTCCCAGTCCCTCCCAATCTCCTCCCAGTCCCTCCCAGTCACTCCCAGTCCCTCCCAGTCCCTCCCAATCCCCTCCCAATCACTCCCAGTCCCCCCTAAACCCCTCCCAGTCCCTCCCAGTCCCTCCCAATCCCCTCCCAATCACTCCCAGTCCCCCCTAAACCCCTCCCAGTCCCTCCCAGTTTGTCCCAGTCGCTCCCAGTCTCTCCCAGTCCCTCCCAGTTTGGTCCAATCCCCTCCCAGTCTCTCCCAGTCCCCCCTAAACCCCTCCCAGTTTGTCCCAGTCCCCCCCAATCCCCTCCCAGTCCCTCCCAGTCCCCTCCCAGTCCCTCCCAGTCTCTCCCAGTCCCCCCTAAACCCCTCCCAGTCCCTCCCAATCCCTCCCAATCCCCTCCCAGTCCCCCCTAAACCCCTCCCAGTCACTCCCAGTCCCTCCCAATCCCCTCCCAGTCCCCCCTAAACCCCCTCCCAGTCCGTCCCAGTCCCTCCCAGTACCTCCAGGGCCTCGCGCTGGTGCTTCTCGTGCAGTTGCTGCGTCAGCTCCTGCAGCCTCCGGTGCTCCCGGAGCAGCTCCCGCAGCAGCTCCCGGCCCGGCTCCGCCACTTCCGCTGCAACAGCGGCCCCAAAATCACCCCAAATCCACCCAAAAACCGGCAAGTCCCAAAATCCCCAAATTCCGGGGAAAATCCCATCAAAAATGGCCCCAAATCCCCCAAAATCCCCCCAAAATTCCCATTAAAAATGGCCCCAAATCCCCCAAAATCGCACCAAAATTCCCATTAAAAATGGCCCCAAAATCCCCCAAAATCCCCCCAAAATTCCCATTAAAAATGGTCCAAAATCCCCCAAAATCCCCCCAAAATTCCCACCAAAAACACCCAAAAACACAAGAAAAACCCTCAAGAATCTGCCCAAAAATTGGGAATTGCCCCAAAATCCTGAAATTCCCCCCCAAATTCCCACAGGAAATGCTCCAAAATCCCAGGAAATTCCACCCAAAAATCGGGAATTCCCAAAATCCCCAAATTCCGGGGAAAATCCCATCAAAAATGGCCCAAAATCCCCCAAAATCGCACCAAAATTCCCATTAAAAATGGCCCAAAATCCCCCAAAATCGCACCAAAATTCCCACCAAAAACCCCCAAAAAACCACAAGAAAAACCCTCAAGAATCTGCCCAAAAATTGGGAATTGCTTTAAAATCCCAAAATTCCAGAAAAAATCCAATAAAAAATGGCCCAAAATCCAGAGAATTCCACCCAAATCCACCCAAAAATTGGGAATTCCCAAAATCCCCAAATTCCGGGAAAAATCCCATTAAAAATGACCCAAAATCCCCAAATTCCGGAAAAATTCCCATTAAAAATGGCCCAAAATCCCAGGAAATTCCACCCAAATCCACCCAAAAATTGGGAATTCCCAAAATCCCCAAATTCCGGGAAAATTCCCATTAAAAATGGCCCAAAATCCCCCAAAATCGCACCAAAATTCCCATTAAAAAAGGCCCAAAATCCCCAAATTCCGGAAAAATTCCCATTAAAAATGGCCCCAAATCCCCCAAAATCGCACCAAAATTCCCACCAAAACCACCCAAAACCACAAGAAAAGCCCTCAAAAATCCGCCCAAAAATTGGGAATTCCCAAAAAATCTCCTCCAAATTCCCACAGGATCCCCCAAAATTCCCACAGGAAATGGCCCAAAATCACCCCAAATCCACCCAAAAATTGGGAATTCCCAAAATCCCCAAATTCTGGGAAAAATCCCATTAAAAATGGCCCCAAATCCCCCAAAATCGCACCAAAATTCCCACCAAAAACGCCCAAAAACACAAGAAAAACCCTCAAGAATCTGCCCAAAAATTGGGAATTGCTTTAAAATCCCAAAATTCCAGAAAAAATCCAATAAAAAATGGCCCAAAATCCCCCAAAATCCCCCCAAAATTCCCATTAAAAATGGCCCCAAATCCCCAAATTCCGGGAAAATTCCCATTAAAAATGGCCCAAAATCTCCCAAAATTCCCATTAAAAATGGCCCAAAATCCCAGGAAATTCCACCCAAATCCCACCCAAAAATTGGGAATTCCCAAAATCCCAAAATTCCAGAAAAAATCCCATTAAAAATGGCCCAAAATCCCCCAAAATCCCCCCAAAATTCCCACCAAAAACACCCAAAAACACAAGAAAAACCCTCAAGAATCTGCCCAAAAATTGGGAATTGCCCCAAAATCCTGAAATTCCCCCCCAAATTCCCACAGGAAATGCTCCAAAATCCCAGGAAATTCCACCCAAAAATCGGGAATTCCCAAAATCCCCAAATTCCGAGAAAAATCCCATTAAAAATGGCCCAAAATCCCCCAAAATCGCACCAAAATTCCCATTAAAAATGGCCCAAAATCCCCCAAAATCGCACCAAAATTCCCACCAAAAACCCCAAAAAACACAAGAAAAGCCCTCAAAAATCTGCCCAAAAATTGGGAATTGCCCCAAATTCCCGAAATTCCCCCAAAATTCCCACAGGAAATGGCCCAAAATCCCAGAGAATTCCACCCAAATCCACCCAAAAATCGGGAATTCCCAAAATCCCCAAATTCCGGGAAAAATCCCATCAAAAATGGCCCAAAATCCCCCAAAATCGCACCAGAATTCCCATTAAAAATGGCCCCAAATCCCCAAATTCTGGGAAAATTCCCATTAAAAATGGCCCCAAATCCCCCAAAATCCCCCCAAAATTCCCACCAAAACCACCCAAAAACACAAGAAAAACCCTCAAAAATCCGCCCAAAAATTGGGAATTCCCAAAAAATCTCCTCCGAATTCCCACAGGATCCCCCAAAATCCCGAAATTCTGGAAAAATTCCCACAGGAAATGGCCCAAAATCCAGAGAATTCCACCCAAATCCACCCAAAAATCGGCAAGTCCCAAAGTCCCCAAATTCTGGGAAAAATTCCATTAAAAATGGCCCCAAAATCCCCCAAAATTGCACCAAAATTCCCATTAAAAATGGCCCAAAATCCCCCAAAATCGCACCAAAATTCCCATTAAAAAAGGCCCAAAATCCCCCAAAATCGCACCAAAATTCCCATTAAAAAAGGCCCAAAATCCCCAAATTCTGGGAAAATTCCCATTAAAAATGGCCCAAAATCCCCCAAAATCGCACCAAAATTCCCACCAAAAACCCCCCAAAACACAAGAAAAGCCCTCAAAAATCTGCCCAAAAATTGGGAATTGCCCCAAAATCCCGAAATTCCCCCAAAATTCCCATTAAAAATCGCCCAAAATCCCAGGAAATTCGACCCAAATCCACCCAAAAATCGGCAAGTCCCAAAATCCCCAAATTCTGGGAAAATTCTCATTAAAAATGGCCCAAAATCCCCCAAAATCGCACCAAAATTCCCATTAAAAATGGCCCAAAATCCCAGAAAATTCGACCCAAATCCACCCAAAAATCGGGAATTCCCCAAATCCCGAAATTCCAGGAAAAATCCCATTAAAAATGGCCCAAAATCCCCCAAAATCGCACCAAAATTCCCACCAAAAACGCCCAAAAACACAAGAAAAGCCCTCAAAAATCTGCCCAAAAATTGGGAATTGCTTTAAAATCCTGAAATTCCCCCAAAATTCCCATTAAAAATGGCCCAAAATCCCAGGAAATTCCACCCAAATCCACCCAAAAATCGGGAATTCCCAAAATCCCCAAATTCCGGGAAAATTCCCATTAAAAATGGCCCCAAATCCCGGGAAATTCCCCCAAAAAACTCCCCAAAAAACCCCTCCAAAATGCCCCCAAAAATCCCCAAAATTCCCCCCGAATCCCACCCTGAACCCCCCAGGTGCCCCCCAGGTGTGCCCAGGTGTGCCCAGGTGCCCCCAGGTGTGCCCAGGTGCCCCTTGAACCCCCCCAAATGTGCCCAGATGCCCCCCCAGGTGCCCCCCAGGTGTCGCCAGGTGCCCCCAGGTGCCCCTTTCCCCCCCCCAGGTGCCCCCCCCAGGCACGTGGGCCACTCACGGCGGGTGCTCAGGTGCCCCCCCAGGTGCCCCTTTAACCCCCCCTGGGTGCCCAGGTGCCCCCCAGGTGCCCCCCAGGTATGGCCAGGTAACCCCAGATACCCCTTTACCCCCCCCAGGTGCCCCTTTACCCCCCCAGGTGCCCCCAGGTGCCCCTTTAACCCCCCAGGTGCCCCCCAGGTGCCCCCCCAGGTGCGTGGGCCACTCACGGCGGGCGCTCAGGTGCCCCCCCAGGTGTGCCCAGGTGCCCCTCTACCCCCCCAGGTGCCCCCAGGTGCCCCTTTACCCCCCCCAGGTGTGCCCAGACCCCTTTACCCCCCCCAGGTGCCCCCCAGGTGCCCCCAGGTGCCCCTTTACCCCCCCCAGGTGCCCCCCAGGTGCCCCCCCAGGTGCGTGGGCCACTCACGGCGGGCGCTCAGGTGCCCCCCCAGATGTGCCCAGGTGCCCCTTTACCCCCCCAGATGTGCCCAGGTGCCCCTTTACCCCCCCCAGGTGTGCCCAGGTGCCCCTTTAACCCCCCCAGGTGTGCCCAGGTGCCCCTTTAACCCCCCAGATGTGCCCAGGTGCCCCTTTACCCCCCCCAGGTGTGCCCAGGTGCCCCTTTAACCCCCCCCAGATGTGCCCAGGTGCCCCTTTACCCTCCCCAGGTGCCCCCAGGTGCCCTTTTACCCCCCCCAGGTGCCCCCAGGTGCCCTTTTACCCCCCCCAGGTGCCCCCAGGTGCCCCTTTACCCCTCCCAGGTGCCCCCAAGTGCCCCTTTAAGCCCCCAGGTGCCCCTTTACCCCCCCCAGGTGCCCCCCAGGTGCCCCCAGACCCCCTTTAACTCCCCCAGGTGCCCCTTTACCCCTCCCAGGTGCCCCTTTACCCCCCCAGGTGCCCCCAGGTGCCCCTTTAACCCCCCCAGGTGTCCCCCAGGTGCCCCCCCAGGTGCGTGGGCCACTCACGGCGGGCGCTCAGGTGCCCCCCCACGTGTGCCCAGGTAACCCCACATGCCCCTTTACCCCCCCCAGGTGCCCCTTTACCCCCCCCAGATGCCCCCCAGGTGCCCCTTTACCCCCCCCAGGTGCCCCCAGGTGCCCCTTTACCCCCCCCAGGTGTGCCCAGGTGCCCCCCAGGTTCGTGGCCACTCACGGTGGGCGCTCAGGTGCCCCCCCACGTGTGCCCAGGTGCCCTCAGATGCCCCTTTAACCCCCCCAGTGCCCCTTTAACCCCCCCAGGTGCCCCCCAGGTGCCCCTTTCCCCCCCCCAGGTGTGCCCAGGTGCCCCTTTCCCCCCCCCAGGTGCCCCCCAGGTGCGTGGGCCACTCATGGCGGGCGCTCAGGTGCCCCCAGATGCCCCTTTACCCCCCTCAGGTGCCCCCCAGGTGCCCCTCTAACCCCCCCAGGTGCCCCTTTAACCCCCCCAGGTGCCCCCAGATGCCCCTTTACCCCCCCCAGGTGCCCCCAGGTGCCCCTTTACCCCCCCCAGGTGCCCCTTTACCCCCCCCAGGTGCCCCCCAGACCCCCTTTACCCCCCCCAGGTGCCCCTTTAACCCCCCAGGTGCCCCCAGGTGCTCCTTTAACCCCCCAGATGCCCCCAGGTGCCCCTTTCCCCCCCCCAGGTGCCCCCCCCAGGTGCCCAGGTGCCACTCACGGCGGGCGCTCAGGTGCCCCCCCAGGTGGTGCAGCCCCCTCTGGACCCGGGCCAGCGCCCCCCCCAGCCGGGCCACGGCCTCGGGGGCGAACCCCAGCCTTGGGGGGGGTGGGGGAGGGGCGGCCGGAGACCCCTCCTCGGCACCCCCCGGTGCCCACGGCTCTGAAACCCGAAATCCTAATTAACATGCAAATTTATGCAGATTTATGCAAATTTATACATATATGCAAATTTATGCAAATGTATGCAGATTTATGCGGGTTCAGGCGAACGGGGATTGGAAGCGGGGAGGGATCAAAGGCGCCCGAATTTGGCTGAAACGGCCCCAAAATTCGGCTGGAAATTCCCCTCCCCCCCCCCGGGAGGTGCCGAAATTCCGGCCGGATTTCGGCGATTTCCGCCCGAAATCCCCAATTTTTACCCCGAAATTCTTCCCTTTCAACCCGAAATGTCCAAATTTTTCCTTAAAAACGCCCGAATTTGAACCCCGAAAGCTCCAAATTTTCCTCAAAATTCTGAATTTTAACCCCGAAGTTGCCCCCAAGTTCCACCAAAATCCTCCCCCAAAATCCTCCCCAAAATCAGCAATTTCTCCCCAAAATCCTCCCCCAAAATCCCCCTCAAAATCCCCAATTTTTTCCCCCAAATCCCCCCAAAATCCCCAAAATTCCCCCCAAAATCCCCAATTTCTCCCCAAAACCCCCCCAAAATCCTCCCCAAAATCCCAAAATCCCCCTCAAAATCCCCAATTCCCCCCCAAAATCCCCCCAAAATCCCCAAAATTCCCCCCAAAATCCCCAATTTCTCCCCAAAACCCCCCCAAAATCCTCCCCAAAATCCCAAAATTCCCCCCAAAATCCCCAATTCCCCCCCAAAATGCCCCCAAAATCCCAAAATTCCCCCCCAAATTCCCCCAAAATCCCCCATTTTTCCCCAAATCCCCCCCCAAATCCCCCAAAATCCCAAAATCCTCCCCGTAATCCCCCCAACCCCCTCAAAATCCCCCCAAAATCAGCAATTTTTTCCCCAAAATCCCCCCAAAATCCCCAAAATTCCCCCCAAAATCCCCCATTTCTCCCCAAATCCTCCCCCAAATCCCCCAAAATCCCCCCAAAATCCCAAAATTCCCCCAAAATACCCCCAAAATCCCAAAATTCCCCCCAAATTCCCCCCAACCCCCCCCAAAATCCCCAAACTGCCCCAAAATCCCCCAAAATCCCCCCAAAATCCCAAAATTCCCCCCAAAATCCCCCCCAAATTCTCCACAAATCCCCCTAAAATCCCCAATTTCTCCTCAAATCCTCCCCACAATCCTAAAATCCCCCCCAAAATCCCCCCCAAACCCCCCCAAAATCCCCAAATTCCCCCCAAAATCCTCCCAAATATCCCCCAAATTCCCCCCAAAACCCCCAATTTTTTCCCCACAATCCCCCCAAAACCCCAAATTCCCCCCAAAATTCCCCCCAAATCCCCCCAAAAATCCCAAAATTCTCCCCAAAATCCCCCCAAAATCCTCCCCAAAATCCCCCAAAACCCCTCCAAAATCCCAAAATTCCCCCCAAAATCCCCCCAAAATCCCAAAGTTCTCCCCAAAACCCCCAATTTTTTCCCCAAATTCCAACCAAATTCTCCTCAAATCCTCCCCAAAATCCCCCAAAATCCCCAAATCCTCACCAAAATCCCCCCAAATCCCAAAATTCCCCCAATTTCTCCCCAAATCCCCCCCCAAAATCCCCCAAATCCTCCCCAAAATCCCCCCAAATCCCCCCAAAATCCCCCCCAAAATCCCCAATTTCTCCCCAAATCCTCCCCCCAAAATCCCCCAAATCCCCCCAAAATCCCAAAATTCCCCCCCAAATTCCCCCAAATTCTCCACAAATCCCCAATTTCCTCCCAAAATGCCCTCAAAATCCCCCAAATTCCCCCCAAATTCTCCTCAAATCCCCCCAAAATCCCCCCAAATCCCCCCAAACCCCCAAATTCTCCTCAAATCCCCCCAAAATCCCAAAATTCCCCCCAAATTCTCCCAAATCCCCCCAAAATCCCCCAAATTCCCCCCAAAACCCCCCAAAATCCCCAAATCCTCCCCAAAATCCCCCCAAATCCCCCCAAAATCCCCAAATTCCCCCCCCAAAACCCCCAATTTTTTCCCCCAAATCCTCCACAAAATCCCTCCAAACCCCCCAAAATCCCCCCAAAATCCCTAAATTCCCCCCCAAAATCCCCAATTTTTTCCCCAAAATCCCCCCAAAACCCCCAAATTCCCCCCAAAATCGTAAAATTCCCCCCAAAACCCCCCATTTTTTCCCCCCAAAATCCCCAAATTTCCCCCCAAAACCCCCCAAATTCCCCCAGAATACCCCAAAATCCCCCAAAAATCCCAAAATTCCCCCCAAAACCCCCAAAATCCCCCCAAAGATCCCCCAAACCCCCCCAAAATCCCCCCAAACCCCCAAATTCTCCTCAAATCCCCCCAAAATCCCAAAATTCCCCCCAAATCCCCCCAAATTCTCCCAAATCCCCCCAAATCCCCCCCAAATCCCCCCAAAATCGTAAAATTCCCCCCAAAACCCCCAATTTTTTCCCCAAAATCCCCCCAAAACCCCCAAATTCCCCCCAAAATCGTAAAATTCCCCCCAAAACCCCCCATTTTTTCCCCCCAAAATTCCCCCCAAAATCCCCAAATTTTCCCCCAAATCCCCCCAAAATCCCCCCCCAAATCCCCCCAAATCCCCACAAAATCCCCCAAAATCCCCACAAAATCCCAAAATTCCCCCCAAAACCCCCAAAATCCCCCCAAAGATCCCCCAAACCCCCCCAAAATCCCCCAATCCTCCCCAAAATCCCCCCAAATCCCCCCAAAACCCCCAAAATCCCCCCAAATTCTCCTCCAATCCCCCCAAAATCCCCCCAAAAATCCCCCAAAATCCCAAAATTCCCCCAACCCCCCCCCCAAAATCCCCCCAAAATCCCCAAATCCCCCCCAAAATCCCCCCCAAATCCCCCCCCCCAGCCCCTCCCCCACTCACCCCTCCTCTCGGCCCCCTCGGGGTCTCCGGGGGGGATCTGGGGGGGCTCGGGGGGGTCCCCGGGGGGGTCCCCGGGGGGCGGGGCCGGCGCCGCCCCTCCCCCACCCCCGGCCGCCCCTCCCCCGTCGCCGTCGCAGCGGCGCAGCAGGGCCTGGACCTCCGAGTCCAGCTGGGGGGAGGGCAGGAAAGGGTTAAAAACCCACCCCAAAATGCCCCGAATTCACCCCAAAATCCACCCAGATCCGGGCAGGAAAAAACCCCAAAATTTGGGACCGAAAAAGCCAAAAATTGGAGCTAAAAACCCCAAAATTGGAGCCAAAACCCCAAAATTGGAGCCAAAACCCCAAAATTCAAGACCAAAAACCCCAAATTGGACTCAAAACCCCCAAAATCAGAGCCCAAAACCACCCCAGGAACCCCAAAATCCCCCTGGAACCCCAAAAACCCCAAAACCCCCCAAAATTGGACCCCAAAAACCCCAAAAGGGACCCCAAAAAGGGACCCTGGACCTCCGAGTCCAGCTGGGGGCAGGGCAGGAAAGGGTTAAAAACCCACCCCAAAATGCCCCGAATTCACCCCAAAATCCACCCAGATCCGGGCAGGAAAAAACCCCAAAATTTGGGACCGAAAAAGCCAAAAATTGGAGCTAAAAACCCCAAAATTGGAGCCAAAACCCCAAAATTGGAGCCAAAACCCCAAAATTCAAGACCAAAAACCCCAAATTGGACTCAAAACCCCCAAAATCAGAGCCCAAAACCACCCCAGGAACCCCAAAATCCCCCTGGAACCCCAAAAACCCCAAAACCCCCCAAAATTGGACCCCAAAAACCCCAAAAGGGACCCCAAAAAGGGACCCTGGACCTCTGAGTCCAGCTGGGGCAGGGCAGGAAAGGGTTAAAAACCCACCCCAAAAAGCCCCGAATTCACCCCAAAATCCACCGACACCCAGCTGGGAATAAACCCCAAAATTTGAGACCAAAAACCCCCAAAAATTGGAGCTAAAAACCCCAAAATTGCAGCCAAAAACCACCAAAATTGGAGCCCAAAACCCCCAAAAATCCCAAAATTGGAACCAAAACCTCAAAATTGGAGCCCAAAACCCCAAAATTGGAGCCAAAACCCCCAAAACTGACCCCAAAACCCCCAAAATTGGAGCTAAAAAACCCCAAAATTGGAGCCCAAACCCCAAAATTGGAGCCCAAAAACCCCAAAATTGGACCCAAAACCCCCAAAATCAGAGCCCAAAACCACCCCAAGAACCCCAAAATCCCCCTGGAATCACAAAAACCCCAAAAACCCCAAAAGAGACCCCAAAAAGGGACCCTGGACCTCCGAGTCCAGCTGGGGCAGGGCAGGAAAGGGTTAAAAACCCACCCCAAAATGCCCCGAATTCACCCCAAAATCCACCCACATCCGGGCAGAAGAAACCCCAAAATTTGGGACCGAAAAACCCCAAAATTCGAGACCAAAAAAACAAAAATGGGAGCAAAAGACCCCAAAATTGGACCCAAAACCCCAAAATTGGACCCAAACCCCCCCCAAATTGGAGCCAAAACCCCAAAATTGGAGCCCAAAAACCCCCCAAAATTGGAACCAAAAAAAACCAAAATTGGAGCCAAAAACCCCAAAATTGGAGCCAAAACCCCAAAATCGGAGCCAAAACCCCCAAAATTGGAGCCAAAACCCCAAAATTGGAGCCAAAAGCCCCAAAATTGGACCCAAAAACCCCAAAATTGGAGCCAAAACCCCAAAATTGGAGCCAAAATCCCAAAATTGGAGCCCAAAACCACAAAATCGGAGCCCAAAACCACCCCAGGAACCCCAAAATCACGCTGGAACCCCCAAAACCCCCAAAATTGGACCCCAAAAACCCCAAAAACCCCAAAAAGGGACCCTGGACCTCCCAGTCCAGCTGGGGCAGGGCAGGAAAGGGTTAAAAACCCACCCCAAAATGCCCCAAATTCACCCCAAAATCCACCCAGATCCAGGCAGGAAAAAACCCCAAAATTCGAGACCAAAATTGGAGCCAAAAACCCCAAAATTTGAGACTGAAAAACCCCAAAATTTGAGACCAAAAAACCCCAAAATTCGAGACCAAAAAGCCAAAAATGGGAGCAAAAGACCCCAAAATTGGACCCAAAACCCCAAAATTGTAACCAAAAAAACCCCAAAATTGGAGCCAAAACCCCCAAATTGGAGCCAAAAATCCCAAAACTGACCCAAAACCCCCAAAATTGGAGCTAAAAAACCCCAAAATTGCAGCCAAAACCCCAAAATTGGAAGCAAAAACCCCAAAATTGGAGCCAAAACTCCCCAAATTGGAGCCAAAAACCCCAAAATTGGAGCCAGAATCCCCCAAATTGGAGCAAAAAACCCAAAATTGGAGCCAAAAACCCCAAAGTTGGAGCCAAAACCCCCAAATTGGAACCAAAAATCCCAAAATTGGACTGAAAACCCCAAAATTGGACCCAAAAATCCCCAAAATTGGAGCCAAAAGCCCAAAAACTGGAGACCAAAACCCTCAAAATTGCAGGAAAAAACCCCAAAATTGGACCCAAAAACCCCAAAATTGGACCCAAAATCAACGTGGAATCACAAAAACCCCAAAAACGACCCCAAAACCACCCCGGGAACCCCCAAAATGCCCCAAAAAGGCACCAAAAGATCCCCAAATCTCCTGGTTTTGGTGCCCCCAGGTGTGCCCCAGGTGCCCCCAGGTGTGCCCAGGTGTGCCCCAGGTACCCCCAGGTGTGCCCAGGTGTGCCCCGGGTGTGCCACAGGTGTGCCCAGGTGTGCCCCAGGTGTGCCCAGGTGTGCCCAGGCGCCCCCAGGTGTGCCCAGGTGTGCTCAGGTGTGCCCCAGGTGTGCCCAGGTGTGCCCCAGGTACCCCCAGGTGTGCCCAGGTGTGCCCAGGTGTGTCCAGGCACCCCCAGGTGCGCCCAGGTGTGCCCAGGTGTGCCCATGTGTGCCCCAGGTGTGCCCAGGTGTGCCTCAGGTGTGCCCAGGTGTGCCCCAGGTACCCCCAGGTGTGCCCAGGTGTGCCCAGGTACCCCCAGGTGTGCCCAGGTGTGCCCCAGGTACCCCCAGGTGTGCCCCAGGTGTGCCCAGGTGTGCCCCAGGTGTGCCCAAAGGTGCCCCCAGGTGTGCCCCAGGTGTGCCCCAGGTGCCCAAAGGTGCCCCCAGGTGTGCCCAGCAGCGCTTCACCACCTGCAGAGTGCCCCAAACTCCATTTTTAGTACCCAAAACCCCAATTTTGGCACCTCTAACCCCATTTCCCTGCCCCCAGGTGCCCCCAGGTGTGCCCAGGTGTGCCCCCACCTGTGCCCAGCAGCGGTTGACCAGGCGCAGGGTGCCCTGGTCCCCATTCCAGGTGCCCATAACCCCATTTTTAGTGCCCAAAACCCCAATTTTGGCACCTCTAACCCCATTTTTCCCTGCCCCCAGGTGTGCCCAGGTGTGCCCAGGTGTGCCCCCACCTGTGCCCAGCAGCACCTGGGTGCCTCTGGCGCCATTTTAAGAGCCCAAAACCCCATTTTTAGTGCCCAAACCCCCATTTTTGACCCTCTTCACGCCCTTTTTTCCCTCCCAGGTGTGCCCAGGTGTGCCCAGGTGTGCCCCCACCTGTGCCCAGCAGCGGTTGACCCGGTACAGGGTGCCCAGGACCCAACTTTTGGCACCTCTCACCCCATTTTTAGTGCCCAAACCCCCATTTTCGACCCTCTTAACGCCCATTTCTCCCCCCAGGTGCCCCCAGGTGTGCCCAGGTGTGCCCAGGTGTGCCCCCACCTGTGCCCAGCAGTGGTTGACCCGGCACAGGGTGCCCAGGACCCAACTTTTGGCACCTCTCACCCCATTTTTAGTTCCCAAAACCCCATTTTCCACCCTCTTAACCCCCTTTTCTCCCCCCTAGGTGTGCCCAGGTGCCCCCAGGTGTACCCAGGTGTGCCCAGGTGCCCCCAGCACCACCTGGGTGCCTCTGACGCCATTTTAAGAGCCCAAACCCCCATTTTTAGTGCCCAAAACCCCAATTTTGACCCTCTTCACCCCCTTTTCTCGCCCCCAGGTGTGCCCAGGTGTGCCCCCACCTGTGCCCAGCAGCGGTTGACCAGGCGCAGGGTGCCCAGGTCCCCATTCCAGGTGCCCCAAACCCCATTTTTAGTGCCCAAAACCCCAATTTTTAACACTCTTAACCCCCTTTTCTCCTCCCCAGGTGTGCCCAGGTGCCCCCAGGTGTGTGCCCAGGTGTGCCCCCACCTGTGCCCAGCAGCAGTTGTCCCGGCACAGGGTGCCCAGGACCCAACTTTTGGCACCTCTAACCCCATTTTTAGTGCCCAAACCCCCATTTTTAGTGCCCAAAACCCCATTTTCCACCCTCTTAACCCCCTTTTCTCCCCCCCAGGTGCCCCCAGGTGTGCCCAGGTGTGCCCCCACCCGTGCCCAGCACCACCTGGGTGCCTCTAGCGCCATTTTAAGAGCCCAAACCCCCATTTTTGACCCTCTTAACCCCTTTTTTTCCCTCCCAGGTGCCCCCAGGTGTGCCCAGGTGTGCCCCCACCTGTGCCCAGCAGCGGTTGACCAGGCGCAGGGTGCCCAGGTCCCCATTCCAGGCGCCCAAACCCCCATTTTTAGTGCCCAAAACCCCAATTTTGGCACCTCTAACCCCATTTTTCCCTGCCCCCAGGTGCCTCCAGGTGTGCCCAGGTGCCCCCAAGTGCCCCCAGGTGTGCCCAGGTGTGCCCCACCTGTGCCCAGCACCACCTGGGTGCCTCTGGCGCCACTTTGAGAGCCCAAAACCCCATTTTTAGTGCCCAACCCCCAATTTCGGCACCTCTAACCCCATTTCTCCCCCCCAGGTGCCCCCAGGTGTGCCCAGGTGTACCCAGGTGTGCCCCCACCTGTGCCCAGCACCGCTCCACCCCCTGCAAGGTGCCCAGGACCCAACTTTTGGCACCTCTCACCCCATTTTCAGTGCCCAAACCCCCATTTTCCACCCTCTTCACCCCTTTTCTCCGCCCAGGTGCCCCCAGGTGTGCCCAGGTGTGCCCCCACCTGTGCCCAGCAGCGCTTCACCACCTGCAAGGTGCCCAGGACCCAACTTTTGGCACCTCTCACCCCATTTTTAGTGCCCAAAACCCCACTTTCCACCCTCTTCACCCCCTTTTCTCCCCCCCAGGTGCCCCCAGGTGTGCCCAGGTGTGCCCAGGTGTGCCCCCACCCGTGCCCAGCACCACCTGGGCGCCTCTGGCACCACTTTGAGAGCCCAAAACCCCATTTTTAGTGCCCAAAACCCCAATTTTAAGACTCCTAACCCCATTTCTCCCCCCCCCAGGTGCCCCCAGGTGTGCCCAGGTGTGCCCCACCTGTACCCAGCAGCCCCGGGTGCCTCTGGCGCCATTTTGAGAGCCCCAAAACCCCAATTTTGGCACCTCTAACCCCGTTTTTACTGCCCAAACTCCCATTTTTGACCCTCTTCACCTCCTTTTCTCCCCCCCAGGTGTGCCCAGGTGCCCCCAGGTGTGCCCAGGTGTGCCCCCACCTGTGCCCAGGTGTGCCCAGCAGCACCTGGGTGCCTCTGGCGCCATTTTGAGAACCCCCAAACCCCATTTTTAGTGCCCAAAACCCCAATTTTTAACACTCTTAACCCCCTTTTCTCCCCCCCAGGTGTGCTCAGGTGCCCCCAGGTGTGCCCCAGGTGTGCCCCCACCCGTGCCCAGCACCACCTGGGTGCCTCTGGCGCCATTTTGAGAACCCCCAAACCCCATTTTTAGTGCCCAAAACCCCAATTTTGACCCTCTTCACCCCCATTTCTCCCCCCCAGGTGCCCCCAGGTGCCCCCAGGTGTGCCCTCACCTGTGCCCAGCAGTGGTTGACCCGGCACAGGGTGCCCAGGACCCAACTTTTGGCACCTCTAACCCCATTTTTAGCGCCCAAACCCCCATTTTTGGCACCTCTCACCCCATTTTTAGTGCCCAAAACCCCAATTTTGACACTCCTAACCCCATTTCTCCCCCCCCCAGGTGCCCCCAGGTGTGCGCCCAGGTGTGCCCTCACCTGTGCCCAGAAGCGGTTGACCAGGTGCAGGGTGCCCAGGTCCCCATTCCAGGTGCCCCAAACCCCATTTTTAGTGCCCAAAACCCCAATTTTGACCCTCTTCACCCCCTTTTTTCCCCCCCAGGTGCCCCCAGGTGCGCCCAGGTGCGCCCAGGTGTGCCCTCACCTGTGCCCAGAAGCGGTTGACCAGGCGCAGGGTGGCATCGTCGGTGGCCTGGCGCTTCTCGAGCTTCTCGATGCGCTCGCGCAGCTCGTCCTCGCACGCCTGCCGCTGCTCCAGCCGCTCCGCCAGCTTCTTGTTCCGGAACTGCAGCACCTTCACGTCCATCTCCTCCTGCCCAGGTGCGGGCACAGGTGTGGGCACGGGGGAGGGTACGGGGGAGGGGGGGAAAAAGGGGAAACGGAGGAAAATAGCGGCGGTTTTGGGGGTTTTGGCGCCGGCGCGGGGGTGGTTTAGGGGGTGGTGGGGGGTGGGTGTGCCCAGGTGTGCCCCCAGGTGTGCCCAGGGGTGGCTTCAGGTGGGTCCAGGTGTGGCCTCAGGTGTGCCCTTAGGTGTGCCCAGGGGTGGCTTCAGGTGGGTCCAGGTGTGGCCTCAGGTGTGCCTCAGGTGTGCCCAGGTGTGTCCCAGGTGTGCCCCAGGTGTGTCCCAGGTGCCCCCAGGTGTGTCCCAGGTGCCCTCAGGTGTGCCCCAGGTGTGTCCCAGGTGCCCTCAGATGTGCCCAGGTGTGTCCTCAGGTGTGTCCTCAGATGTGCCCAGGTATGGCCTCCGGTGTGCCCAAGTGTCCCTCAGGTGAGCCCCAAGTGTGTCCCTCAAGTGTGCCCAGGTGTGTCCAGGTGTGCCCAGGTGTGCCCAAGTGTCCCTCAGGTGTGCCCAGGTGTGCCCCAGGTGTGCCCAAGTGTGTCCCTCCGGTGTGCCCAGGTGTGCCCCAGGTGTGCCCAAGTGTGTCCCTGAGGTGCGCCCAGATGTGGCCTCAGGTGTGCCCAGGTGTGCCCCAGGTGTGCCCAGGGGTGGCTTCAGGTGGGTCCAGGTGTGTCCTCACATGTGCCCAGGTATGGCCTCCAGTGTGCCCAAGTGTCCCTCAGGTGAGCCCCAAGTGTGTCCCTCAGGTGTGCCCAGGTGTGCCCCAGGTGTGCCCAGGTGTGGCCTCAGGTGTGCCCAGGTGTGCCCCAGGTGTGCCCAAGTGTGTCCCTCTGGTGTGCCCAGGTGTGTCCTTAGGTGTGCCCAGGGGTGGCTTCAGGTGGGTCCAGGTGTGCCCTCAGGTGTGCCCAGGTGTGGTCTCAGGTATGCCCAGGTGTGTCCCTCAAGTGTGCCCAGGTGTGCCCTCAGGTGTGCCCAGGTGTGGTCTCAGGTATGCCCAGGTGTGTCCCTCAAGTGTGCCCAGGTGTGGCCTCAGGTGTGCCCAGGTGTGGCCTCAGGTGGGTCCAGGTGTGCCCTCAGGTGTGCCCAGGAGTGTCCCTCAGGTGAGCCCCAAGTGTGTCCCTCAAGTGTGCCCAGGTGTGTCCAGGTGTTCCCAGGTGTGCCCAAGTGTCCCTCAGGTGTGCCCAGGTGTGGCCAAGTGTGCCCAAGTGTCCCTCAGGTGTGCCCAGGTGTGCCTCAGGTGTGCCCTGAAGTGTGTCCCAGGTGTGCCCCAGGTGTGCCCCTCAGGTGTGCCCAAGTGTGGCCTCAGGTGTGCCCAGGTGTGTCCCTCAGGTGTGCCCAGCTGTGCCCTTAGGTGTGCCCCAGATGTGTCCCAGGTGTGCCCAGGTAAGCCCAGGCGTGCCCAAGTGTCCCTCAGGTGTGCCCAGGTGTGTCCCCCAAGTGTGCTCTCAGATGTGCCCAGGTATGGCCTCAGGTGTGCCCCCAGGTGTAGCCTCAGGTGCCCCCCCAGGTGCGTTTTTACCCCCCCAGTGCCCCCAGGTGTGTTTGTGCCCCCCAGGTGTTTGTGCCCCCCAGGTGTTTGTGCCCCCCAGGTGCCCCCCAGGTGTGTTTCTGCCCCCCCCAGGTGCCCCCAGGTGCCCCCCCAGGTGTATTCCCACCCCCAGGTGCCCCCCAGGTGCCCCCCAGGTGCATTTTTACCCCCCAGGTGCCCCCCGAGGTGTATTCCCCCCCCAGGTGCCCCCCAGGTGCGTTTTTACCCCCCCCAGGTGCCCCCCAGGTGTGTTTCTACCCCCCCAGGTGCGTTTGTGCCCCCCAGGTGCCCCCCAGGTGCCCCCAGGTGCGTTTTTACCCCCCCAGGTGTGTTTGTGCCCCCCAGGTGTGTTTCTGCCCCCCCAGGTGCCCCCTAGGTGCGTTTTTACCCCCCCAGGTGCCCCCCCAGGTGCGTTTGTGCCCCCCAGGTGCCCCCCAGGTGCCCCCTGGTGTGTTTCTGCCCCCCCCAGGTGCCCCCCAAGTGCCCCCAGGTGTGTTTTTACCCCCCCAGATGCCCCCCAGGTGCGTTTGTGCCCCCCAGGTGCCCCCCAGTTGCCCCCAGGTGTGTTTCTGCCCCCCCAGGTGTGTTTCTGCCCCCCCCAGGTGCCCCCCAGCTCTGTTTCTGCCCCCCAGGTGTGTTTCCCCCCCCCAGGTGCCCCCCAGGTACCCCCAGGTGTATTTCTGCCCCCCCAGTGCCCCCCAGGTGCATTTCCCCCCTCCAGGTGCCCCCCAGGTGTGTTTGTGCCCCCCAGGTGCCCCCTAGGTGTGTTTCTGCCCCCCAGGTGTGTTTCTGCCCCCCCAGGTGCGTTTTTACCCCCCTAGGTGCCCCCCAGGTGCGTTTGTGCCCCCCAGGTGCCCCCCAGGTGCCCCCCAGGTGTGTTTCTGCCCCCCCCAGGTGCGTTTTTACCCCCCCAGGTGCCCCCCAGGTGCCCCCCAGGTGTGTTTCTGCCCCCCCCAGGTGTGTTTTTACCCCCCCAGGTGCCCCCTAGGTGCCCCCCAGGTGTGCTTTTACCCCCCCAGGTGCCCCCTAGGTGCCCCCCAGGTGTGTTTCTGCCCCCCAGGTGCGTTTTTACCCCCCCAGGTGCCCCCCAGCTGTGTTTCTGCCCCCCCCAGGTGTGTTTGTGCCCCCCAGGTGCCCCCCAGGTGCCCCCCAGGTGCGTTTGTGCCCCCCAAGTGCCCCCTAGGTGCCCCCCAGGTGTGTTTCTGCCCCCCCCAGGTGCGTTTTTACCCCCCCAGGTGCCCCCCAGGTGTGCTTTTACCCCCCCAGGTGCCCCCCAGGTGCCCCCCAGGTGTGTTTCTGCCCCCCCAGGTGCGTTTTTACCCCCCAGGTGCCCCCCAGGTGCCCCCCAGGTGCGTTTTTACCCCCCAGGTGCCCCCCAGGTGTGTTTCTACCCCCCCAGGTGCGTTTGTGCCCCCCAGGTGCCCCCCAGGTGTGTTTCTGCCCCCCCCAGGTGCCCCCCAGGTGCCCTCCAGGTGCATTTTTACCCCCCCAGGTGCCCCCCAGGTGTGTTTCTGCCCCCCCCAGGTGCGTTTTTACCCCCCCAGGTGCCCCCCAGGTGTGCTTTTACCCCCCCAGGTGCCCCCTAGGTGCCCCCC
>JAQMYR010000111.1:202659-337659 GCA_028536675.1 Aphelocoma californica
ATGACCCCAAAAACCCCCACAGGTGATCCCAAAAACCCCCCCAAAATCCCCCCCAAAACTCCCCCAGGTGACCCCAAAATCCTCCCCAGGTGACTTCAAACCCCCACAGGTGACCCCAAAATTCCGCCCCAAAATCTCTCTCAGGTGTCCCCAACCCCCCCCAGGTGCCCCCAAAACCCCCCAGGTGCCCCCCAGGTGCCCCCCAGGTGCCCCCAAAACCCCCCAGGTACCCCCCCGGTGCCCCCCAGGTGCCCCCAACCCCCCCAGGTGGCCCCAAAGCCCCTCAGGGGACCCCAAAACCTCCCCAAGTGACCCAAAACCTCCACAGGTGACCCCAAAGTCTCCCCAAAACCCCCCCAAGGTGTCCCCCAGGTGTCCCCAACCCCCCCCAGGTGTCCCCAAGCCCCCCCAGGTGTCCCCAACCCCCCCCAGGTGTCCCCAACCCCCCCCAGGTGTCCCCAAGCCCCCCCAGGTGACCCCAAAACTTCCCAGGTACCCCCCAGGTGCCCCCAACCCCCCCCCCAGGTGCCCTCCAGGTGTCCCCACACCCCCCCCCAGGGGACCCCAACACCCCCCAAGTGACCCCAAAACCCCCCCAGGTGTCCTCAGGTGTCCCCCAACCCCTCCCCAGGTGACCCCAAAATCCCCCAGGTGCCCCCCCAGGTGCCCCCAGGTAACCCCAACACCCCCCAGGTACCCCCCAGATACCCCCCAGGTGCCCCCCAGGTGACCCCAACCCCCCCCAGGTGCCCCCAACCCCCCCAGGTGACCCCAAAACTCCCCCCAAAGTCCTCCTCAGGTGCCCCCCAGGTGCCCCCAACCCCCCCCAGGTGCCCCCAAACCCCCCCAGGTGTCCCCAAGTGTCCCCCAACCCCCCCCAGGTGTCCCCAGGCGCCCCCACCCCCCCCCAGGTGTCCCCAACCCCCCCCAGGTGACCCCAAAACCCCCCCCAAAGTCCTCCTCAGGTACCCCCAAACCCCCCCAGGTGCCCCCCAGGTGACCCCAATCCCCCCAGGTGCCCCCCAGGTGCCCCCAACCCCCCCCAGGTGACCCCAAAACTTCCCAGGTACCCTCCAGGTACCCCCCAAACGACCCCAACCCCCTCCCCCAGGTAACCCAACCCCCCCCAGGTGCCCCCCAGGTGACCCCAAAACCCCCCAGGTGACTCCAAACCCCCCCCAGGTGTCCCCAAACCCCCCAGGTGCCCCCAACCCGGCCCAGGTGCCCCCCAGGTGCCCCCCAGGTGCCCCCAACACCCCCCAGGTACCCCCCCAGGTGCCCCCCAGGTGCCCCCAACCCCGCCCAGATGACCCCAATTACCCCCCCAGATAACCCCAAACCCCCCAGGTACCCCCCAGGTGCCCCCAACCCCCCCCCAGGTGACCCCCAACCCCGCCCAGGTGCCCCCCAGGTGCCCCCAACTGCCCCCAGGTGCCCCCAACCCCCCAGGTACCCCCCAGGTGCCCCCCAGGTGCCCCCAAAACCCCCCAGGTGACCCCAAACCCCCCCCCAAAGTCCTCCTCAGGTGCCCCCAAACCCCCCCAGGTGCCCCCCCAGGTGCCCCCCAGGTGACCCCAACCGCCCCCAGGTGCCCCCCAGGTGCCCCCAACACCCCCCAGGGTACCCCCCCAGGTGCCCCCAAACCCCCCCAGGTGCCCCCAAACCCCCCCAGGTGCCCCCAACCCCCCCAGGTGACCCCAAAACCCCCCCCAAAGTCCTCCTCAGGTGCCCCCAAACCCCCCCAGGTGCCCCCCAGGTGACCCCAAAACCCCCCAGGTGACTCCAAACCCCCCCCAGGTGCCCCCAACCCCGCCCAGGTGCCCCCCAGGTGCCCCCAGGTGCCGCCAACCCCCCCCAGGGTGCCCCCCAGGTGCCCCCAACCCCCCCAGGTGACCCCAAAACCCCCCCCAAAGTCCTCCTCAGGTGCCCCCAAACCCCCCCAGGTGCCCCCCAGGTGCCCCCCAGGTGCCCCCAAATCCCCCCAGGGTGCCCCCCAGGTGCCCCCAACCCCCCAGGTACCCCCCAGGTGCCCCCCAGGTGCCCCCAAATCCTCCCAGGGTGCCCCCCAGGTGCCCCTAACCCCCAGGTACCCCCCAGGTGCCCCCCAGGTGCCCCCAACCCCCCCAGGTGACCCCAAACCCCCCCCAAAGTCCTCCTCAGGTGCCCCCAAACCCCCCAGGTGCCACCCAGGTGACCCCAACTGCCCCCAACACCCCCCAGGTACCCCCCAGGTGCCCCCCAGGTGCCCCCAACCCCCCCAGGTGACCCCAACCGCCCCCCCAAAATCCTCCTCAGGTGCCCCCAAACCCCCCCAGGTGCCCCCAACCCCCCCAGGTGACCCCAAACCCCCCCCCAAAGTCCTCCTCAGGTGCCCCCAAACCCCCCCAGGTGCCCCCCAGGTGACCCCAAAACCCCCCAGGTGACTCCAAACCCCCCCCAGGTGCCCCCAACCCCGCCCAGGTGCCCCCCAGGTGCCCCCAACTGCCCCCAACACCCCCCAGGTACCCCCCAGGTGCCCCCCAGGTGCCCCCAACCCCCCCAGGTGACCCCAACCGCCCCCCCAAAGTCCTCCTCAGGTGCCCCCAAACCCCCCCAGGTACCCCCCAGGTGCCCCCCCAGGTGCCCCCCAGGTGCCCCTCACCTGTTGACCTTCATGCGGACGGGTTTGGGGCGCGGGGGGGGGTCGGGGGCGGCGGCCACGTCCTCCACGAGGCGCCGGGTGACGCGGAAGCGCGGCAGGAACCAATCGGCCGCGTAGCGCGACAGGTGAGCCTCCAGGGCCACCAGCTCGAAGGGCGACAGGTCCACCTGCTGCGGGGGCACACCTGGGCATCACCTGGGGCACCTGGGCATCACCTGAGTGACCTCTGCCACACCTGGGCACACCTGAGTGACCGCTGCCACACCTGGGCCATCTACAGCACACCTGGGCATCACCTGAGTGACCTCTGCCACACCTGGGCACACCTGGGCAGTCCCAGGGACAGGTGAGCCTCCAGGGCCACCAGCTCGAAGGGAGACAGGTCCACCTGCTGTGGGGGCACACCTGGGCATCACCTGGGGCACCTGGGCATCACCTGAGCCATCTACAGCACACCTGGGCACACCTGGGGCACCTGGGCCATCTACAGCACACCTGGGCACACCTGGGCAGCCCCAGGGACAGGTGAGCCTCCAGGGCCACCAACTCGAAGGGAGACAGGTCCACCTGCTGGGGGGGCACACCTGGGCATCACCCGGGGCACCTGGGCCATCTACAGCACACCTGGGCACACCTGGGCATCACCTGAGTGACCTCTGCCACACCTGGGCACACCTGGGCAGCCCCAGGGACAGGTGAGCCTCCAGGGCCACCAGCTCGAAGGGCGACAGGTCCACCTGCTGTGGGGGCACACCTGGGCATCACCTGGGGCACCTGGGCACATCTGAGTGACCTCTGCCACACCTGGGCATCACCTGAGTGACCTCTGCCACACCTGGGCACACCTGGGCAGCCCCAGGGACAGGTGAGCCTCCAGGGCCACCAGCTCGAAGGGAGACAGGTCCACCTGCTGCGGGGGCACACCTGGGCATCACCTGGGGCACCTGGGCATCACCTGAGCCATCTACAGCACACCTGGGCACACCTGGGCATCACCTGGGGCACCTGGGCATCACCTGAGTGACCTCTGCCACACCTGGGCACACCTGAGTGACCTCTACAGCACACCTGGGCACACCTGGGCACGCCTGAATGACCTCTGCCACACCTGGGGCACACCTGAGTGACCTCTGCCACACCTGGGGCACACCTGAGTGATCTCTGCCACACCTGGGCATCACCGGAGTGAGCTCTGCCACACCTGGGTACACCTGGGTCACCTCCAGGTGTCTCCAAACCCTCTCCAGGTGCACCCAAACCCCTTTTGGTGCCCCCAAACCATCTCCAGGTTCTCCCAAACAACCTCCAGGTGCATCCAAACCATCTCCAGGTGTGCCCAAACCATCTCCAGGTGTGTCCAAAGCATCTCCAGGTGTCTCCAAACCATCTCCAGGTGTGTCCAGACCATCTGCAGGTGCCCCTAAACCATCTCCAGGTGTTCCTGAACCATCTCCAGGTGTTCCTGAACCATCTCCAGGTGTTCCTGAACCAGCTCCAGGTGTCTCCAAATGTTCTCCTACCACCTTCAAGTCCTTTTTGGTGCCCCCAAACCATCTCCAGGTACTCTGAAACTCTCTCCAGGTGTCACCAAACGCTCTCCAGATGTATCCAAACCATCTCCAGGTGTGTTCAAACCATCTCCAGGTGTTCCTGAACCATCTCCAGGTGTGACCAAACCAGCTCCAGGTGTCTCCAAATGTTCTCCTACCACCTTCAAGTCCTTTTTGGTGCCCCCAAACCATCTCCAGGTGCCCTCAGACCCTCTCCAGGTGTTTCCAAACCATCTCCAGGTGCACCCAAACCCCTTTTGGTGCCCCCAAACCATCTCCAGGTTCTCCCAAACAACCTCCAGGTGCATCCAAAACATCTCCAGGTGTCTCCAAACCATCTCCAGCTGCTCCAGGACCATCTCCAGGTGTGTCCAGACCATCTCCAGCTACATCCAAACCCCTTTCAGTGCCCCTGAACCATCTCCAGGTGCTCCCAAATCATCTCCAGGTGTGCCCAAACCATCTCCAGGTGTGTCCAAACCAGCTCCAGGTGTGCCCAAACCATCTCCAGGTGTGCCCAAACCATCTCCAGGTGTTCCTGAACCATCTCCAGGTGTTCCTGAACCAGCTCCAGGTGTCTCCAAATGTTCTCCTACCACCTTCAAGTCCTTTCTGGTGCCCCCAAACCTTCTCCAGGTGCCCTCAGACCCTCTCCAGGTGGCCCCAAACCAGCTCCAGGTGCCCCCAAACCAGCTCCAGGTGCCCCCAAACCAGCTCCAGGTTCTCCCAAACAACCTCCAGGTGGATCCAAACCTCTCCAGGTGTCTCCAAACCATCTCCAGGTGCTCCCGGACCATCTCCAGGTGTGTCCAAACCCTCTCCAGGTGTTCCTGAACCATCTCCAGGTGTTCCTGAACCATCTCCAGGTGTTCCCGAACCATCTCCAGGTGTGACCAAACCAGCTCCAGGTGCATCCAAATGTTCTCCTGACACCTTCAAGTCCTTTTTGGTGCCCCCAAACCATCTCCAGGTGTCTCCAAACCACTTCCAGGTGTCTCCAAACCATCTCCAGGTGTGTCCAGACCATCTCCGGCTACATCCAAACCCCTTTCGGTGCCCCTGAACCATCTCCAGGTGTTCCTGAACCATCTCCAGGTGTTCCTGAACCAGCTCCAGGTGTTCCTGAACCATCTCCAGGTGCATCCAAATGGTCTCCAGACACCTTCAAGTCCTTTTTGGTGCCCCCAAACCATCTCCAGGTGCCCCCAAACCCTCTCCAGGTGTTTCCAAACCATCTCCAGGTGCACCCAAACCCCTTTTGGTGCCCCCAAACCATCTCCAGGTTCTCCCAAACAACCTCCAGGTGCATCCAAAACATCTCCAGGTGTCTCCAAACCATCTCCAGCTGCTCCAGGACCATCTCCAGGTGTGTCCAGACCATCTCCAGCTACATCCAAACCCCTTTCAGTGCCCCTGAACCATCTCCAGGTGCTCCCAAATCATCTCCAGGTGTGCCCAAACCATCTCCAGGGGTGCCCAAACCATCTCCAGGTGTGTCCAAACCATCTCCAGGTGTGCCCAAACCATCTCCAGGTGTTCCTGAACCATCTCCAGGTGTCTCCAAATGTTCTCCTACCACCTTCAAGTCCTTTTTGGTGCCCCCAAACCATCTCCAGGTACTCTGAGACTCTCTCCAGGTGTCGCCAAACCATCTCCAGGTGTGTCCAAACCATCTCCAGGTGTGTCCAAACCATCTCCAGGTGTGTGCAAACCATCTCCAGGTGTTCCTGAACCATCTCCAGGTGTTCCTGAACCATCTCCAGGTGTGTCCAAACCCTCTCCAGGTGTTCCTGAACCATCTCCAGGTGTGACCAAACCAGCTCCAGGTGCATCCAAATGTTCTCCAGACACCTTCAAGTCCTTTTTGGTGCCCCCAAACCTTCTCCAGGTGCCCTCAGACTCTCTCCAGGTGGCCCCAAACCAGCTCCAGGTGCCCCCAAACCATCTCCAGGTGCCCCCAGACCCTCTCCAGGTGGCCCCAAACCAGCTCCAGGTGCCCCCAAACCATCTCCAGGTGTCTCCAAACCATCTCCAGGTGCACCCAAACCCCTTTTGGTGCCCCCAAACCATCTCCAGGTTCTCCCAAACAACCTCCAGGTGCATCCAAAACATCTCCAGGTGTGCCCAAACCATCTCCAGGTGTGTCCAGACCCCTCCAGGTGCATCCAAGCCCCTTCTGGTGCCCTCAAACCATCTCCAGGTGTCTCCAAACCATCTCTGGCTACATCCAACCCCCTTTTGGTGCCCCTGAACCATCTCCAGGTGTTCCTGAACCATCTCCAGGTGTACCCAAACCATCTCCAGGTGCTCCAGGACCATCTCCAGGTGTCTCCAAACCATCTCTGGCTACATCCAACCACCTTTTGGTGCCCCTGAACCATCTCCAGGTGTTCCTGAACCATCTCCAGGTGTCTCCAAACCATCTCCAGATGTTCCTGAACCATCTCCAGGTGTTCCTGAACCATCTCCAGGTGTCTCCAAACCATCTCCAGGTGCCCTTGGACCATCTCCAGGTGTGTCCAAACCATCTCCAGATGTTCCTGAACCATCTCCAGGTGTGTCCAAACCCTCTCCAGCTGCATCCAAACCATCACCTGGAGACTCCCGACCCTCTCCACGCATGTCCAAACAGTCTCCAGATTTGCCCCCACCATCTCCAGGTGTCTCCAAACCTGCTCCAGGTGTGCCCAAGTTCCTCCAGGTGCTCTTAAGCCTTCTCCAGGTGCATCCAAACCCCTTTTGGTGCCCCTAAACCACCTCCAGCTGCTCCTGAACCGTCTCCAGGTGTGCCCAAATTTCTCCAGGTGTGTCCAAACTTCTCCAGGTGCCCCTAAACCGTCTCCAGCTGTGTCCAAACCATCTCCAGGTGCCTCCAAGCTCTCTCCAGGTGTCTCCAAACCATCTCCAGATGTGTCCAAAACCCTCCCGGTGTGTCCAAACTCCTTTTGGTGCCTCCAAACCATCTCCAGGTGTGTCCAAACCATCTCCAGGTGTTCCTGAACCATCTCCAGGTGTGTCCAAACCATCTCCAGGTGTCTCCAAACCATCTCCAGGTGTGACCAAACCATCTCCAGGTGTTCCTGAACCATCTCCAGATGTTCCTGAACCATCTCCAGATGTTCCTGAACCATCTCCAGGTGTTCCTGAACCATCTCCAGGTGTGACCAAACCATCTCCAGGTGTGACCAAACCATCTCCAGGTGTGACCAGACCATCTCCAGGTGCATCCAAGTCCTTTCTGGTGCCCCCCAAACCATCTCCAGGTGCCCCCAAACCTTCTCCAGGTGGCCTCAGATCCCTTTTTGGTGCCCCCAGCCCCTCGTGCTCACCCGGAAGGGGCGTGGCTCACCCGGAAGGGGCGTGGCTCACCCGGAAGGGGCGTGGCTCACCTGGAAGGGGTGTGGCTCACCCGGAAGGGGCGTGGCTCACCTGGAAGGGGCGTGGCTCACCCGGAAGGGGCGTGGCTCACCTGGAAGGGGTGTGGCTCACCCGGAAGGGGCGTGGCTCACCCGGAAGGGGTGTGGCTCACCCGGAAGGGGCGTGGCTCACCTGGAAGGGGCGTGGCTCACCTGGAAGGGGTGTGGCTCACCCGGAAGGGGCGTGGCTCACCTGGAAGGGGCGTGGCTCACCCGGAAGGGGCGTGGCTCACCTGGAAGGGGCGTGGCTCACCCGGAAGGGGCGTGGCTCACCCGGAAGGGGCGTGGCTCACCCGGAAGGGGCGTGGCTCACCCGGAAGGGGCGTGGCTCACCCGGAAGGGGTGTGGCTCACCTGGAAGGGGCGTGGCTCGAGGGCTCGCAGCACCAGGGCGGGGGTGGCGAGGCTGAGGCCGGGCGTGACCAGCGGGGAGGTGACCGGGCGCGGCTCGGGCAGAGCCCCTCAGGTGTGCCCAGGGCACTGCCAGGTGTGCCCAGAGCCCTCCAGGTGTGTCCAAACCATCTCCAGGTGTGCCCAAACCCTCTCCAGGTGTGCCCAAACCCTCTCCAGGTGTGCCCAAACCATCTCCAGGTGTGCCCAAACCCTCTCCAGGTGTGTTCAAATCATCTCCAGGTGTGTCCACACCATCACCTCATCACCCTCAACCACCTCCAGCTGCTCCTGTACCATCTCCAGGTGTCTCCAAACCATCTCCAGCTGCTCCTGAACCATCTCCAGGTGTTCCTGAACCATCTCCAGGTGTGACCAAACCATCTCCAGGTGTCTCCAAACCATCTCCAGATGTTCCTGAACCATCTCCAGGTGTGTCCAAACCGTCTCCAGGTGCTCCTGGACCATCTCCAGGTGCATCCAAGTCCTTTTTGGTGCCCCCCAAACCATCTCCAGGTGCCCCCAAACCATCTCCAGGTGTTCCTGAATCCCTTTCTGGTGCCCCCAGACGCTTCCCTGGTGCCAGCCCAGGTGTGGCTCACCCGGAAGGGGCGTGGCTCACCCGGAAGGGGCGTGGCTCACCTGGAAGGGGTGTGGCTCACCCGGAAGGGGCGTGGCTCACCCGGAAGGGGCGTGGCTCACCCGGAAGGGGCGTGGCTCACCCGGAAGGGGCGTGGCTCACCCGGAAGGGGTGTGGCTCACCCGGAAGGGGCGTGGCTCACCTGGAAGGGGCGTGGCTCACCCGGAAGGGGCGTGGCTCACCCGGAAGGGGCGTGGCTCACCCGGAAGGGGCGTGGCTCACCTGGAAGGGGCGTGGCTCACCTGGAAGGGGCGTGGCTCACCTGGAAGGGGTGTGGCTCGAGGGCTCGCAGCACCAGGGCGGGCGTGGCCAGGCTGAGGCCGGGCGTGACCAGCGGGGAGGTGACCGGGCGCGGCTCGAACAGGTCGGGGTGGTTGCACACCTTGCGCAGCTGCATCAGGACGTTGATGACGCTCATGAAGTGGCCACTGGCCAGCGTGGCCTTGGTGCTGCGGGGGAGGGGAGGCAGAGGTCAGCGGGGGTCACGGAGAGGTCAGCGGGGGTCACCGGAGGAATTTGGGGGAGGGGGTTTGAGGGGGAAATTGGGGGATTTTGGGGGGAAATTTGGGGATTTTGGGGGGAAATTTTGGGGGTTTGGGAGAAAATTTTGGGGATTTAGGAAGAAATTTTGGGGATTTAGGGAAAAATTGGGTGATTTAAGAAAAAATTTGGGGGATTTAGGGAAAAATTTGGACATTTTGGAGGAATTTTTGGGGATTTGGGAGGAAAATTTTGGGGATTTGGGAGGAAATTTGGGGATTTAGGAGGAAATTTTGGGGATTTGGGAGGAAATTTTGGGGATTTGGGAGGAAATTTGGGAGATTTAGGATGAAATTTTGGGGGTTTGAGGAAGGAATTTGAGGATTTAAGGGAAAATTTTGGAGATTTAAAGGAAAAATTTGGGGATTTAAAGGAGAAATTTGGGGATTTAAGAAAAAATTTGGAGGTTTGGGGAAAATTGGGTGATTTTGGAGGAAATTTGGGGGTTTAAGGAGGCAATTTTGGGGATTTAGGAGAAAATTTGAGGGATTTAGGAGAAAATTTGGGGCTTTAGGAGGAAATTTTAGAGATTTTGACCAAAATTTGGGGATTCAGAAGAAAATTCGGGGATTTTAAGGCAGAAATTGGAGAATTTAAGACCAAATTTGAAGATTTAAGACAAAATTTTGGAGGAGATTTTGGGGGCAAATTTAGGGATTTAGGAGGAAATTTGGGGATTTAGGAGGGAAATTTGGGGATTTTGGGGGGAAATTTAGGGATTTAGGAGGAAATTTGGGGATTTAGGAGGAAATTTGGGGGGTTTGGAGGAAATTTGGGGGTTTGGGGAGGCCTTGGGGCTGCGGGGGAGGGGAGGCAGAGGTCAGCGGGGGCCACCGGAGGAATTTGGGGGAGGGGGTTTGAGGGGGAAATTTGGGGATTTGGGAGGAAATTTTGGGGATTTAGGAGGAAATTTGAGAGATTTCGACCAAAATTTGGGGATTCAGAAGAAAATTCGGGGAATTTAAGGGAGAAATTGGAGAATTTAAGAGCAAAATTTGGGGATTTAGGGGAAAAATTTGGAGATTTTAGAAAAAATTTTGGAGATCTTGGGGGAAATTTGGGGATTTTGGGGGGAAATTTGGGGATTTTGGAGGAAATTTGGGGATTTTGGAGGGAAATTTGGGGGTTTGGGGAGGCCTTGGTGCTGCGGGGGAGGGGAGGCAGAGGTCAGCGGGGGCCACCGGAGGAATTTGGGGGAGGGGGTTTGAGGGGGAAATTTGGGGATTTGGGAGGAAATTCTGGGGATTTAGGAGGAAATTTGAGAGATTTCGACCAAAATTTGGGGATTCAGAAGAAAATTCGGGGATTTTAAGGGAGAAATTGGAGAATTTAAGACCAAAATTTGAAGATTTAAGACAAAATTTTGGAGGAGATTTTGGGGGCAAATTTAGGGATTTAGGAGGAAATTTGGGGATTTAGGAGGGAAATTTGGGGATTTTGGGGGGAAATTTAGGGATTTAGGAGGAAATTTGGGGATTTAGGAGGAAATTTGGGGGGTTTGGGGAGGCCTTGGGGCTGCGGGGGAGGGGAGGCAGAGGTCAGCGGGGGCCACCGGAGGAATTTGGGGGAGGGGGTTTGAGGGGGAAATTTGGGGATTTTGGGGGGAAATTTGGGGATTTGGGAGGAAATTTTAGAGATTTTGACCAAAATTTGGGGATTCAGAAGAAAATTTTGGGATTTTAAGGGAGAAATTGGAGAATTTAAGAGAAAAACTTGAGGATTTAAGACAAAATTTTGGAGATCTTGGAGAAAATTTGGGGGTTTTGGGGGGAAATTTGGGGGTTTGGGGTGGTGGGGGAGGGGAGGGAGGGGTCACCTGGGGTCACCTGGGGGTCACCGGAGGAATTTGGGAGGGGGTTGAGGGGGAAATTTGGGGATTTGGGAGGAAATTTTGGGGATTTGGGAGGAAATTTTGGGGATTTAGGAAGAAATTTTGGGGATTTACGGGAAAACTTTGGTGATTTAAGAGAAAATTTGGGGGATTTAGGGAAAAATTTGGACATTTTGGAGGAATTTTTGGGGATTTGGGAGGAAAATTTTGGGGATTTGGGAGGAAATTTTGGGGATTTGGGAGGAAAATTTTGGGGATTTGGGAGGAAAATTTTGGGGATTTGGGAGGAAATTTTGGGGATTTAAGGAATGAATTTGAAGATTTAAGGGGAAATTTGGGGATTTGGGAGGAAATTTGAGGGTTTGAGGAAGGAATTTAAGGATTTAAGGGAAAATTTGGAGATTTAAAGGAGAAATTTGGGGATTTAAATGAGAAATTTGGGGATTTAAGAAAAAATTTGGAAGTTTGGGGGAAATTGGGTGATTTAGGAGGAAATTTGGGGGTTTAAGGAGGCAATTTGGGGATTTAGGAGGAAATTTGGGGATTTAGGAGGAAATTTTAGAGATTTTGACCAAAATTTGGGGATTCAGAACAAAATTTGGGGATTTTAAGGGAGAAATTGAAGAATTTAAGACCAAAATTTGAAGATTTAAGAAAAAATTTTGGAGATCTTGGAGGAAATTTGGGGATTTAGGAGGAAATTTGGGGATTTTGGGTGTTTTGAGGGGAAAATTCGGGGATTTAAGAGAAAATTTTGGGATTTAAGAAAAAAATCTGAGCATTTAAGAAAAAAATCTGGAGTTTTAGGATAAAATTTTGGGGGTTTAGGAGAAAATTTGGAAATTTAGAGGAAAAATTTGGGGATTTGTGGAGAAATTTTGGGATCTACGAGAAAATTTTGGGGATTTAGAGAAAAATTTGGGAATTTAGAAGGAAATTCTGGACTTTTAAGAGAAAATTTTTGGTATTTTGAAGAAAATTTTGGAGGTTTAGGAGAAAATTTGGGGATTTTGGAAGAAATTTGGGGATTTTGGAGGAAATTTAGGAGATTTAGGATGAAATTTTGGGGGTTTAAGAGAAAATTTGGGAATTTAGGAGGAAATTTTGGGGGTTTGAGGAAAAAATTTGAGAATTTAAAAAAAAATTTAGGGAATTTAGAGGAAAATGTGAAGATTTAAGAGAAAATTTTGGGGGTTAAGGGAAAAATTTGGGGGATTTTGGAGAAAATTTGAGGATTTAATAGAGAAATTTGGGGATTTAGACAAAAATTTGGGGATTCAGGGAAAAATTCGGAGTTTTAGGAGGAAATTTGGGGGATTTGGAGGAAAAATTTCAGGATTTGGGAGGAAATTTGGAGATTCGGGGGCAAAAATTCAACAGGAATTTTGGGAATTTCCAGGAATTTTGGGTGCCCAGGTGTGCCCAGCTGTGCCCAGCTGTGCCACCCTCACCTGGCCTGGCCCATGACGTCATCAGAGACCTCAAACAGGTGGATTTGGGCTGAATTTGGGGGCATTTGGGCAAAACTTGGGCAAAACTTGACAAAATTTAGATAGAATTCAAGGGGAATTTGGGGAATTTCCAGGAATTTGGGGTGCCCAGGTGTGCCCAGCTGTGCCACCCTCACCTGGCCTGGCCCATGACGTCATCAAAGACCTCAAACAGGTGGATTTGGGGTGGATTTGGGGTGAATTTGGGCAAAATTTAGGCAAAATCTCACAAAACTTGGGCAGAATTCAATGGGAATTTGGGGAATCTACAGGAATTTTGGGTGCCCAGGTGTGCCCCGGGGTGCCCAGCTGTGCCCAGGTGTGCCACCCTCACCTGGCCAGGCCTGTGACATCATCAGAGACCTCAAACAGGTGGATTTGGGGTGAAATTGGGCAAAATTTAGGCAAAACTTCACAAAATTTGGGCAGAATTCAATGGGAATTTGGGGAATTTCCAGGAATTTTGGGTGCCCAGGTGTGCCCAGGTGTGCCACCCTCACCTGGCCAGGTCTGTGACATCATCAGAGACCTCAGACAGGTGGATTTGGGGTGGATTTTGGGGCATTTGGGCAAAACTTGGGCAAAACTTCACAAAATTTGGGCAGAATTTAATGGGAATTTGGGGAATTTCCAGGAATTTTGGGCTCCAGCTGTGCCCAGGTGTGCCCAGGTGTGCCCAGCTGTGCCACCCTCACCTGGCCTGGCCCATGATGTCATCAGAGAGCTCAAACAGGTGGATTTGGGGTGGATTTTGGGGCATTTGGGCAAAACTTGGGCAAAATCTCACAAAACTTGGGCAGAATTCAACGGGAATTTGGAAAATTTCCAGGAATTTTGGGTGCCCAGGTGTGCCCAGGTGTGCCCAGGTGTGCCCAGCTGTGCCACCCTCACCTGGCCTGGCCCATGATGTCATCAGAGAGCTCAAACAGGTGAATTTGGGGTGGATTTTGGGTGAATTTGGGCAAAATTTAGGCAAAATTTCACAAAACTTGGGCAGAATTTAATGGGAATTTTGGGAATTTCCAGGAATTTTGGGTGCCCAGGTGTGCCCAGCTGTGCCCACTTGTGCCACCCTCACCTGGCCAGGCCTGTGACATTATCAGAGACCTCAAGCAGATGGATTTGGGCTGAATTTTGGGGCATTTGGGCAAAACTTGGGCAAAACTTGACAAAATTTGGGTAGAATTTAACGGGAATTTGGGGAATTTTGGGTGCCCAGCTGTGCCCAGGTGTGCCCAGGTGTGCCACCCTCACCTGGCCTGGCCCATGACGTCATCAGAGACCTCAAACAGGCGGATTTGGGGTGGATTCAACGGAATTTGGGGTGGATTTGATGGGATTTGGGGTGGATTTGGCCACAATTCAATGGGAATTTGGGGAATTTTGGGCTCCCAGGTGTGCCCAGCTGTGCCCAGGTGTGCCCAGCTGTGCCACCCTCACCTGGCCTGACTTGTGACATCATCAGAGACCTCAAACAGGTGAATTTGGGGTGAATTTAGGGCAGATTTGGGCAGAATTTGACAGAATTTAGGCAGAATTCAACGAGAATTTGGGGAATTTTGGGTGCCCAGCTGTGCCCAGGTGTGCCCACGTATGCCCCCCTCACCTGGCCTGGCCCATGACATCATCAGAGACCTCAAACAAGTAGATTCAGGGTGAATTTGGGCAGAATTCGACAGAATTTGGCCAGAACTCAACGGGAATTTGGGGAATTTCGGGCTCCAGCTGTGCCCAGCTGTGCCCAGGTGTGCCCAGGTGTGCCCCCCTCACCTGGCCTGGCCCATGAAGTCGTCGTAGAGGAACCTCTGGCGCTTGGACAGGCGGCACCTGAGCACGTGCTCGTACTTCTTGGGCATCTGCTTCTCCACGTCCACCTTGAGGCGCCGCAGCAGGAACGGCCGCAGCACCTGCGGGCACCGCCACCGCTGGGCACCGCGGCCGCGCAGGTGTGCCCAGGTGTGCCCAGGGGTGCCCAGATGTACCCCAGGTGTGCTCCAGGTGTGCCCAGGTGTGCCCAGGGGGGTCCCAGGTGTGCCCCAGGTGTGCCCAGGTGTGCCCCAGGTGTGCCCAGGTGTACCCAGGTGTGCCCAGGTGTGCCCAGGTGTGCCCCAGGGGTGCCCCAGGTGTGCCCAGGTGTACCCCAGGTGTGCTCCAGGTGTGCCCAGGTGTGCCCAGGGGGGTCCCAGGTGTGCGCAGGTGTGTTCAGGGGTGCCCAGGTGTACCCCAGGTGTACCCCAGGTGTGCCCCAGGGGTGCCCAGGTGTGCCCAGGGGGGTCCCAGGTGTGCCCCAGGTGTGCCCAGGTGTGCCCAGGGGTGCCCAGGTGTATCCCAGCTGTGCCCAGGGGTGCCCCAAGTGTGTCCCAGTGTATCCCAGGGGGATCCCAGGTGTGCCCCAGGGGGGGTCCCAGGTGTGCCCAGGGGTGCCCAAGTGTGTCCTGGTGTGCCCAGGTGTGCTCCGGGGGTGCCAGATGTGCCCAGGTGTATCCCAAGGGTGTCCCAGGTGTGCCCAGGTGTGCCCAGGGGGTGCCCCAGGTGTATCCCAGGGGGGTCCCAGGTGTGCCCATATGTGTCCCGGTGTGCCCAGGTGTGCCCCAGGTGTGCCCAGGTGTGCCCCAGGTGTGCCCACGTGTGCCCCAAGTGTGTCCCGGTGTATCCCAGGGGGGTCCCAGCTGTGCCTCAGGGGGGTCCCGGTGTGCCCAGGTGTACCCAGGTGTATCCCAGGTGTATCCCAGGTGTGCCCAGGTGTATCCCAGGTGTGCCCAGGTGGATCCCAGGGGGATCCCAGGTGTACCCCAGGGGGGTCCCAGGTGTGCCCAGGGGTGCCCAAGTGTGTCCTGGTGTGCCCAGCTGTGCCCCGGGGGTGCCAGATGTGCCCAGGTGTATCCCAAGGGTGTCCCAGGTGTGCCCAGGTGTATCCCAGCCGTGCCCAGGTGCACCCCAGCTGTACCCAGGTGTATCCCAGGTGTATCCCAGCTGTACCCAGGTGCGCCCAGGTGTATCCCAGCTGTACCCAGCTGTGCCCAGGTGTATCACAGCTGTACCCAGGTGTGCTCAGGTGTGTTACCTTATGGAGCCTCTTGACGAGGCTCTCGTTGTACTCCTGGCTGCCCTCGATCCCACCCACCCCAGGTGTACCCAGCTGTACCCAGGTGTACCCAGCTGTGCCCAGGTGTACCCAGCTGTACCCAGGTGTGCCCAGGTGTGCCCAGGTGTGCCCAGGTGCGTTACCTTGTGGAGCCTCTTGACGAGGCTCTCGTTGTACTCCTGGCTGCCCTCGATCCCACCCGCCCCAGGTGTGCCCAGGTGTATCCCAGCTATACCCAGCTGTACCCAGCTGTACCCAGGTGTACCCAGGTGTGCCCAGGTGTGCCCAGGTGCGTTACCTTGTGGAGCCGTTTGACGAGGCTCTCGTTGTACTCCTGACTGCCCTTGATCCCACCCGCCCCAGCTCTACCCAGGTGTGCCCAGGTGTATCCCAGCTGTACCCAGCTGTACCCAGCTGTACCCAGCTGTACCCAGCTGTACCCAGCTGTGCCCAGGTGTGCCCAGGTACCTTGTGCAGCCTCTTGACGAGGCTCTCGTTGTACTCCTGGCTGCCCTCGATCCCACCCACCCCAGGTGTATCCCAGGTGTATCCCAGCTGTACCCAGCTGTACCCAGGTGTGCCCAGGTGTACCCAGGTGTATCCCAGCTGTACCCAGCTGTACCCAGCTGTACCCAGCTGTGCCCAGGTGTGCCCAGGTGCGTTACCTTGTGGAGCCGTTTGACGAGGCTCTCGTTGTACTCCTGGCTGCCCTCGATCCCACCCGCCCCAGCTGTACCCAGGTGTACCCAGGTGTGCCCAGGTGTATCCCAGCTATACCCAGGTGTACCCAGGTGTGCCCAGCTGTACCCAGGTGTGCCCAGGTGTATCCCAGCTATACCCAGCTGTACCCAGGTGTGCCCAGGTGTATCCCAGCTATACCCAGGTGTACCCAGGTGTGCCCACGTGTATCCCAGGTGTACCCAGCTGTACCCAGGTGTGCCCAGGTACCTTGTGCAGCCGTTTGACGAGGCTCTCGTTGTACTCCTGGCTGCCCTCGATCCCACCCGCCCCAGGTGTGCCCAGGTGTACCCAGGTGTACCCAGCTGTACCCAGGTGTGCCCAGGTGTGCCCAGGTGTGTTACCTTATGGAGCCTCTTGACGAGGCTCTCGTTGTACTTCTGGCTGCCCTCGATCCCACCTGCCAGAGCTGTACCCAGGTGTGCCCAGGTGTATCCCAGCTGTACCCAGCTATACCCAGCTGTACCCAGGTGTGCCCAGGTGTGCCCAGGTGTACCCAGGTGTGCCCAAGTGTGCCCAGGTGCGTTACCTTGTGGAGCCGTTTGACGAGGCTCTCGTTGTACTCCTGGCTGCCCTCGATCCCACCCGCCCCAGGTGTGCCCAGGTGTGCCCAGCTGTACCCAGCTGTACCCAGCTGTACCCAGGTGTATCCCAGCTATACCCAGGTGTGCCCAGGTGTTCCCAGGTGTGCCCAGGTGTGCCCAGGTGTGCCCAGGTACCTTGTGGAGCCGTTTGACGAGGCTCTCGTTGTACTCCTGGCTGCCCTCGATCCCACCCGCCCCAGGTGTATCCCAGCTGTACCCAGCTGTACCCAGCTGTACCCAGGTGTATCCAGGTGTGCCCAGGTGTGCCCAGGTGTGCCCAGGTACCTTGTGGAGCCGTTTGACGAGGCTCTCGTTGTGCTCCTGGCTGCCCTCGATCCCACCCGCCCCAGGTGTATCCCAGCTGTACCCAGGTGTATCCCAGCTGTACCCAGGTGTATCCCAGCTATGCCCAGGTGTATCCCAGGTGTACCCAGCTGTACCCAGGTGTGCCCCGGTGTATCCAGGTGTACCCCAGGTGTGCCCAGGTGTGCCCAGGTGTATCACAGCTTTACCCAGGTGTGCCCAGGTACCTTGTGGAGCCGTTTGACGAGGCTCTCGTTGTACTCCTGGCTGCCCTCGATCCCACCCGCCCCAGCTGTACCCAGGTGTGCCCAGGTGTATCCCAGCTATACCCAGGTGTGCCCAGCTGTACCCAGGTGTGCGCAGGTGTGCCCAGGTGTGCCCAGGTACCTTGTGGAGCCGTTTGACGAGGCTCTCGTTGTACTCCTGGCTGCCCTCGATCCCACCCACCCCAGCTGTACCCAGGTGTGCCCAGCTGTATCCCAGCTGTACCCAGCTGTACCCAGGTGTACCCAGCTGTACCCAGCTGTATCCAGCTGTACCCAGCTGTGCCCAGGTGTGCCCAGGTACCTTGTGGAGCCGTTTGACCAGGCTCTCGTTGTACTCCTGGCTGCCCTCGATCATGCCGGTGAGGGGGTTGTGGAACCACTCGCGGAACTCGCGGTGCGACTGGAAGACGCGCGGCATCAGGAAGTGCATCAGCGACCAGAGCTCCATCAGCGAGTTCTGCAGCGGCGTCCCCGTCAGCAGCAGCCGCCGCTGGCTGCCCACGCGCACCGGGGACACAGGGGGGACACAGGTGAGCCGCAGGTGAGCCAAAGGTGAGCCACAGGTGAGACACAGGGGACAGGCATGGGGCACAGGGGACACAGGGGAGCCACAGGTGAGCCGCAGGGGAGACACAGGGGACAGGGGACAGACATGGGGACACAGGTGAGCCAAAGGTGAGCCGCAGGGGAGACACAAGGGAGACACAGGGGACAGGCATGGGGCACAGGGGGCACAGGGGGGACACAGGTGAGCCGCAGGGGAGACACAGGTGAGACACAGGTGAGCCGCAGGTGAGACACAGGTGAGACACAGGGGACAGGGGACAGACATGGGGACACAGGTGAGCCACAGGGGACAGGCATAGGGCACAGGGGACACAGGTGAGCCGCAGGAGACAGGGGACAGATATGGGGCACAGGTGAGCCACAGGGGACAGACATGGGACACAGGTGAGCCGCAGGTGAGCCGCAGGAGAGACACAGGTGAGACACAGGGGAGACACAGGTGAGACACAGGGGAGACACAGGGGACAGGGGACAGACATGGGGACACAGGTGAGCCACAGGGGACAGACATGGGGACACAGGTGAGGAACAGGTGAGCCGCAGGGGAGACACAGGGGACAGGCATGGGGCACAGGGGGCACAGGGGGGGACACAGGTGAGCCACAGGTGAGCCGCAGGTGAGACACAGGTGAGACACAGGTGAGACACAGGGGACAGGCATGGGGCACAGGGGGCACCGGGGACACAGGGGGGGACACAGGTGAGCCACAGGTGAGCCGCAGGTGAGCCACAGGGGAGCCACAGGGGACAGGCATGGGGCACAGGTGAGCCACAGGTGAGCCACAAGGGAGCCACAGGGGAGCCACAGGGGACAGACATGGGGCACAGGTGAGCCACAGGGGACAGGCATAGGGCACAGGGGACACAGGTGAGCCAAAGGTGAGCCACAGGGGAGCCACAGGGGAGACACAGGTGAGACACAGGGGACAGGCATGGGACACAGGGGACACAGGTGAGCCACAGGTGAGCCACAGGGGAGCCACAGGGGACAGGCATGGGACACAGGGGGGGACACAGGTGAGCCACAGGTGAGCCACACGGGAGCCACAGGGGACAGACATGGGACACAGGGGGGGACACAGGTGAGCCAAAGGTGAGCCGCAGGTGAGCCACAGGGGACAGACAAGGGACACAGGGGAGCCACAGGTGAGCGACAGGGGAGCCACAGGTAGCCACAAGTGACAGGTGACAGACACGGAGCACAGGTGAGGCACAGGTGAGAGGTGACAGACATAGGACACGGGTGAGCCACAGGTGAGCCACAGGTGAGCCGCAGGGGAACCACAGGGGACAGGGGACAGACATGGGGCACAGGTGAGCCACAGGGGAGCCACAGGTGAGCCACAGGGGACAGGGGACAGACATGGGACATGGGGACACAGGTGAGCCACAGGTGAGCCACAGCAAACAGGTGACAGACATGGGGCACAGGGGACACAGGTGAGGAACAGGTGAGCCGCAGGTGAGCCACAGGGGAGCCACAGGGGAGCAACAGGGGACAGGGGACAGACATGGGAAACAGGAGACACAGGTGAGCCACAGGTGAGCCACAGGGGACAAGTAACAGACATGGGGCACAGGGGAGCCACAGGGGAGCCACAGGGGAGCCACAGGTGAGCCACAGCAGACAGGTGACAGACATGGCACAGAGGGGACACAGGTGAGGAACAGGTGAGCCGCAGGTGAGCCACAGGGGAGCCACAGGGGAGCCACAGGGGACAGACATGGGACACAGGTGAGCCATACGGGAGCCACAGAGAACAGGTGACAGACACAGGACACAGGGGACACAGGTGAGCCGCAGGTGAGCCACATGTGAGAGGTGACAGACATGGGGCACAGGTGAGGAACAGGTGAGAGATGACAGACACGGGGCACAGGTGAGGAACAGGTGAGAGATGACAGACATGGGGCACAGGTGACCCACAGGGGAGCCACAGGGGAGAGGTGACAGACATGGAACACAGGTGGGACAAGTGAGACAGGTGAGACAGGTAAGGAGAGATGAGGCAGGTGAGAGAAGTGTGACAGGTGAGGACAGGTGGGACAGGTGGAACAGGGGGGACAGGTAAGACAGGTTAAGACAAGTAAGGACACATAAAAACAAGTAAGGACAGGGGAGGACAGGTGAGGACAGGTGAGGGAGGACAGGTGAGGACAGGTGAGAACAGGTGAGGGACAGATAAAGATGTGGAACACAGGTGGGACAAGTGAGACAGGTGAGACAGGTAAGGAGAAATGAGGCAGGTGAGAGAAGTGTGACAGGTGAGGACAGGTGGGACAAGTGAGGACAGGTGGGACAAGTGAGGACAGGTGGGACAGGTAGGACAAGTAAGACACATTAAGACAAATAAGGACACATGAAAACAAGTAAGGACAGGTGAGGAACAGGTGAGGACAAGTGAGGGACAGGTGAAGACATGGAACACAGGTGGGACAAGGGAGACAGGTGAGACAGGTAAGGAGAAATGAGGCAGGTGAGAGAAGTGTGACAGGTGAGGACAGGTGGGACAAGTGAGGACAGGTGGGACAGGTGGGACAAGTGAGGACAGGTGGGACAAGTGGGACAGGTGGGACAGGTGAGGACAGGTGGGACAGGTGGGACAAGTAAGACACATTAAGACAAATAAGGACACATGAAAACAAGTAAGGACAGGTGAGGAACAGGTGAGGACAGGTGAGGGACAGGTGAAGACGTGGAACACAGGTGGGATAAGTGAGGACAGGTGAGACAGGTTAAGACAAGTAAGGACACATGAAAACAAGTAAGGGCATGGCAGGTAAGGACAGGTGAGGACAGGGGAGGACAGGTAAGGACAGGTGAGGACAGGTGAGGGAGGACAGGTGAGGACAGGTGGAACAAGTGAGAACAAGTAAGGACAAGTGAGACCGGTAAGAACAGGTGAGGACAGGTGGGACAAGAAAAGGTGAAACAAGTGGGACAGGTGAGACAGGTGAGAACAGGTGAGGGCAAGTCCGACAGGTGAGAACAGGTGGGGCAGGTGAGAACAGGTGGGGCAAGTGAGAACAGGTGGGGGCAAGTGAGAACGAGACAGGCGAGGACAGGTGAGGACAAATGAGGGCAGATGGCACAGGTGAGATCAGGTGGGGCAGGTGAGGACAGGTGAGGACGGGTGACACAGGTGAGAACAGGTGAGGATGAGTGAAAACAGGTGAGAACAGGTGGGGCAGGTAAGGGCGGGAAAACAGGTGAGGACAGGTCAGGCACATAAGGACAGGTAAGGACAGGTGACGGCAGGTGGGACAGGTGAGCACAGGTGGGACAGGTGGGACAGGTGAGGACAGGTAAGGACAGGTGAGGACAGGTGAGCACAGGTGGGACAGGTGGGACAGGTGGGACAAGTGAGGACAGGTGAGCACAGGTGGGACAGGTAAGGACAGGTGAAGACAGGTGAGCACAGGTAAGAACAGGTGAGCACAGGTAAGGACAGGTGAGGACAGGTGAGGACAAGTGAGCACAAGTGAGGACAAAGGATGACAAATGAGAACAGGTGAGGACAGGTGAGCACAGGTGGGACAGGTAAGGACAGGTGAAGACAGGTGAGCACAGGTAAGAACAGGTGAGCACAGGTAAGGACAGGTGAGGACAGGTAAGGACAGGTGAGGACAGGTGGGACAGGTAAGGACAGGTGAAGACAGGTGAGCACAGGTAAGGACAAGTGGGACAGGTAAGGACAGGTGAAGACAGGTGAGCACAGGTAAGGACAGGTGGGACAGGTAAGGACAGGTGAGCACAGGTGAGGACAGGTGAGGATAGGGGACGACAAATGAGAACAGGTGAGGACAGGCCAGGCATGTAAGGACAGGTAAGGACAGGTAAAGAGAGATAATGACAGGTGAGAACAGGTGAGCACAGGACGACAGGTGAGGACAGGTGGGACAGGTAAGGACAGGTGAGCACAGGTGAGGACAGGTGGGACAGGTAAGGACAGGTGAGCACAGGTGAGGATAAGTGAGACAAGTGAGGACAGGTGGGACAGGTAAGGACAGGTGAGGACAGGTGGGACAGGTGAGGACAGATGGAGACACGTGGGACAGGTGAGGACAAGTGAGCACAGGTGAAGACAAAGGATGACAAATGAGAACAGGTGAGGACAGGTGAGCACAGGTGGGACAGGTGAGCACAGGTGGGACGGGCACAGGTGGGACGGGCACAGGTGCCCCCTGGGCATCCCCAAGTGCCCCCGTGGCCACAGCTCCATCGGGGCCTTCTGGAGAGGCTCCAACTCAGATCAGCCACCCCCCTGCCCAGCTGTGCCCAGGTGTGCCCAGGTATGCCCAGGTGTGCCCCAGGTGTGCCCCAGGTGTGCCCAGGTGTGCCCCAGGTGCATCCCAGGTGCCCCCAGGTGCTCCCAGATGTACCCCAGGTACCCCCAGGTGCCCCCAGGTGTACCCACGTGTAACCCATATACACCCAGGTGTACTCAGGTGCGCCCAGGTGTACCCAGGTGTGCCCAGGTGCACCCCAAGCGCCCCTAAGTCCACCCCAGGTGTGCCCAGGTGCACTGAGGTGGAACCCAGGCACACCAAGGTGTGCCCCAGGTGTGCCCCGGTACCCCCAGCCGTGCCCAGGTACCCCCAGGTGTGCCCCAGGTGGGCCCAGCTCTGCCCAGGTGTGCTCAGGTGTCCCCAGGTGCCCCCAGCTGTGCCCAGCAGTCAGCAGGTGTGCCCAGATACCCCCAGTTGGGCCCACCTGTCCCCAGGTGCCCCCCAGTGTCCCCAGGTACGCCCAGGTGTCTCCAGGTGCCCCCAGGTGTGCCCCAGGTGCCCCCAGGTGCACCCAGGTGTGCCCAGATGTGCCCAGGTGCCCCCAGTGTCCACAGCTGTCCCCAGGTGTCTCCAAGTGCCCCCACATGTGCCCCAGGTGCCCCCAGCTGTGCCCAGGTGTGCCCCAGGTGTTCCCCAGTACCCCCAGGTGCCCCCACCTGTCCCCAGGAGGCCCCAGGTGTCTCCAAATGCCCCCAGGTTTCCCCAGGTGCCCCAGGTGTGCCCAGGTGGCCCCAGGTGTTCCCCAGTGCCCCCAGCTGTCGCCAGGTGCCCCCAGGTGTGCCCCAGGTGCCCCAGCTGTGCCCAGGTGTCCCCAAGTACCCCCATGTGGCCCCAGGTGTGCCCAGGTGTCCCCAGGTACCCCCAGCTGCCCCCAGGTGTCCCCAGCTGCCCCCAGGTGTGCCCAGCTGCCCCCAGGTACCCCCAGGTGTCCCCGGGTGTGCCCCAGGTACCCCCAGGTGTCCCCAGGTGTGCCCCAGGTACCCCCAGGTGTTCCCCAGGTGTCCCCAGCTGTCCCCAGGTGCCCCCAGGTGTGCCCAGGTGTGCCCCAGCTGTGCCCAGGTGTCTCCAAGTGCCCCCAGCTGTCCCCAGGTAACCCCAGGTGTCCCCGGGTGTGCCCCAGGTACCCCCAGGTGTGCCCAGGTGTCCCCAGGTACCCTCAGGTGTCCCCAAGTGTTCCCCAGTGCCCCCAGCTGTGCCCAGGTGCCCCCAGGTATGCCCAGGTACCCCCACGTGCCCCCAGCTATCCCCAGGTGCCCCCAGCTGCCCCCCAGCGCCCCCAGGTACGCCCAGGTGCCCGGGCAGGTGCCCGCCAGGCCTCACCTGTTGAAGTTGAGCAGGGACTGCCAGCGCTGGGATTTGAAGTTCTTGATGTTCTGCGCCTCGTCCAGGATCAGGTACTTCCAGTTCTTGCGGCGGAACGCCTGGTGGTCCTGCAGCACCAGCTTGTAGGAGGTGATGCACACGTGGAACGCGTTCGGCTTCGTCCAGCCCTGACCACGTGGGACAGGTGAGGTCAGAACCCCAAAAAAACCCCATCTAAAACACCCCCAGGTGTGCCCAGGTGTGCCCCCAGGTGTGCAGCACCAGCCTGTAGGAGGTGATGCACACGTGGAACGCGTTTGGCTTCGTCCAGCCCTGAACAGGTAACACAGGTGAGGTCAGAACTCCAAAAAAAACCAGTCTAAAATGCCCTAAAACACCCCCAGGTGTGCCCAGGTGTGCCCCCAGGTGTGCAGCACCAGCTTGTAGGAGGTGATGCACGCGTGAAACGCGCTCGGCTTCGTCCAGCCCTACACAGGTAACACAGGTGAGACAGGTGAGGTCAGAACCCCAAAAAAACCAGTTCAGAATGTCCTAAAATACCCCCAGGTGTGCCCAGGTGTGCCCCCAGGTGTGCAGCACCAGCCTGTAGGAGGTGACGCACACGTGGAACGCGTTCGGCTTCGTCCAGCCCTGAGCAGGTGGGACAGGTGGGACAGGTGAGGTCAGAACCCCAAAAAAACCCCATCTAAAACACCCCCAGGTGTGCCCCAGGTGTGCCCAGGTGTGCCCCCAGGTGTGCCCCAGGTGCCCCCAGGTGTGCAGCACCAGCCTGTAGGAGGTGATGCACACGTGGAACGCGTTCGGCTTCGTCCAGCCCTGAGCAGGTGACACAGGTGAGACAGGTGGGACAGGTGAGGTCAGAACCCCCAAAAAAACCTGTCCAGAATGTCCTAAAATGCCCCCAGCTGTGCCCTAAAACACCCCCAGGTGTGCCCAGGTGTGCCCAGCTGTGCCCCCAGGTGTGCAGCACCAGCCTGTAGGAGGTGATGCACACGTGGAACGCGTTCGGCTTCGTCCAGCCCTGAGCAGGTGGGACAGGTAACACAGGTGGGACAGGTGAGGTCAGAACCCCAAAAAAACCCCATCTAAAACACCCCCAGGTGTGCCCAGGTGTGCCCAGCTGTGCCCAGGTGTGCAGCACCAGCCTGTAGGAGGTGATGCACACGTGGAACGCGTTCGGCTTCGTCCAGCCCTGACCAGGTGGGACAGGTAACACAGGTGAGGTCAGAACCCCAAAAAACCCAGTCCAGAACGGCCAGGTGTGCCCAGGTGTGCCCTAAAACACCCCCAGCTGTGCCCAGGTGTGCCCAGGTGTGCCCAGGTGTGCAGCACCAGCTTGTAGGAGGTGATGCACACGTGGAACGCGTTCGGCTTCGTCCAGCCCTGAGCAGGTAACACAGGTAACACAAGTGAGGTCAGAACCCCAAAAAAACCCCATCTAAAACACCCCCAGGTGTGCCCAGCTGTGCCCAGGTGTGCCCCCAGGTGTGCAGCACCAGCCTGTAGGAGGTGATGCACACGTGGAACGCGTTCGGCTTCGTCCAGCCCTACACAGGTAACACAGGTGAGACAGGTGAGGTCAGAACCCCAAAAAAAACCTGTCCAGAATGTCCTAAAATGCCCCCAGGTGTGCCCAGGTGCCCCCAGGTGTGCAGCACCAGCCTGTAGGAGGTGATGCACACGTGGAACGCGTTCGGCTTCGTCCAGCCCTGAGCAGGTAACACAGGTGGGACAGGTAAGGTCAGAACCCCAAAAAAACCCCATCTAAAACACCTCCAGGTGTGCCCAGGTGTGCCCCCAGGTGTGCCCAGGTGTGCCCCAGGTGTGCAGCACCAGCTTGTAGGAGGTGATGCACACGTGGAACGCGTTCGGCTTCGTCCAGCCCTACACAGGTGAGACAGGTGAGACAGGTGAGGTCAGAACCCCAAAAAAACCCCATCTAAAACACCCCCAGGTGTGCCCCCAGGTGTGCCCCAGGTGTGCCCAGGTGTGCCCCCAGGTGTGCCCAGGTGTGCCCCCAGGTGTGCAGCACCAGCCTGTAGGAGGTGATGCACACGTGGAACGCGTTCGGCTTCGTCCAGCCCTACACAGGTAACACAGGTGAGACAGGTGAGGTCAGAACCCCAAAAAAAACCAGTCTCAAATACCCTAAAACACCCCCAGGTGTGCCCAGGTGCCCCCAGGTGTGCCCCAGGTGTGCCCCAGGTGTGCCCAGGTGTGCCCCCAGGTGTGCCCCAGGTGTGCCCCAGGTGTGCAGCACCAGCCTGTAGGAGGTGATGCCCACGTGGAACACGTTCGGCTTCGCCCAGCCCTGAGCAGGTGACACAGGTGAGGCCAGAACCACCCTAAAACACCTTCAGCTGTGCCCAGATGTGCCCTCACACCTTCTCCAGGTGTTCCAACCCCATCCAGGTGTCAGCACAGCTGCCCCAGGTAACCAAAAACCACCCAAAACCCACCCAAAACCTCCCAAAAATTACTCAGCACCACTCAAAAATGACAGAAAACCTCCTAAAACCTCCCTAAACCGCCTCAATTTGCCCCAAAATCCCACCCAGCTGTGCCCAGATGCCCTCACACCTTCTCCAGGTATTCAAACCCCACCCAGATATCACCACAGCTGCTCCAGATGACCAAAAACCACCCAAAAATGACACAAAACCACACAAAAATGACCTAAAACTGCCTCAATTTGCCCCAAAATCTTTCCCAGGTGTGCCCAGCTGTGCCCAGGTGCCCTCACACCTTCTCCAGGTGTTCCAAACCCCCCTCAAACCCCATCCAGGTGTCACTGCAGCTGTTCCAAATAACCAAAAACCACCAAAAAAAGACTCAAAACCACCCAAAACTGCCTCAGTCTGCCCCAAAATCTCTCCCAGGTGCCCCCAGCTGTGCCCAGATGTGCCCTCACACCTACTCCAGATGTTCCAACCCCATCCAGGTGTCACCACAGCTGCTCCAGGTAACCAAAAACCTCCCAAAAATCACTCAGCACCACAAAAAAATGACACAAAACCACCCAAAACCACCTCGATCTGCCCCAAAATCTCGCCCAGCTGTGCCCAGGTGCCCTCACACCTTCTCCAGGTGTTCCAACCCCCCCTCAAACCCCAGCCAGGTGTCACCACACCTACTCCAGGTAACCAAAAACCACCCAAAACCTCCCAAAAATTACTCAGCACCACTCAAAAATGACACAAAACCACCCAAAACCACCCAAAACCGCCCAAAACTGCCTTGATTTGCCCCAAAGTCTCTCCCAGCTGTGCCCAGCTGTGCCCTCACACCTTCTCCAGGTGTTCAAACCCCATCCCGGTGTCTCCACAGCTGCTCCAGGTAACCACAAACCACCCAAAAATAACACAAAACCACCCCCAAATCACTCCAAAACTGCATCAATTTGCCCCAAAATCTCTCCCAGGAGCCCCCATGTGTGCCCAGCTGTGCCCAGGTGCCCTCACACCTTCTCCAGATGTTCCAACCCCCCCCAAAGCCCATCCAGGTGTCACCACAGCTGCTCCAGGTAACCAAAAACCACCCAAAAATTACTCAAAACTACACAAAAATGACATGAAACCACCCAAAATCACTCCAAACCACCCAAAACCGCCTCAATCTACCCCAAAATCTCCCCCAGCTGTGCCCAGCTGTGCCCAGGTGCCCTCACACCTTCTCCAGATGTTCCAACCCCCCCTCAAACCCCACCCAGGTGGCACCACAGCTGCTCCAGGTAACCAAAAACCACCCAAAAATGACCCAAAACCACCTCAGTCTGCCCCAAAATCTCTCCCAGGTGCCCCAGCTGTGCCCAGCTGTGCCCAGGTGCCCTCACACCTTCTCCAGGTGCTCAAACCCCACCCAGGTGTCACCGCAGCTGCTCCAGGTAACCAAAACCACCCAAAAATGACCCAAAACCACCCAAAATCACTCCAAACCACCCAAAAACGCCTCAATCTGCCCCAAAATCTCGCCCAACTGTGCCCAGCTGTGCCCAGGTGCCCTCACACCTTCTCCAGGTGTTCCAACCCCCCCCTCAAACCCCACCCAGGTGGCACCACAGCTCCTCCAGGTAACCAAAGACCACCCAAAAATGACAGAAAGCCACCCCAAAAACGACACAAAACCTCCCAAAACCACCTTGATTGGCCCCAAAATCTCGCCCAGCTGTGCCCAGGTGTGTCCAGGTGTGCCCAGCTGCCCTCACACCTTCTCCAGATGTTCCAACCCCCCCTCAAACCCCACCCAGGTGTCACCACAGCTGCTCCAGGTAACCCAAAACCACCCAGAAACCACCTAAAACCGCCTCGATTTGCCCCGGAATCTCTCCCAGCTGTGCCCAGCTGTGCCCAGGTGTGCCCAGGTGTGCCCAGGTGCCCTCACCTGTCTCTTGAGGCGCCGCTCCTTCTGGGCTCCGTAGTAGGTGAGGATTTTGAAGCTGGGGCACCAACGCTTGAGCTCCATCTCCCAGTTCAGCATCACCGAGGTGGGCACGATGATCAGGTGAGGGCCCCAGCTGCCTGCCAAAGGCACCCAAAAATGAGCCAAAAACACCCGAAAACACCCCAAAAATGGGGCTCAGGTGAGGCCCCAGCTGCCTGCCAAAGGCACCCAAAAATGAGCCAAAACCACCCAAAAACACCCCAAAAATGGGGCTCAGGTGAGGCCCCAGCTGCCTGCCACAGGCACCCAAAAATGAGCCAAAAACACCCAAAAACACCCCAAAAATGGGGCTCAGGTGAGGCCCCAGCTGCCTGCCAAAGGCACCCAAAAATGAGCCAAAAACACCCAAAAACACCCCAAAAATGGGGCTCAGGTGAGGCCCCAGCTGCCTGCCAAAGGCACCCAAAAATGAGCCAAAAATAACCTAAAGTGAGCCAAAAATGGCCAAAAACACCCCAAAAAAGGGGCTCAGGTGAGGCCCCAGCTGCCTGCCAAAGGAACCCAAAAATGACCCAAAAACAGCCTAAAACACCCCGAAAAAGGGGCTCAGGTGAGGCCCCAGCTGCCTGCCAAAGGCACCCAAAAATGAGCCAAAAATGGCCAAAAACACCCCAAAAAAGGGGCTCGGGTGAGGCCCCAGCTGCCTGCCAAAGGCACCCAAAAATGACCCAAAAATGACCCAAAAACAGCCAAAAACGGCCAAAAACACCCCAAAAATGGGGCTCAGGTGAGGCCCCAGCTGCCTGCCAAAGGAACCCAAAAATGACCCAAAAATGACCCAAAAACGGCCAAAAACAGCCAAAACCACCCCAAAAAAGGGGCTCAGGTGCGGCCCAGCTGCCTGCCAAAGGCACCCAAAAATGAGCCAAAAATAACCTAAAGTGAGCCAAAAACACCCAAAAACACCCCAAAAAAGGGGCTCAAGTGAGGCCCCAGCTGCCTGCCAAAGGCACCCAAAAATGAGCCAAAAACACCCAAAAACACCCCAAAAATGGGGCTCAGGTGAGGGCCCAGCTGCCTGCCAAAGGCACCCAAAAATGAGCCAAAAATAACCTAAAGTGAGCCAAAAATGGCCAAAAACACCCCAAAAAAGGGGCTCAGGTGAGGCCCCAGCTGCCTGCCAAAGGCACCCAAAAATGAGCCAAAAACACCCAAAAACACCCCAAAAATGGGGCTCAGGTGAGGCCCCAGCTGCCTGCCAAAGGCACCCAAAAATGACCCAAAAATGGCCAAAACCACCCCAAAAAAGGGGCTCAGGTGAGGCCCCAGCTGCCTACCACAGGAACCCAAAAATGAGGCAAAAATGACCCAAAAATGGCCAAAAACACCCCAAAAAAGGGGCTCAGGTGAGGTCCCAGTTACCTGTGCACAGGTGAGGGACGGGGGAGCCTCAAAAACCCCAAAAGAACCCAAAAAAGACCCAAAAATGACCTAAAACACCCCGAAAAAGGGGCTCAGGTGGGTCCTGCAGACCCCAAAGGTGCCCTGGTGCACTGAGCCATGCCCAGGTGTGCCCAGGTGTATCCCAGGTGTGCCCAGGTGTGCCCAGGTGTAACCCAGGTGTGCCCAGGTGTGCCCAGGTGTATCCCAGGTGTGCCCAGGTGTATCCCAGGTGTAACCCAGGTGTATCCCAGATGTGCCCAGGTGTATCCCAGATGTGCCCAGGTGCATCCCAGGTGTACCCCAGGTCTCCCAGGTGTATCCCAGGTGTACCCCAGGTGTATCCCAGGTGTATCCCAGGTGTGCCCAGGTGTATCCCAGGTGTATCCCAGATGTGCCCAGGTGTACCCCAGATGTGCCCAGGTGTACCCCAGGTGTCCCAGGTGTATCCCAGGTGTATCCCAGGTGTATCCCAGATGTGCCCAGGTGTACCCCAGATGTGCCCAGGTGTACCCCAGGTGTCCCAGGTGTATCCCAGGTGTACCCCAGGTGTATCCCAGGTGTATCCCAGATGTGCCCAGGTGTATCCCAGGTGTATCCCAGGTGTATCCCAGATGTGCCCAGGTGCATCCCAGGTGTACCCCAGGTGTCCCAGGTGTATCCCAGGTGTATCCCAGGTGTATCCCAGGTGTACTCCAGGTGTGCCCAGGTGTATCCCAGGTGCCCCCAGGTGTATCCCAGGTGTATCCCAGGTGTATCCCAGGTGTATCCCAGATGTGCCCAGGTGCATCCCAGGTGTACCCCAGGTGTCCCAGGTGTATCCCAGGTGTATCCCAGGTGTATCCCAGGTGTACTCCAGGTGTGCCCAGGTGTATCCCAGGTGCCCCCAGGTGTATCCCAGGTGTATCCCAGGTGTATCCCAGGTGCCCCCAGGTGTACCCCAGGTATCCCAGGTGTATCTCAGGAGTACCCCAGGTGTCCCAGGTGTACCCTACAACGTGTCCCAGGAGTACCCCAGGTGTCTCAACTGTATCCCAGGTACCTCAGGGGTACGCCAGGTGTATCCCAGGTGTATCCCAGGTATATCCCAGGTGTATCCCAGGTTTCTCAGGTGTATCCCAGGTGTATCCCAGGTGTATCCCAAGTGCCTCAGATACATCCCAGGTGTATCCCAGGTGTATCCCAGGTGTATCCCAGGTGCCCCCAGATACACTCAGATGTGTGCCAGGTGTACCCTAAGTACACCCCAGGTATCTCAGGTGTATCCCAGCTGTATCCCAGGTGTATCCCAGGTATATCCCAGCTGTGCCCACGTGTATCCCAGGTGTATCCCAGGTGTCCCAGGTATATCGCAGCTGTACCCAGGTGTATCCCAGGTATACCCCAGGTGTCCCAGGTGTATCCCAGCTGTATCCCAGCTGTGCCCAGGTGCCCCAGGTGTATCCCAGGTGCCCCCAGGTGTATCCCAGGTGTATCTCAGGTGTATCCCAGCTGTGCCCAGGTGCCCCCAGGTGTATCCCAGGTGCATCCCAGGTACCCCAGGTGTATCCCAGGTGCATCCCAGGTACCCCAGGTGCATCCCAGGTGTGTCCCACGTATATCCCAGGTGTATCCCAGGTATCTCCAGTGTATCCCAGGTGTGTCCCAGGTGCATCCCAACCACCCCCAGGTATACCTCACATATCCCAGGTACATCCCAGGTGTGCCCAGGTACCCCCAGGTGCCTCAGGTGTATCCCAAGTGCCCCCAGGTGTATCCCAAGTGCCCCCCGGTGTATCCCAAGTGTGTCCCAGGTGTACCCCAGGTGCCTCAGGTGTATCCCAGGTGTGTCCCAGGTGTACCCCAGGTGCCTCAGGTGCATCCCAAGTGCCCCCAGGTGTACCCCAGGTGTACCCCAGGTGCCTCAGGTGTATCCCAAGCGCCCCCAGATGTATCCCAGATGTATCACAGGTGTACCCCAGGTGCCTCAGGTGCATCCCAAGTGCCCCCAGGTGTGCCCCAGGTGTACCCCAGGTGTATCCTAAGTGCCCCCAGGTGTATCCCAAGGGCCCCCAGGCGTACCCCAGCGATCCCAGCTGTGCCCAGCTGTGTCCCAGGTGTGCCCAGCTGTGCCCAGGTGTGCCCCAGCCGTGCCCCAGGTGCGCCCGGCTCACCTTTCTCGCAGGCCAGGTGTGCCAGCAGGGAGATGGTCTGGATGGTCTTGCCCAGCCCCATCTCGTCGGCCAGGATCCCGTTGAGCTTCTTCTCGTACATGGTCACCAGCCAGTCCAGGCCGATGTGCTGGTACTCGCGCAGGGTGCCCCGCAGCAGGTGAGGGATGGGCGTCTTCACCTGCCCAGGTGTGCCCACAGGTGAGCCCAGGTGTGCCCACAGGTGAGCCCAGGTGTGCCCAGGTGTGCCCCAGGTACCCCTGTCACTGCCAGCCCACCCCCAGTGCTGGTACTCGCGCAGGGTGCCCCGCAGCAGGTGAGGGATCGGCGTCTTCACCTGCCCAGGTGTGCCCACAGGTGAGCCCAGGTGTGCCCACAGGTGAGCCCAGGTGTGCCCAGGTGTGCCCAGGTGTGCCCCCTACACCCCCAGTGCTGGTACTCGCGCAGGGTGCCCCGCAGCAGGTGAGGGATCGGCGTCTTCACCTGCCCAGGTGAGGGCACAGGGGTGTCCCCACACCCCCAGATGTGTCCCTATGGATCCAGATGTGTCCCTATGGATCCAGCTGTGTCCCTATGGATCCAGGTGTGTCCCTATGGATCCAGCTGTGTCCCTATGGATCCAGGTGTGTCCCTATGGATCCCCAGATGTGTCCCTATGGATCCAGCAGTCTCCCTATGGATCCCCAGCTGTGTCCCTATGGATCCAGCTGTGTCCCTATGGATCCCCAGCTGTGTCCCTATGGATCCAGCTGTGTCCCTATGGATCCAGCTGTGTCCCTATGGATCCCCAGCTGTGTCCCTATGGATCCAGGTGTGCCCCTATGGATCCCCAGGTGTGTCCCTATGGATCCCCAGCTGTGTCCCTATGGATCCAGATGTGTCCCTATGGATCCCCAGCTGTGTCCCTATGGATCCCCAGCTGTGTCCCTATGGATCCCCAGCTGTGTCCCTATGGATCCAGATGTGTCCCTATGGATCCCCAGCTGTGTCCCTATGGATCCCCAGCTGTGTCCCTATGGATCCCCAGCTGTGTCCCTATGGATCCAGCTGTGTCCCTATGGATCCCCAGCTGTGTCCCTATGGATCCAGCTGTGTCCCTATGGATCCCCAGCTGTGTCCCTATGGATCCCCAGCTGTGTCCCTATGGATCCAGCTGTGTCCCTATGGATCCCCAGCTGTGTCCCTATGGATCCCCAGCTGTGTCCCTATGGATCCAGCTGTGTCCCTATGGATCCCCAGCTGTGTCCCTATGGATCCCCAGCTGTGTCCCTATGGATCCAGGTGTGTCCCTATGGATCCAGCTGTGTCCCTATGGATCCCCAGCTGTGTCCCTATGGATCCCCAGCTGTGTCCCTATGGATCCCCAGATGTGTCCCTATGGATCCAGCTGTGTCCCTATGGATCCAGGTGTGTCCCTATGGATCCCCAGCTGTGTCCCTATGGATCCCCAGCTGTGTCCCTATGGATCCAGCTGTGTCCCTATGGATCCAGGTGTGTCCCTATGGATCCCCAGCTGTGTCCCTATGGATCCAGCTGTGTCCCTATGGATCCAGCTGTGTCCCTATGGATCCCCAGATATGTCCCTATGGATCCCCAGCTGTGTCCCTATGGATCCCCAGCTGTGTCCCTATGGATCCAGATGTGTCCCTATGGATCCCCAGCTGTGTCCCTATGGATCCAGCTGTGTCCCTATGGATCCCCAGCTGTGTCCCTATGGATCCAGCTGTGTCCCTATGGATCCCCAGCTGTGTCCCTATGGATCCAGCTGTGTCCCTATGGATCCCCAGCTGTGTCCCTATGGATCCCCAGCTGTGTCCCTATGGATCCCCAGCTGTGTCCCTATGGATCCCCAGCTGTGTCCCTATGGATCCAGCTGTGTCCCTATGGATCCCCAGCTGTGTCCCTATGGATCCCCAGCTGTGTCCCTATGGATCCAGGTGTGTCCCTATGGATCCAGCTGTGTCCCTATGGATCCCCAGCTGTGTCCCTATGGATCCCCAGCTGTGTCCCTATGGATCCCCAGATGTGTCCCTATGGATCCAGCTGTGTCCCTATGGATCCAGGTGTGTCCCTATGGATCCCCAGCTGTGTCCCTATGGATCCCCAGCTGTGTCCCTATGGATCCAGCTGTGTCCCTATGGATCCAGGTGTGTCCCTATGGATCCCCAGCTGTGTCCCTATGGATCCAGCTGTGTCCCTATGGATCCAGCTGTGTCCCTATGGATCCCCAGATATGTCCCTATGGATCCCCAGCTGTGTCCCTATGGATCCCCAGCTGTGTCCCTATGGATCCAGATGTGTCCCTATGGATCCCCAGCTGTGTCCCTATGGATCCAGCTGTGTCCCTATGGATCCCCAGCTGTGTCCCTATGGATCCAGCTGTGTCCCTATGGATCCAGCTGTGTCCCTATGGATCCCCAGCTGTGTCCCTATGGATCCAGCTGTGTCCCTATGGATCCCCAGCTGTGTCCCTATGGATCCCCAGCTGTGTCCCTATGGATCCCCAGGTGTGTCCCTATGGATCCCCAGCTGTGTCCCTATGGATCCCCAGCTGTGTCCCTATGGATCCAGCTGTGTCCCTATGGATCCAGATGTGTCCCTATGGATCCCCAGCTGTGTCCCTATGGATCCCCAGCTGTGTCCCTATGGATCCAGCTGTGTCCCTATGGATCCCCAGCTGTGTCCCTATGGATCCCCAGCTGTGTCCCTATGGATCCAGATGTGCCCCTATGGATCCCCAGCTGTGTCCCTATGGATCCCCAGCTGTGTCCCTATGGATCCCCAGATGTGTCCCTATGGATCCAGCTGTGTCCCTATGGATCCAGGTGTGACCCTATGGATCCAGCTGTGTCCCTATGGATCCCCAGCTGTGTCCCTATGGATCCCCAGCTGTGTCCCTATGGATCCAGATGTGTCCCTATGGATCCCCAGCTGTGTCCCTATGGATCCCCAGGTGTGTCCCTATGGATCCGCAGCTGTGTCCCTATGGATCCCCAGCTGTGTCCCTATGGATCCAGCTGTGTCCCTATGGATCCCCAGCTGTGTCCCTATGGATCCCCAGCTGTGTCCCTATGGATCCAGGTGTGTCCCTATGGATCCCCAGCTGTGTCCCTATGGATCCAGGTGTGTCCCTATGGATCCCCAGCTGTGTCCCTATGGATCCAAGTGTGTCCCTATGGATCCCCAGGTGTGTCCCTATGGATCCCCAGATGTGTCCCTATGGATCCAGCTGTGTCCCTATGGATCCAGGTGTGTCCCTATGGATCCGCAGCTGTGTCCCTATGGATCCAGCTGTGTCCCTATGGATCCAGCTGTGTCCCTATGGATCCCCAGGTGTGTCCCTATGGATCCGCAGCTGTGTCCCTATGGATCCAGCTGTGTCCCTATGGATCCAGCTGCGTCCCTATGGATCCCCAGCTGTGTCCCTATGGATCCAGATGTGTCCCTATGGATCCCCAGCTGTGTCCCTATGGATCCAGCTGTGTCCCTATGGATCCCCAGCTGTGTCCCTATGGATCCCCAGCTGTGTCCCTATGGATCCAGGTGTGTCCCTATGGATCCCCAGGTGTGTCCCTATGGATCCCCAGCTGTGTCCCTATGGATCCAAGTGTGTCCCTATGGATCCCCAGGTGTGTCCCTATGGATCCCCAGCTGTGTCCCTATGGATCCAGCTGTGTCCCTATGGATCCAGGTGTGACCCTATGGATCCAGCTGTGTCCCTATGGATCCCCAGCTGTGTCCCTATGGATCCAGCTGTGTCCCTATGGATCCCCAGGTGTGTCCCTATGGATCCGCAGCTGTGTCCCTATGGATCCAGCTGTGTCCCTATGGATCCAGCTGCGTCCCTATGGATCCCCAGCTGTGTCCCTATGGATCCAGCTGTGTCCCTATGGATCCCCAGCTGTGTCCCTATGGATCCCCAGCTGTGTCCCTATGGATCCCCAGATGTGTCCCTATGGATCCAGCTGTGTCCCTATGGATCCAGGTGTGACCCTATGGATCCAGCTGTGTCCCTATGGATCCCCAGCTGTGTCCCTATGGATCCCCAGCTGTGTCCCTATGGATCCAGATGTGTCCCTATGGATCCCCAGCTGTGTCCCTATGGATCCCCAGGTGTGTCCCTATGGATCCGCAGCTGTGTCCCTATGGATCCCCAGCTGTGTCCCTATGGATCCAGCTGTGTCCCTATGGATCCCCAGCTGTGTCCCTATGGATCCCCAGCTGTGTCCCTATGGATCCAGGTGTGTCCCTATGGATCCCCAGCTGTGTCCCTATGGATCCAGGTGTGTCCCTATGGATCCCCAGCTGTGTCCCTATGGATCCAAGTGTGTCCCTATGGATCCCCAGGTGTGTCCCTATGGATCCCCAGATGTGTCCCTATGGATCCAGCTGTGTCCCTATGGATCCAGGTGTGACCCTATGGATCCAGCTGTGTCCCTATGGATCCCCAGCTGTGTCCCTATGGATCCAGCTGTGTCCCTATGGATCCAAGTGTGTCCCTATGGATCCCCAGGTGTGTCCCTATGGATCCCCAGATGTGTCCCTATGGATCCAGCTGTGTCCCTATGGATCCAGGTGTGTCCCTATGGATCCAGATGTGTCCCTATGGATCCCCAGCTGTGTCCCTATGGATCCAGCTGTGTCCCTATGGATCCAGCTGTGTCCCTATGGATCCCCAGCTGTGTCCCTATGGATCCCCAGCTGTGTCCCTATGGATCCAGCTGTGTCCCTATGGATCCCCAGCTGTGTCCCTATGGATCCCCAGCTGTGTCCCTATGGATCCAGATGTGCCCCTATGGATCCCCAGCTGTGTCCCTATGGATCCAGATGTGTCCCTATGGATCCAGGTGTGTCCCTATGGATCCAGCTGTGTCCCTATGGATCCCCAGCTGTGTCCCTATGGATCCCCAGCTGTGTCCCTATGGATCCAGATGTGTCCCTATGGATCCAGGTGTGTCCCTATGGATCCAGGTGTGTCCCTATGGATCCCCAGCTGTGTCCCTATGGATCCAGGTGTGTCCCTATGGATCCCCAGCTGTGTCCCTATGGATCCCCAGATGTGTCCCTATGGATCCCCAGATGTGTCCCTATGGATCCAGGTGTGTCCCTATGGATCCAGGTGTGTCCCTATGGATCCCCAGCTGTGTCCCTATGGATCCAGCTGTGTCCCTATGGATCCAGCTGTGTCCCTATGGATCCCCAGATGTGTCCCTATGGATCCCCAGATGTGTCCCTATGGATCCCCAGATGTGTCCCTATGGATCCCCTGCTGTGTCCCTATGGATCCAGGTGTGTCCCTATGGATCCCCAGCTGTGTCCCTATGGATCCAGGTGTGCCCCTATAGCTGCAGCTGCCCCCAGGTGCCCCCCAGGTGTGCCCAGGTGTGCCCCTATAGCTCCAAGTGCCCCTGAATTGCCCCCAGATGTACCCCTATAGTTCCAGGTGCCTCCCAGATACCCCCAGGTGCCCCCAGGTGTGTCCCTATAGCTCCAGCTGCCCCCAGGTGTACCCAGGTGTGCCCCTAGAGCTCCAGGTGCCCCCAGGTGTGCCCCTATAGCTCCAGGTAGCCCCAGATGTGCCCCTAGAGCTCCAGCTGCCCCCCAGGTGTGCCCCTATAGCTCCAGGTGCGCCCCAGGTGTGCCCAGGTGCACCCCTATAGCTCCAGCTGCCCCCAGGTGCCCCCAGCTGCCCCCCAGGTGTGCCCCTAGAGCTCCAGGTGTGCCCCTAGGTGTGCCCCTAGAGCTCCAAGTACCCCCCAGGTGCCCCCCAGGTGCCCCCAGGTGTACCCCTATAGCTCCAGCTGCCCCCAGGTGCCCCCCAGCTGCCCCCCAGCTGCCCCCAGGTGCCCCCCAGGTGTACCCCTATAGCTCCAGCTGCCCCCCAGGTGCCCCCAGGTGTACCCCTATAGCTCCAGGTGCCCCAGCTGCCCCCCAGCTGCCCCCCAGGTGCCCCCAGCTGCCCCCAGGTGTGCCCCTATAGCTCCAGCTGCCCCCAGCTGCCCCCAGCTGCCCCCCAGCTGCCCCCCAGGTGCCCCCAGGTGCCCCCAGCTGCCCCCAGGTGTACCCCTATAGCTCCAGGTGCCCCCAGCTGCCCCCCAGGTGCCCCCAGGTGCCCCCAGCTGCCCCCAGGTGTGCCCCTATAGCTCCAGCTGCCCCCAGCTGCCCCCAGCTGCCCCCAGGTGCCCCCAGCTGCCCCCAGGTGTGCCCCTATAGCTCCAGCTGCCCCCCAGCTGCCCCCAGGTGCCCCCAGCTGCCCCCAGGTGTGCCCCTATAGCTCCAGCTGCCCCCCAGCTGCCCCCAGGTGCCCCCAGCTGCCCCCAGGTGTGCCCCTATAGCTCCAGCTGCCCCCAGCTGCCCCCAGGTGCCCCCAGGTGCCCCCCAGCTGCCCCCAGGTGCCCCCAGGTGTGCCCAGGTGTACCCCTATAGCTCCAGCTGCCCCCCAGGTGCCCCCCAGGTACCCCCAGGTACCCCCAGCTGCCCCCAGGTGCCCCCCAGGTGCCTCCCAGGTGCCCCCAGCTGCCCCCAGGTGCCCCCAGGTGCCCCCAGCTGCCCCCAGGTGTGCCCAGGTGTACCCCTATAGCTCCAGCTGCCCCCAGCTGCCCCCAGCTGCCCCCCGGTGCCCCCCAGGTGCCCCCCAGCTGCCCCCAGCTGCCCCCCAGGTACCCCCAGCTGCCCCCAGCTGCCCCCAGGTGCCCCCAGGTGCCCCCCAGCTGCCCCCCAGGTGCCCCCAGGTGCCCCCCAGGTGCCCCCAGGTGCCCCCAGGTGTGCCCCTATAGCTCCAGCTGCCCCCCGGTGCCCCCCAGGTGCCCCCAGGTGCCCCCAGCTGCCCCCAGGTGCCCCCCAGCTACCCCCAGGTGCCCCCAGGTACCCCCAGCTGCCCCCAGGTGCCCCCAGCTGCCCCCAGGTGCCCCCAGCTGCCCCCCAGCTGCCCCCAGCTGCCCCCCAGCTACCCCCAGGTGCCCCCAGGTACCCCCAGCTGCCCCCAGCTGCCCCCCAGGTGCCCCCAGCTGCCCCCAGCTGCCCCCAGGTGCCCCCCAGGTGCCCCCAGGTGCCCCCAGGTGCCCCCCAGCTGCCCCCAGGTGGCCCCAGCTGCCCCCAGCTGCCCCCAGGTGCCCCCAGCTGCCCCCAGGTGCCCCCAGGTGCCCCCAGGTGCCCCCCAGGTACCCCCAGGTGCCCCCCAGGTGCCCCCCAGGTGCCCCCAGGTGCCCCCAGGTGCCCCCAGGTGCCCTCACCTGCGTGGTGGCCAGGGTGTAGCCCTTGGGCTGGAGGCTCTCGGCGGCCGCCGCGATGTCGCTGATCTCCTTCTTGGGGGCGGGGCCGGCGGCCGCGGCCGGGGCCACCTGGGCTACCTGGGCCGGGGCGGGCGGGGCCGGGCCCCCGGGGGCCGCCCCTCCCCCTCCCCCGCCGCCCTCCTGCCCCTCCCCCTCCTCCTCCTCGTCCTCGTCGTCGGCCTCGTCGTCGTCCTCGTCCTCGTCGTCGTCGTCCTCCTCCTCCTCCTCCTCCTCGCTGTCGCCGCCAGGTGAGTCTGGGGGGGAGGGGAGGGGACAGGTGAGGGCAAGGGGGGCACCTGGGGGGGTGGGGAGTACCTGGGGGGGTGGGGAGCACCTGGGAGGGAGTCGGGAGACCTGGGTGGGGTTTGGGGCACACCTGGGAGGGGTTTGGGGCACACCTGGGTGGGGGTCAGGAGACCTGGGTGGGGTTTGGGGCACCGGGGCAGGGTTTGGGGCACACCTGGGTGGGGTTTGGGGCACACCTGGGCAGGGTTTGGGGCACACCTGGCTGGGGGTGGGGACAGCTGGGTGGGGTTTGGGCACACCTGGGCAGGGTTTGGGGCACACCTGGGAGGGGGTTGGGCACACCTGGGAGGGGTTTGGGGCACACCTGGGTGGGGTTTGGGGCACACCTAGGGGGTTGGGCACACCTGGGAGGGGTTTGGGGCACACCTGGGTGGGGTTTGGGGCACACCTGGGAGGGGTTCGGGGCACACCTGGGCGGGGTTTGGGGCACACCTGGGCGGGGTTTGGGCACACCTGGGAGGGGTTTGGGCACACCTGGGTGGGGGTCAGGAGACCTGGGTGGGGTTTGGGGCACACCTGGGTGGGGTTTGGGGCACACCTGGGCAGGGTTTGGGCACACCTGGGTGGGGTTTGGGCACACCTGGGAGGGGTTTGGGCACACCTGGGAGGGGTTTGGGCGCACCTGGGAGGGGTTTGGGCGCACCTGGGTGGGGTTTGGGGCACACCTGGGAGGGGTTTGGGGCACACCTGGGTGGGGTTTGGGGCACACCTGGGAGGGGTTTGGGGCACACCTGGGAGGGGGTCAGAGGAGCTGGGTGGCATTTGGGGCACACCTAGGTGGGGGTCAGGAGACCTGGGTGGGGGTTTGGGCACACCTGGGTGGGGTTTGGGCACACCTGGGTGGGGGTCAAGAGACCTGGGTGGGGTTTGGGGCACCTATGAGGGGTTTGGGCACACCTGGGAGGGGGTGGGGACACTTGGGCAGGGTTTGGGGCACACCTGGGTGGGGGTCAGGAGACCTGGGTGGGGTTTGGGGCACCGGGGCAGGGTTTGGGGCACACCTGGGAGGGAGTTGGGCACACCTGGGCAGGGTTTGGGGCACACCTGGCTGGGGGTGGGAACAGCTGGGTGGGGTTTGGGCACACCTGGGTGGGGGTGGGGACACCTGAGAGGGGTTTGGGGCACCTGGGAGGGGTTTGGGGCACACCTGGGAGGGGTTTGGGCACACCTGGGAGGGGTTTGGGGCACACCTGGGAGGGGTTTGGGCACACCTGGGTGGGGTTTGGGGCACACCTGGGAGGGGTTTGGGCACACCTGGGAGGGGTTTGGGGCACACCTGGGAGGGGTTTGGGCACACCTGGGTGGGGGTGGGGACACCTGGGAGGGGTTTGGGGCACACCTGGGAGGGAGTTGGGCACACCTGGGCAGGGTTTGGGCACACCTGGGAGGGGTTTGGGGCACACCTGGGAGGGGGTGGGGACACCTGGGAGGGGTTGGGGCACACCTGGGCAGGGTTTGGGGCACACCTGGGCAGGGTTTGGGGCACACCTGGGCGTGCCCCTGGCACACCTGGGCAGGGTTTGGGCACACCTGGGAGGGGTTTGGGGCACACCTGGGCTGGGTTTGGGCACACCTGGGAGGGGTTCGGGGCACACCTGGGCACGCCCCTGGCACACCTGGGCGGGGTTTGGGGCACACCTGGGCGGGGTTCGGGGCACACCTGGGAGGGGTTCGGGGCACACCTGGGCACGCCCCTGGCACACCTGGGCAGGGTTAGGGGCACACCTCGGCGCGCCCCTGGCACACCTGGAAGGGGTTTGGGGCACACCTGGGCGGGGTTTGGGCACACCTGGGCGGGGTTTGGGCACACCTGGGAGGGGTTTGGGGCACACCTGGGTGGGGTTTGGGCACACCTGGGCGCGCCCCTGGCACACCTGGGCAGGGTTTGGGACACACCTGGGCTGGGTTTGGGGCACACCTGGGCGGGGTTTGGGGCACACCTGGGCGCGCCCCTGGCACACCTGGGCAGGGCTGGGCACTCACCTGAGCGGGTGCTGCTGGCGCCGGGCGCGGAGTCGCAGTCGGAGTCGGTGAAGGCGCCGCGGTAGCGCTGCAGCAGCTCCTCCATGGGCAGCGCCCCTGCAACGGCAACGCCCGCTCACCGCGGGCACCTGCGGGCACACCTGGGCACCGCCGGCACACCTGGGGTACAGCTACAGCTCACCTGGGGCACCTGCGGGCACACCTGGGCACCGCCGGCACACCTGGGGTACAGCTGGGGTACAGCTACGGCTCACCTGGGGCACCTGCGGGCACCTGGGCACCGCTGGCACACCTGGGGTACAGCTACGGCTCACCTGGGGCACCTGCGGGCACACCTGGGCACCGCTGGCACACCTGGGGTACAGCTGGGGTACAGCTACGGCTCACCGCGGGCACCTGCGGGCACCTGGGCACCGCCGGCACACCTGGGGTACAGCTACGGCTCACCTGGGGCACCTGTGGGCACACCTGGGCACTGCCGGCACACCTGGGGTACAGCTGGGGTACAGCTACGGCTCACCTGGGGCACCTGCGGGCACCTGGGCACCGCCAGCACACCTGGGGTACACCTACGGCTCACCTGGGGCACCTGCGGGCACCTGGGCACCGCCGGCACACCTGGGGTACACCTATGGCACACCTGGGGTACACCTATGGCACACCTGGGGTACACCTACGGCTCACCTGGGGCACCTGCGGGCACCTGGGCACCGCCGGCACACCTGGGGCACACCTACGGCTCACCTGGGGCACCTGTGGGCACACCTGGGCACCGCTGGCACACCTGGGGTACAGCTGGGGTACAGCTACGGCTCACCTGGGGCACCTGCGGGCACCTGGGCACTGCCGGCACACCTGGGGTACAGCTGGGGTACACCTGCGGGCACCTGGGCACCGCCGGCACACCTGGGGTACAGCTGGGGTACAGCTACGGCTCACCTGGGGCACCTGCGGGCACCTGGGCACCGCTGGCACACCTGGGGTACAGCTACGGCTCACCTGGGGCACCTGCGGGCACCTGGGCACCGCTGGCACACCTGGGGTACAGCTACGGCTCACCTGGGGCACCTGCGGGCACACCTGGGCACCGCTGGCACACCTGGGGTACAGCTGGGGTACAGCTGGGGTACACCTACGGCTCACCTGGGGCACCTGCGGGCACACCTGGGCACCGCTGGCACACCTGGGGTACAGCTACAGCACACCTGGGGCACCTGCGGGCACCTGGGCACCGCTGGCACACCTGGGGTACAGCTGGGGTACAGCTGGGGTACACCTGGGGCACCTGCGGGCACACCTGGGCACCGCTGGTACACCTGGGGTACAGCTGGGGTACACCTGGGGCACCGGTGGGCACCTGGGCACCGCCGGCACACCTGGGGTACAGCTGGGGTACACCTACGGCTCACCTGGGGTACAGCTACGGCTCACCTGGGGCACCTGCGGGCACCTGGGCACCGCTGGCACAGCTGGGGTACAGCTGGGGTACAGCTACGGCTCACCTGCGGGCACACCTACGGCTCACCTGGGGCACCTGCGGGCACCTGGGCACCGCCGGCACACCTGGGGTACACCTATGGCACACCTGGGGTACAGCTACGGCTCACCTGGGGCACCTGTGGGCACCTGGGCACCGCCGGCACACCTGGGGCACACCTGCGGGCACCTGGGGACCGCTGGCACACCTGGGGTACACCTGGGGTACACCTGGGGTACACCTGGGGCACACCTGGGGTACACCTGGGGTACAGCTACAGCTCACCGCGGGTACCTGCGGGCACACCTGGGCACCGCCGGCACACCTGGGGCACACCTACGGCTCACCTGGGGCACCTGGCACACACTTGGGGCAGGTGGCACATACCTGGGGCACCTGGGCACACCTGGGGGCACCTGGGCACACCTGGGCCGGGCTGTGGGTCCCGAGGCCTTTTTGGGGTATTTTGGGGTATTTAGGATAATCTGGAGGTGATTTTGGGGTGTTTGGGATGATTTTGGGTTATTTGGGGGGATTTTGGGGCATTTGGAGGTGATTTTGGGGTGTTTGGGGTGACTTTGGGCTATTTTACAGAGTTTGGGGCGAGTTTTTGGGTGGTTTTGGGGGATTTTGGGGTATTTAGGACAATTTGAAGGTGATTTTGGGGTGTTTGGGATGATTTTGGGTTATGTGGGGTAACTTTGGGGGGATTTTGGGGCATTTTGGGGTGATTTTGGGGTGTTTGGGGTGATTTTGGGGCTATTTTACAGAGTTTGGGGTATTTTGGGGTAGTTTGGGTGTTTTTCAGCATTTTGGGTGGGTTTGGGGATTTTGGGGTGGTTTATGGTAATTTTTGGATGATTTTGGGTTATTTGGGGTGATTTTGGGGGGATTTTGGGTTGATTTTGGGGGGATTTTGGGGCATTTTGAGGTGATTTTGGGTGGTTTTAGGGTGATTTTGGGGTGGTTTTGGGGTATTTAGGATAATTTGGAGGTGATTTTGGGGTGTTTGGGATGATTTTGGGTTATTTGGGGTGATTTTGGGGTGATTTTGGGGTGTTTGGGGTGACTTTGGGGCTATTTTACAGAGTTTGGGGTGTTTTGGGGTGGTTTTGGGGGATTTTGGGGTGGTTTGGGTCGTTTTTCAGCATTTTGGGTGGGTTTGGGGATTTGGAGGCGATTTTGGGGTGGTTTTGGGGGATTTTAGGATGATTTTGGGTTGTTTGGGTTGGTTTTGGGGGGATTTTGGGGCATTTTGAGGTGATTTTGGGTGGTTTTGGGGTATTTAGGATAATTTGGAGGTGATTTGGGGTTATTTGGGGTGATTTTGGGGGATTTTGGGGTGATTTTGGGGGATTTTGGGGCATTTTGAGGTGATTTTGGGGTGTTTGGGGTGATTTTGGGGCTATTTTACAGAGTTTGGGGTGTTTTGGGGTGGTTTTGGGGTAGTTTGGGTGTTTTTCAGCATTTTGGGTGGGTTTGGGGATTTTGTGGTGATTTTGGGGTGGTTTACGGTAATTTTGGGATGATTTTGGGTTATTTGGGTTGGTTTTGGGGTGATTTTGGGGCATTTTGAGGTGATTTTGGGTGGTTTTAGGGTGATTTTGGGGTGGTTTTGAGGTATTGAGGATAATTTGGAGGTGATTTTGGGGTGTTTGGGATGATTTTGGGTTATTTGGGGTGATTTTGGGGTGATTTGGGGGAATTTTGAGGTGATTTTGGGGTGTCTGAGGTGATTTTTGGGCTATTTTACAGAGTTTGGGACAAGTTTTTGGGTGGTTTTGGGGTATTTTGGGGTGGTTTGGTTGTTTTTTCAGCATTTTGGGTGGGTTTGGGGATTTTGTGGTGATTTTGGGGTGGTTTATGGTAATTTTTGGATGATTTTGGGTTATTTGGGTTGGTTTTGGGGGGATTTTGGGGCATTTTGAGGTGATTTTGGGTGATTTTGGGGTGATTTTGGGGTGACTCTGCGGTATTTTGGGATGGTTTGGGGTGATCTTGGGGTTTTTTTGGCATTTTGGGTGGGTTTGGGGATTTTGAGATGATTTTGGGGTGGTTTAGGGAGATTTTGGGATGATTTTGGGTTATTTGGGTTGATTTTGGGGGGATTTTGGGGCATTTTGAGGTGATTTTGGGTGGTTTTAGGATGATTTTGGGGTGGTTTTGGGGTATTTAGGATAATTTGGAGATGATTTTGGGGTGTTTGGGATGATTTTGGGTTGATTTTGGGGTGATTTTGGGGCATTTTGAGGTGATTTTGGGGTGTTTGGGGTAATTTTGGGCTATTTTACAGCGTTTGGGGCGAGTTTTTGGGTGGTTTTGGGTGATTTTGGGGTGTTTAGGATAATTTGGAGGTGATTTTGGGGTGTTTGGGATGATTTTGGGTTATTTGGGGTGATTTTGGGGTGATTTGGGGGCATTTTGAGGTGATTTTGGGGTGTTTGGGGTGATTATGGGGTATTTTAGAGGGTTTAGGGTGTTTTGGGGTGGTTTTGTGGTATTTTGGGGTGTTTTAGTGGTATTTAGGATAATTTGGAGGCGATTTTGGGGTGTTTTGGGGTGATTTTGGGGTGTTTTGGGGTGATTTTGGGGTGTCTCGGGTGCCTCACCCTCCCTGGTGAGGTCATCGAGCTCCTGCTGGTGGTTTTGGGGTATTTTGGGTGATTTTGGGTGGTTTTGGGTGATTTTGGGGTGTTTTGGGGTGGTTTTGGGGCGCTTGGGCTGTTTTGGGTAATTTTGGGGTGGTTTTGGGGGGTTTTAGGGGTATTTAGGATGATTTGGAGGTGATTTTGGGGTGTTTAGGGGTGATTTTGGGGTGATTTGGGGGTGTTTGGGGTGCCTCACCCTCCCTGGCGAGGCCATCAAGCTCCTGCTGGTGGTTCTGGGGTATTTTGGGTGATTTTGGGTATTTTTGGGGTGATTTGGGGTATTTTTGGAGGTGATTTTGGGGTGATTTTGGGGTGTTTGGGGTGCCTCACCCTCTTTTGTGAGGTTATCGAGCTCCTGCTGGGGGTTTTGGGGTATTTTGGGTGATTTTGGGTGGTTTTGGGTGATTTTGGGGTGTTTTAGGGTGGTTTTGGGGCGTTTGGGCTGTTTTGGGTAATTTTGGGGTGGTTTTGGGGGGTTTTAGGGATATTTAGGATAACTTGGAGGTGATTTTGGGGTGTTCTGGGGTGATTTTGGGGTGTTTTGGGGTGTTTAGGGGTGTTTGGGGTGCCTCACCCTCCCTGGCGAGGTCATTGAGCTCCTGCTGGTGGTTTTGGGGTATTTTGGGTGGTTTTGGGGTGTTTTAGGGTGGTTTTGGGGCGTTTGGGGTGTTTTGGGTAATTTTGGGGTGGTTTTGGGGTCTTTTAGGGGTATTTAGGATGATTTGGAGGTGATTTAGGGCTGTTTTGGGGTGATTTGGGGGTGTTTGGGGTGTCTCACCCTCCCTGGCGAGGTCGTCGAGCTCCTGCTGGTGCTTTTGGGGTATTTTGGGTGGTTTTGTGGTGATTTTGGGGTGTTTTAGGGTGGTTTCAAGGTATTTAGGATGATTTGGAGGTGATTTGGGGGTGTTTTGGGGTGATTTTGGGGTGTCTCGGGTGCCTCACCCTCCCTGGCGAGGTCATCGAGCTCCTGCTGGTGGTTTTGGGGTATTTTGGGTGATTTTGGGTGGTTTTGGGTGATTTTGGGGTGTTTTGGGGTGGTTTTGGGGCGCTTGGGCTGTTTTGGGTAATTTTGGGGTGGTTTTGGGGGGTTTTAGGGGTATTTAAGATGATTTGGAGGTGATTTAGGGGTGTTTTGGGGTGATTTTGGGGTGATTTTGGGGTGTTTGGGGTGCCTCACCCTCCCTGGCGAGGCCATCAAGCTCCTGCTGGTGGTTTTGGGGTATTTTGGGTGATTTTGGGTATTTTTGGGGTGATTTGGGGTATTTTTGGAGGTGATTTTGGGGTGATTTTGGGGTGTTTGGGGTGCCTCACCCTCTTTTGTGAGGTTATCGAGCTCCTGCTGGGGGTTTTGGGGTATTTTGGGTGATTTTGGGTGGTTTTGGGTGATTTTGGGGTGTTTTAGGGTGGTTTTGGGGCGTTTGGGCTGTTTTGGGTAATTTTGGGGTGGTTTTGGGGGGTTTTAGGGGTATTTAAGATGATTTGGAGGTGATTTAGGGGTGTTTTGGGGTGATTTAGGGGTGTTTTGGGGTGATTTGGAGGTGATTTAGGGGTGTTTTGGGGTGTTTAGGGGTGTTTTGGGGTGATTTGGAGGTGATTTAGGGGTGTTTTGGGGTGATTTGGGGTGTTTTGGGGTGATTTGGGGGTGTTTTGGGGTGATTTGGGGGTGTTTGGGGTGCCTCACCCTCCCTGGCGAGGTCGTCGAGCTCCTGCTGGTGCTTTTGGGGTATTTTGGGTGGTTTTGGGTGATTTGGGGGTGTTTTAGGGATATTAAGGATGATTTGGAGGTGATTTGGGGGTGTTTTGGGAAATTTTGGGGTGTTTTAGGGTGGTTTCAAGGTATTTAGGATGATTTGGAGGTGATTTTGGGGTGTTTTGGGGTGATTTTGGGGTGTCTCGGGTGCCTCACCCTCCCTGGTGAGGTCATCGAGCTCCTGCTGGTGGTTTTGGGGTATTTTGGGTGATTTTGGGTGGTTTTGGGTGGTTTTGGGGTGTTTTAGGGTGGTTTTGGGGCGTCTGGGCTGTTTTGGGTAATTTTGGGGTGGTTTTGGGGGGTTTTAGGGGTATTTAGGATGATTTGGAGGTGATTTTGGGGTGTTTTGGGGTGATTTTGGGGTGTTTTAGAGTGGTTTTGAGGTATTTAGGATGATTTGGAAGCTATTTGGAAGTGTTTTAGCGTGGTTTTGGGGTGTTTGGGATGATTTGGAGGTGATTTTGGGGTGTTTTGGGGTGATTTTGGGGTGTTTGGGGTGCCTCACCCTCCCTGGCGAGGTCGTCGAGCTCCTGCTGGTGCTTTTGGGGTATTTTGGGTGATTTTGGGGTGATTTGGGGGTGTTTTAGGGGTGTTATAGGGTGATTTTGGGGTGTTTGGGGTGATTTTGGGGTGTTTTGGGGTAATTTAGGGGTGTTTTAGGGTGATTTGGGGGTGTTTGGGGTGATTTTGGGGTGTTTTGGGGTGATTTGGGGTGTTTGGGGTGATTTTGGGGTGTTTTGGGGTGATTTGGGGGTGTTTGGGGTGCCTCACCCTCCCTGGTGAGGTCATCGAGCTCCTGCTGGGGGTTTTGGGGTATTTTGGGTGATTTTGGGGTGATTTGGGGTCTTTTAGGGGTATTTAGGATGATTTGGAGGTGATTTGGGGGTGTTTTGGGGTGATTTTGGGGCGATTTTGAGGTGTTTGGGGTGCCTCACCCTCCCTGGTGAGGTCGTCGAGCTCCTGCTGGTGGTTTTGGGGTATTTTGGGTGGTTTTGGGTGATTTTGGGGTGTTTTAGGGTGGTTTTGGGGCGTTTGGGGTGGTTTTGGGTAATTTTGGGGTGGTTTTGGGGGGTTTTAGGGGTATTTAGGATGATTTGGAGGTGATTTAGGGGTGTTTTGGGGTGATTTGGGGGTGTTTGGGGTGATTTTGGGCGTGTTTGGGGTGCCTCACCCTCCCTGGCGAGGCCGTCGAGCTCCTGCTGGTGCTTTTGGGGTATTTTGGGTGGTTTTGGGGTGTTTGGGGTGATTTTGGGGTGTTTTAGGGTGATTTGGGGGTGTTTGGGGTGCTTTTGGGGTGGTTTAGGGTGGTTTCAAGGTATTTAGGATGATTTGGAGATGATTTAGGGGTGTTTTGGGGTGATTTTGGGGTGTTTTGGGGTGATTTTGGGGTGTTTGGGGTGCCTCACCCTCCCTGGCGAGGTCATCGAGCTCCTGCTGGGGGTTTTGGGGTATTTTGGGTGGTTTGGGGTATTTTTGGGGTGATTTGGGGTATTTTTGGAGGTGATTTTGGGGTGTTTGGGGTGATTTGGGGGTGTTTGGGGTGATTTTGGGGTGATTTGGGGGTGTTTTAGAGATATTAAGGATGATTTGGAGGTGATTTTGGGGTGTTTTGGGGTGATTTTGGGGTGTTTTGGGGTGATTTGGGGGTGTTTGGGGTGCCTCACCCTCCCTGGCGAGGCCATCGAGCTCCTGCTGGTGGTTTTGGGGTATTTTGGGTGATTTTGGCTATTTTTGGGGTGATTTGGGGTATTTTTGGAGGTGATTTAGGGGTGTTTTGGGGTGATTTGGGGGTGTTTTGGGGTATTTAGGGGTGTTTGGGGTGCCTCACCCTCCCTGGCGAGGTCGTCGAGCTCCTGCTGGTGATCGACGTCGCCCTCGAGGCGCTCCTGGGCCTCGATCGTGTCCTCCTCATCCTCACCTGCCGGGGACAGCGTCACCAAACGGCCCCAAACCGCCCCAAAATGGCCCCAAAATGCCCCAAACCGCCCCAAAATGGCCCCAAAATGGCCCAAACGGCCCCAAACCGCCCCAAAATGGCCCCAAACCGCCCCAAAATGGCCCCAAAATGACCCCAAATACCCCAAAATGGCCCCCAAATAATCCCAGAATGTCCCAAAATAGCCCCAGAAAGCCCCTAAATGGTCCCAAACGGCCCCAAAATGACCTCAAAATGGCCCTAAACAATCCCAGGATGTCCCAAAATGGCCCCAAAACAGCCTCAAATGTCCCCAAACGGCCCCAAATGTCCCCAAAACGTCCCCAGACAGCCCCAAAATGACCCAAAATGGCCCCAGACAGCCCCAAAATGTCCCCCAATGGTCCCAAACGGCCCCAAAATAACCCCGAAATGGCCCCAAACGATCCCAAAATGTCCCAAAATGGCCCCAAATAACCACAAAACGGCCCCAAACGGCCCCAAATGGCCCCAAAATGGCCCCAAACGATCCCAGAATGTCCCAAAATGGCCCCAAACAGCCCCAAAATGGCCCCAAACGGCCCCAAATGTCCCCAAACGGCCCCAAATGTCCCCAAAACATCCCCAGACAGCCCCAAAATGTCCCAAAATGACCCCAGACAGCCCCTAAATGGCCCCAAAATGACCCAAAATGACCCCTGATGGCCCCAAAATGGCTCCAAATAACCCCAAAATGGCCCTAAACAATCCCAGGATGTCCCAAAATGGCCCCAAACAGCCCCAAAATGGCCCCAAATAACCCCAAAACGGCCCCAAATGTCCCCAAACGGCCTCAAAATGGCCACAAACAATCCCAGAATGTCCCAAAATGGCCCCAAATAACCCCAAAATGGCCCCAAAATGGCCACAAGCGATCCCAGAATGGCCCCAAACGATCCCAGAACGTCCCAAAATGGCCCCAAACAGCCCCAAAATGGCCCCAAATAACCCCAAAATGGCCCCAAAATGGCCACAAAACAGCCCCAAACAGCCCCAAAATGGCCCCAAATGGCCCCAAAATGACACAAATTGACCCCAAACAGCCCCAAAATGGCCCCAAATGGCCCCAAAATGTCCCCAAACGATCCCACAATGTCCCAAAATGACCCCTGAATGTCCCAAAATGGCCCCAAATAACCCCAAAATGGCCCCAAATGGCCCCAAAATGTCCCCAAACGATCCCACAATGTCCCAAAATGACCCCTGAATGTCCCAAAATGGCCCCAAATAACCCCAAAATGGCCCCAAATGTCCCCAAAATGTCCCCAAACAGCCCCAAAATGTCCCAAAATAACCCCAAATTGGGTTTGAACCCCCAAAAATGGGTGAAAAAACCCAAAAATTGGACAAAAACCCCTCAAAAATGGGTAAAAAACCCCCCAGAAATCAGATATAAAAAAAACCCAAAATTGGGTGAAAACCTCTCAAAAACGGGTAAAAAACCCTCCAGAAATTGGATAAAAAAACCCCCAAAATTGGGTTAAAAAACCCCAAAAAATTTAGTGAAAAACCCCCAAAAATTGGGTGAAAAACACCAAAAATTGGGCAAAACTCCCTCAAAAATGGGTAAAAAAACCCCCAGAAATTGGATTAAAAAAAACCCCAAAATTGGGTTAAAAACCCCCCCAAAATTGGGTGAAAACCCCCAAAAATTGGGCTAAAAACTTCCAAAATTGGATAAAACCCCCCAAAATTGGGCAAAAAACTCTCAAAGTTGGGTGAAAGACCCCCCAAAAATTGGATAAAAACCCCCCAAAATTGAGTAAAAAAACCCCAAAAATTGGGAAAACAACCCCCAAAATTGGATGAAAACCCCCCAAAATTGGGGAAAAAAACCCCAAAAATGGTAAAAAAACCCCAAAAATGGGTAAAAAACCCCCAAAAATTGGGAAAAAAACCCCAAAATTAGGCAAAAACCCCCAAAATCGGATAAAACCCCCCAAAAATTGGGTGAAAAGCCCCAAAAATTGGGAAAAAAACCCCAAAATTGGATAAAAACTTCCAAAAATTGGGAAAAAAAAACCCAGAATTGGGTTAAAACCCCCCAAAATTGGAGAAAAAAACCCCAAAATTGGATAAAAAATCCCCCAAAATTGGGTTAAAAACTTCCAAAATTGGATAAAAACCCCAAAAATTGGGTGAAAACCCCCAAAAATTGGGAAAAAAACCCCAAAATTGGGTAAAAAACGCCCAAAAATTGGATAAAACCCTCCCAAATTGGGCGAAAACCCCCCAAAATTGGGGAAAAAAAACCCAAAAATGGGTAAAAAAACCCCAAAAATGGGTAAAAACCCCCAAAAATTCGATAAAAACCCCAAAAATTGGATAAAAACCCCCAGAAATTGGGTAAGAAACCCCCAAAATTGGGGGAAAAACCCCAAAAATTGGGAAAAAAACCCCAAAAATTGGGAAAAAAAACCCCAAAATTGGGTAAAAAAAAACCCAAAAATTGGGCAAAACCCCAAAAATTGGATAAAAACCCCCAGAAATTGGGTAAGAAACCCCCAAAATTGGGTTAAAAACCCCCAAAATTGGAAAAAAAGCCCCAAAAATGGGTAAAAAAACCCCAAAAATGGGTAAAAACCCCCCAAAATTGGGGAAAAAAAACCAAAAACGGGTAAAAAACGCCCAAAATTGGGAAAAAAACCCCAAAAATTGGAAAAAAAAACCCCAAAATTGGGTAAAAAACCCCCAAAATTGGGAAAAAACCCCCCCAAAATTGGGTGAAAACCCCCCAAAATTGGGGAAAAAAAACCCAAAAATGGTAAAAAATGCCCAAAATTGGGTAAACCCCCCCCCCAAAATTGGGTGAAAACCCCCAAAATTGGGAAAAAAAACCCCAAAATTGGATTTAAAAAAAAAACAAAAATTGGGTTAAAAACTTCCAAAATTGGATAAAAACCCCAAAAATTGGGTGAAAACCCCCCAAAATTGGGAAAAAATCCCCAAAAATGGGGAAAAAATCCCCCAAAAATTGGGAAAAAAGCCCCAAAAATTGGGTGAAAATCCCCAAACATTGGATAAAAAAACCCCAAAAATTAGATAAAGAACCCCAAAAATTGGATAAAAAAAACCCCAAAATTGGGAAAAAAACCCCAAAATTGGATAAAAAAAGCCCAAAAATTGGGAAAAAAAAAACCCCAAAAATTGGATAAAAAAAACCCCAAAATTGGATAAAAAAACCCCCAAAAATGGATAAAAAAACCCCAAAATTGGATAAAAAAACCCCCAAATTGGGTAAAAACCCCCTCAAAATTGGGTAAAAAAACCCCCAAAATGGGGGGAAAAAAACCAAAAATGAGTAAAAACCGCCCAAAATTGGGAAAAAAAACCCAAAAATTGGGAAAAAAAAGCCCAAAATTGGGTAAAAAACCCCCCAAAATTGGGAAAAAAACCCCAAAAATGGGTAAAAAACCCCCCAAAATTGGATAAAAAAACCCCCCAAAATTGGGTAAAACCCCCCAAAATCGGATAAACCCCCCCAAAACGGGGTGCCCCTCCCCCCCCCCAGCCCCTCCCCCCCTCACCCTCCTCCTCCTCGGCCTCGAACTCTTCGTCCTCCTCGCGGGGGCCCCAGGGTGGGGGAGGGGCCCGGTCCCGCTCCCTCCTCAGCACCTGGGGGGGGGTGGGGGAGGGGCGCCGTGAGGGGGGTGGGGGAGGGGCCCGGGGGGGGGCCCCAGGGCGGGGGAGGGGCGGGGGGAGGGGCGGTACCTGCGGGGGGAGGGAGCCCAGGAGGTCCCCGAGGGGGCGGGGGGGGCCCTCGGCGGAGGCTGCGGAGGGGGGAGGGGAAAGGAGGGGGGGGGGGGGGGTCAGGGTCACCTGGGCGAGCAAAGGGGGCACCTGGGCAACCAAAGGGGGCACCTGGGCGACCAAAAGTGGGACCAGGGCTACCAAAAGTGGGACCTGGGCTACCAAGAGTGGGACCTGGGCAACCAAAGGGGGCACCTGGGCTACCAAATGTGGGATTTGGGTGACCAATAGGGGACCCTGGGCAACCAAAGGTGGCACCTGGGCAGCCAAAAGTGGCACCTGGGCAACCAAAGGGGGCACCTGGGCGACCAACAGGGGGCACCTGGGCAACCAAAGGTGGGACCTGGGTGACCAAAGGGGGCACCTGGGCAGCCAAAAGTGGCACCTGGGCAACCAAAGGGGGCACCTGGGCGACCAAAGGGGGCACCTGGGCTACCAACAGGGGCACCTGGGCAACCAAAGGGGGCACCTGGGCTACCAAATGTGGGACCTGGGTAACCAAAGGGGGCACCTGGGCTACCAACAGGGGCACCTGGGCAACCAAAGGGGGCACCTGGGCTACCAAATGTGGGACCTGGGTAACCAAAGGGGGCACCTGGGCTACCAACAGGGGCACCTGGGCAACCAAAGGGGGCACCTGGGCGACCAATAGGGGACCCTGGGCGAGCAAAGGGGGCACCTGGGTGAGCAAAGGGGGCACCTGGGCGACCAACAGGGGCACCTCGGCAACCAAAGGAAGCACCTGGGCGACCAAATGTGGGACCTGGGCGACCAACAGGGGGCACCTGGGTGACCAAAAGTGGGACCTGGGCTACCAAAGGGGGCACCTGGGCAACCAATAGGGGACCCTGGGCGACCAAAGGGGGCAACTGGGCAACCAAATGTGGCACCTCGGCAACCAAAGGCACCTGGGCGACCAAATGTGGGACCTGGGTGACCAAAGGGGGCACCTGGGCTACCAAAAGTGGGACCTGGGCTACCAAGAGTGGGACCTGGGCAACCAAAGGGGGCACCTGGGCGACCAACAGGGGGCACCTGGGTGACCAAAAGTGGGGACCTGGGCTACCAAAAGTGGGACCTGGGCTACCAAGAGTGGGACCTGGGCAGCCAAAGGGGGCACCTGGGCTACCAAATGTGGGACTTGGGTGACCAATAGGGGACCCTGGGCAACCAAAGGTGGCACCTGGGCAGCCAAAAGTGGCACCTGGGCAACCAAAGGGGGCCCCCAAACCCCCAGGTTGCCCCAAACACCCCCAGGGTGCCACCTGAACCCCCCCCAGGTGGCCACCAAACACCCCAGGTGGCACCTGAGCCCCTCCCACAGCCCCAGGTGCCACCTAAACCCCCCAGGTGGCCCCCAAACCCCCCCAGATGCCCCCCAGCCCCCCCAGGTGCCCCTGAGCCCCTCCCAAACACCCCCACGTGGCCCCCAAACCCCCCCAGGTGGCCCCCAAACCCCCCCAGGTGGCCCCCAAACACCCCCATGTGGCCCCCAAACACCCCCACGTGGCCCCTAAACACCCCCAGGTGCCACCTAAACCCCTCCCAGACCCCCCAGGTGCCACCTAAACCCCCCAGGTGCCCCCCAAACTCCCCAGGTGCCCCCAAACACCCCCAGTGCCACCTGAGCCCCTCCCAGACCCCCCAGGTGACCCCCAAACACCCCCAGGTGCCACTGAAACCCCTCCCAGACCCCCCAGATGCCCCCAGCCCCCCCCAGGTGCCACCTGAGCCCCCCCAGGTGGCCCCCAAACCCCCCCAGGTGACCCCCAAACACCCCCAGGTGCCCCCCAAACACCCCCAGGTGCCACCTGAGCCCCCCCAGGTGGCCCCCAAACCCCCCCAGGTGACCCCCAAACACCCCCAGGTGCCCCCCAAACACCCCCAGGTGCCACCTGAGCCCCCCCAGGTGGCCCCCAAACCCCCCCAGGTGGCCCCCAAACCCCCCCAGGTGACCCCCAAACACCCCCAGGTGGCCCCCAAACCCCCCAGGTGCCACCTAAACCCCTCCCAGACCCCCCAGGTGCCCCCAAACCCCCCAGGTGGCCACCAAACACCCCCAGGTGACCCCCAAACCCCTCCCAGACCCCCCCAAACACCCCCCACCCACCCCCACCCCCCCCCATTCCCCCTTCACCCCTCCCCTCCCCCCCCCGCGGCGTTGGGGCGCACCAGGATGGGCGGCGCTGCCGGTGGCCATGCCGGTAGCCACTCCGGTAGCCACGCCGGTAGCCACGCCGGTAGCCACGCCGGTAGCCACGGCGGCGGCCCCGGGGGGGGGCGCGTTGAGGCTGCGGCTCAGCAGGTCCGAGTAGCGCTCGGTCTGGCCCACGATGAAGTCGAGCTGCAGGTCCAGAGCCTTCTTACGCTTCTCCTCCAGCCGCGAGTGCTGCTTGAACTGCACCACCTGGGGGGGGATGGGGAACTGGGGGAACTGGGGGGGACTGGGGGGGACTGGGGGGGATGGGGGCACTCTGCTTGAACTGCACCACCTGGGGGGGGATGGGGGATACTGGGGGGACTGGGGGGCACTGGGGGTACTGGGGGGGATGGGGGCACTCTGCTTGAACTGCACCACCTGGGGGGGGAATGGGGAACTGGGGGGACTGGGGGGTACTGGGGGCACTGGGGGGTCAGCAATGGGCACTGGGGGCACTCTGCTTGAACTGCACCACCTGGGGGGGGGAATGGGGAACTGGGGGGACTGGGGGGGATTGGGGGGGACTGGGGGCACTCTGCTTGAACTGCACCACCTGGGGGGAATGGGGTACTGGGGGGACTGGGGGGGACTGGGGGGACTGGGGGGCACTGGGGGGGATGGGGGCACTCTGCTTGAACTGCACCACCTGGGGGGGAACGGGGAACTGGGGGGTACTGGGGGGACTGGGGGGGACTGGGGGTACTGGGGGGGACTGGGGGGACTGGGGGGTACTGGGGGGGACTGGGGGGGACTGGGGGGGAATGGGGGGGACTGGGGGGACTGGGGGGACTGGGGGGGACTGGGGGGGACTGGGGGGACTGGGGGGACTGGGGGGGACTGGGGGGGACTGGGGGGACTGGGGGGGAATGGGGGGACTGGGGGGGACTGGGGGCACTGGGGGCACTGGGGGAATGGGGGCACTCTGCTTGAACTGCACCACCTGGGGGGGACGGGGAACTGGGGGTACTGGGGGGACTGGGGGGGAATGGGGGCACTGGGGGTACTGGGGGGGAATGGGGGGACTGGGGGGGATGGGGGCACTGGGGGCACTCTGCTTGAACTGCACCACCTGGGGGGGAATGGGGAACTGGGGGTACTGGGGGTACTGGGGGGGATGGGGGCACTCTGCTTGAACTGCACCACCTGGGGGGGACAGGGGAACTGGGGGGACTGGGGGGACTGGGGGGCACTGGGGGGCACTGGGGGCACTCTGCTTGAACTGCACCACCTGGGGGGGAATGGGGGAACTGGGGGTACTGGGGGGCACTGGGGGCACTCTGCTTGAACTGCACTACCTGGGGGGGGAATGGGGGAACTGGGGGTACTGGGGGGGACTGGGGGGACTGGGGGGAATGGGGGGTACTGGGGGGCACTGGGGGCACTGGGGGGAATGGGGGGTACTGGGGGGCACTGGGGGCACTCTGCTTGAACTGCACCACCTGGGGGGAGAATGGGGGAACTGGGGGGACTGGGGGCACTGGGGGGGACTGGGGGGTACTGGGGGGAACTGGGGGCACTCTGCTTGAACTGCACCACCTGGGGGGGTACTGGGGGTACTGGGGGTACTGGGGGGACTGCGGGGCACTGGGGGGCACTGGGGGGCACTGGGGGGCACTGGGGGCACTCTGCTTGAACTGCACCACCTGAGAGGGAATGGGGGGGAATGGAGGGACTGGGGGGAATGGGGGGAATGGGGGGTACTGGGGGTACTGGGGGGCACTGGGGGCACTCTGCTTGAACTGCACCACCTGGGGGGGGAACGGGGTACTGGGGGGTACTGGGGGGACTGGGGGGCACTGGGGGTACTGGGGGAATGGGGGGCACTGGGGGGACTGGGGGGCACTGGGGGGCACTGGGGGGCACTGGGGGGCACTGGGGGGGCACTGGGGGGGCACTGGGGGGGCACTGGGGGGCACTGGGGGGCACTCTGCTTGAACTGCACCACCTGAGGGGGGAACTGGGGGGTACTGGGGGGAATGGGGGGTACTGGGGAACTGGGGGTACTGGGGGGTACTGGGGGGTACTGGGGGGACTGGGGGGTACTGGGGGGAACTGGGGGGTACTGGGGGGAATGGGGGGTACTGGGGAACTGGGGGTACTGGGGGGTACTGGGGGGTACTGGGGGGACTGGGGGGTACTGGGGGGAACTGGGGGGTACTGGGGGGAATGGGGGTACTGGGGAACTGGGGGTACTGGGGGGCACTGGGGGGCACTGGGGGGACTGGGGGGTACTGGGGGGCACTGGGGGGACTGGGGGGTACTGGGGGTACTGGGGGGACTGGCGGGTACTGGGGGGCACTGGGGGGTACTGGGGGGACTGGGGGGTACTGGGGGGCACTGGGGGGACTGGGGGAATGGGGGGCACTGGGGGGACTGGGGGGTACTGGGGGGACTGGGGGAATGGGGGGCACTGGGGGGACTGGGGGGTACTGGGGGGACTGGGGGAATGGGGGGCACTGGGGGGAATGGGGGTACTGGGGGCACTGGGGGGCACTGGGGGGTACTGGGGGTACTGGGGGCACTAGGGGAATGGGGGGACTAGGGGGTACTGGGGGTACTGGGGGGTACTGGGGGGTACTGGGGGGTACTGGGGGGACTGGGGGGTACTGGGGGGCACTGGGGGGCACTGGGGGGTCAGCAATGGGCACTGGGGGCACTCTGCTTGAACTGCACCACCTGAGGGGGAACGGGGGAACTGGGGGGAACTGGGGGCACTGGGGGGTACTGGGGGGTACTGGGGGGCACTGGGGGGCACTGGGGGGCACTGGGGGGGATGGGGGGGATGGGGGGAATGGGGGCACTGGGGGTACTGGGGGGCACTCTGCTTGAACTGCACCACCTGAGGGGGAACGGGGTACTGGGGATACTGGGGGGTACTGGGGGGGACTGGGGGGCACTGGGGGGCACTGGGGGGAATGGGGGGGATGGGGGGGATGGGGGGGATGGAGGGCACTGGGGGGCACTGGGGGCACTCTGCTTGAACTGCACCACCTGGGGGGAACAGGGGCACTGGGGATACTGGGGGGTACTGGGGGGGACTGGGGGGCACTGGGGGGCACTGGGGGGACTGGGGGGTACTGGGGGCACTCTGCTTGAACTGCACCACCTGGGGGGGGAATGGGGAACTGGGGGGACTGGGGGGGACTGGGGGGAACTGGGGGGACTGGGGGGACTGGGGGGGACTGGGGGGCACTGGGGGAATGGGGGGGACTGGGGGGCACTGGGGGCACTCTGCTTGAACTGCACCACCTGAGGGGGGAATGGGGAACTGGGGGGACTGGGGGGAATGGGGGGCACTGGGGGCACTCTGCTTGAACTGCACCACCTGGGGGGGGAACGGGGGAACTGGGGGTACTGGGGGGAATGGGGGTACTGGGGGGCACTGGGGGGCACTGGGGGGTCAGCAATGGTCACTGGGGGGCACTCTGCTTGAACTGCACCACCTGAGAGGGAACGGGGGTACTGGGGGTACTGGGGGTACTGGGGGGAATGGGGGTACTGGGGGGCACTGGGGGGCACTGGGGGGCACTGGGGGGCACTGGGGGCACTGGGGGCACTCTGCTTGAACTGCACCACCTGGGGGGAACGGGGAACTGGGGGTACTGGGGGGCACTGGGGGAATGGGGGGAATGGGGGCAGTGGGGGGCACTGGGGGGAACTGGGGGTACTGGGGGGCACTGGGGGGCACTGGGGGCCATCCCCGGCCATCACTGGCCACCATCGGCCATCATTGGCCACCATCGGCCATCACTGGCCACCATTGGCCACCAACTGCCCCTGACGGCCACCAACGACCCCCTGAACCTGCTGAGACCGTCCCTGCCCACGGCCCCATCCCCCGGTGCCCCCAGGTGTGCCCAGGTGTGCCCAGGAGTGTCCCAGGTGTGCCCAGGTGTGCCCAGGTGTGCCTGACCTAGTTCAGGTGCCCCCAGGTGTGCCCAGGTGTGCCCAGGTGTGCCTGACCTATCCCAGGTGTGCCCAGGTGCCCCCAGGAGTGCCCAGGTGTGCCTGACCTATCCCAGGTGTGCCCAGGTGCCAGCAGGACTCTCTCAGATGCCCCCAGGTGTGCCCAGGTGTGTCTGACCTTTCTCAGGTGCCCCCAGACACCCCCAGGTCTGTCCCAGGTGCCCCCAGGTGTGCCCCACCCCCTGCAGGTACCCCCAGGTGTGCCCAGGTGTGTCCCATGTCTTTCCCAGGTGCCCCCAGGTGTGCCCCGGTGTGCCCCACCCCCTGCAGGTGCCCCCAGGTGTGCCCAGGTGCCCTTATCTTCCCCCAGGTGTGTCCCAGGTGTGCCCAGGTGCCCCCAGGTGTGACCAGGTGTGTCCCAGGTGCGCCCAGGTGCCCCCGGGTGTGCCCAGGTGCCCCCAGCTGTGCCCCCAGGTGTGTCCCAGGTGTGCCCAGGTGCCCCCATCTGCCCCTAGGTGCGCCCAGGTGTGTCCCAGGTGCCCCCAGGTGCCTCCACCTGTGCCCAGGTGCCCCCAGGTGCCCCCAGTTGCTTCCAGTTGCCCCCCGGTGCACCCAGGTGCCCCCGGGTGTGCCCAGGTGTGCCCCCAGGTGTGCCCCAGGTGCCCCCATCTGCCCCCAGCTGTGCGCCCAGGTGTGCCCAGGTGTGCCCAGGCGTGCCCAGGTGCCCCCATCTGCCCCCAGCTGTGCCCCAGGTGTGCCCCAGGTGCCCCCATCTGCCCCCAGCTGTGCCCAGGTGTGCCCCATCTACCCCCAGCTGTGCCCCAGGTGTGTCCCAGGTGTGCCCATCTGCCCCTAGGTGCCCCCAGGTGTGCCCCAGGTGCCCCCATCTGCCCCCAGCTGTGCGCCCAGGTGCCCCAGGTGTGCCCCAGGTGTGCCCCAGGTGTGTCCAGGCGTGCCCAGGTGCCCCCATCTGCCCCCAGCTGTGCCCCTAGGTGTGCCCAGGTGTGCCCATCTGCCCCCAGCTGTGCCCCAGGTGTGTCCCAGGTGTGCCCATCTGCCCCTAGGTGCCCCCAGGTGTGCCCAGGTGTATCTCAGGTGCCCCTAGGTGCCCCCAGGTGTGCCCAGGTGTGCCCAGGTGCCCCCAGGTGTGCCCAGGTGTGCCCAGGCGTGCCCGCGGTACCTTCTCGACGCTGCTCCAGAAGTGGCGCACCTCGCGGGCGATGGCGGCCGCCACCCGGCGCAGCTTGGCCTGCTCCTCGCGCTTGGCGCGCTCCTGGCGCTGCCGCTGCTCCTCGTGGTGCCGCATCACCATGCGCACCACCTGTGCCAGGGCGGGGCACGGCAGGGGCAGGTGAGGGGCACGGCAAAGAAACCCCAAAAAAACCCCAAAAAAACCCCAAAATCTGACCCCAAACCCAACAAAAACAGCCCCAAAAATCAACAAAATGACCCCAAAATTCACCCAAAATCATCCCAAATTCGGCACCTCCGGCTCCTCCTGGGACAGGTGAGGGGCACGGCAAAGAAACCCCAAAAAAACCCCAAAAAAACCCCAAAATTTGACCCCAAACGCAACGGAATCGGCACAAAAATCAACGAAATGACCCCAAAATTCATTGGAATTCGCCCCAAAATGGCCCAAATTCGGCACCTCCGGCTCCTCCTGGGGCAGGGGAGGGGCACAGGAAAGAAACCCCAAAAAAACCCCAAAAAAAACCCCAAAATTTGACCCCAAACCCAACGGACTTGGCACAAAAATCAATGAAATGACCCCAAAATCCATCAAAATTCACCCCAAAACGGCCCAAATTTGGAATTTTGGGGTTCTGGGGACAGGGCAGGGACAGAGCAAAGAAACCCCAAAAAAACCCCAAAATCTGACCCCAAACCCAACGGAATTGGCACAAAAATCAATGAAATGACCCCAAAATCCATCGAAATTCCACCCAAATTCGGCACCTCCGGCTCCTCCTGGGACAGGGGAGGGACACAGGGAAGAAATCCCAAAAAACCCCAAAATCTGACCCCAAACCCAACGGAATCGGCACAAAAATCAACGAAATAACCCCAAAATTCATTGGAATTCCCCCCAAAATGGCCCAAATTTGGCACCTCCGGCTCCTCCTGGGACAGGGGAGGGGCACAGGAAAGAAACCCCAAAAAAACCCCAAAATCTGACCCCAAACCCAACAAAAACAGCCCCAAAAATCAACGAAATGACCCCAAAATTCACCCCAAAATCATCCCAAATTCGGCACCTCCGGCTCCTCCTGGAACAGGTGAGGGGCACAAGAAAAAAACCCCAAAAAACCCCAAAATCTGACCCCAAACCCAACAGAATCGGCACAAAAATCAATGAAATGACCCCAAAATCCATCGAAATTCCACCCAAATTCGGCACCTCCAGCTCCTCCTGGGGCAGGGGAGGGACAGGAGAAGGACAGAGCAAAGAAACCCCAAAAAAACCCCAAAATCTGACCCCAAACCCAACGGAATTGGCACAAAAATCAATGAAATGACCCCAAAATCCATTGGAATTCGCCCCAAAACGGCCCAAATTCGGCACCTCCGGCTCCTCCTGGGACAGGAGAGGGAGACGGCAAAGAAACCCCAAAAAAACCCCAAAAAAACCCCAAAATCTGACCCCAAACCCAACGGAATCGGCACAAAAATCAACGAAATGACCCCAAAATCCATCAAAATCCACCCCAAAACTGCCCAAATTTGGAATTTTGGGGTTCTGGGGACAGGGCAGGGACAGGGCAAAGAAACCCCAAAAAAACCCCCAAAATTTGACCCCAAACCCAACGGAATCGGCACAAAAATCAACGAAATGACCCCAAAATTCACCCCAAAATCATCCCAAATTCGGCACCTCCGGCTCCTCCTGGGACAGGGGAGGGACAGGGCAAAGAAACCCCAAAAAATCCCCAAAATCTGACCCCAAACCCAACGGAATTGGCACAAAAATCCACGAAATGACCCCAAAATCCATCGAAATTCGCCCCAAAACTGCCCAAATTCTCCATTTTGGGGTTCTGGGGACAGGGCAGGGACAGAAGTGCCCAGGTGTGCCCAGGTGTGCCCAGGTGTGCCCAGGTGTGCCCAGGGGTGCCCAGGTGCCACCTGAGCTTCTCCAGGTGCTCAGAACCCACCTGAGATGCCACCAGGCAACCAAAACCCACCATAAATAACCCAAAAATCACCCAAAAATCACCCAAAAATCGCCCAAATTTCACCTAAACTCCGCCCAAACTCCACCCAGGTGTGCCCAGGGGTGCCCAGGTGCCACCTGAGCTTCTCCAGATGCTCAGAACCCACCTGAGATGCCACCAGGGAACCAAAAACCACCAAAAATCACCCAAAAATCACCCCAAAATCACCCAAATTTCACCCAAACTCCACGCAAACTCCAGCCAGGTGTGCCCAGCAGTGCCCAGGTGTGCCCAGGTACTCAAAACCCACCTGAGATGCCACCAGGGAACCAAAAAACACCAAAAATCACCCAAAAATCACCCGAATTTCACCCAAACTCTACCCGAACTCCGCCCAGGTGTGCCCAGGGGTGCCCAGGTGTGCCCAGGGGTGCCCAGGTGCCACCTGAGCTTCTCCAGGTGCTCAGAACCCACCTGAGATGCCACCAGGGAACGAAAACACCAAAAATCACCCAAAAATCACCCGAATTTCACCCAAACTCCACCCAGGGGTGCCCAGGTGCCACCTGAGCTTCTCCAGGTGCTCAGAACCCACCTGAGATGCCACCAGGCAACCAAAAACCACCATAAATCACCCAAAAATCACCCGAATTTCACCCGAATTTCACCCAAACTCCGCCCAGGTGTGCCCAGGTGTGCCCAGGGGTGCCCAGGTGCTCAGAACCCACCTGAGATGCCACCAGGCAACCAGAAACCACCCAAAAATCACCCAAATTTCACCCAAACTCCACCCGAACTCCGCCCAGGTGTGCCCAGGGGTGCCCAGGTGCCACCTGAGCTTCTCCAGGTGCTCAAAACCCACCTGAGATGCCACCACGGAACCAAAAACCACCAAAAATCACCCAAAAATCACCCAAAAATCACCCAAACTCCACCCAGGTGTGCCCAGGGGTGCCCAGGTGCCACCTGAGCTTCTCCAGATGCTCAGAACCCACCTGAGATGCCACCAGGCAACGAACAAACACCAAAAATCACCCAAATTTCACCCAAATTTCACCCAAACTCCACCCAAGGGTGCCCAGGTGCTCAGAACCCACCTGAGATGCCACCAGGGAACCAAAAAACCAATAAAATCACCCAAAAAATGCCCAAAAATCACCTGAATTGCACCCAAACTCCACCCAGGGGTGCCCAGGTGCCACCTGAGCTTCTCCAGATGCTCAAAACCCACCTGAGATGCCACCAGGCAACCAAAAATCACCCAAAAATCACCCGAATTTCACCCAAACTCCATCCAAACTCCACCCAAGGGTGCCCAGGTGCTCAGAACCCACCTGAGATGCCACCAGGGAACGAAAACACCAAAAATCACCCAAATTTCACCCGAATTTCACCCAAACTCCACCCAGGGGTGCCCAGGTGCCACCTGAGCTTCTCCAGATGCTCAAAACCCACCTGAGATGCCACCAGGTAACCAAAACCCACCAGAAATCACCCAAAAATCACCCAAAAATCACCCAAAAATCACCCGAATTTCACCCAAACTCCACCCGAACTCCGCCCAGGTGTGCCCAGGGGTGCCCAGGTGTGCCCAGGGGTGCCCAGGGGTGCCCAGGTGCCACCTGAGCTTCTCCAGGTGCTCAGAACCCACCTGAGATGCCACCAGGCAACCAAAAAACACCCAAAAATCACCCAAAAATCACCCAAAAATCACCTGAATTTCACCCAAACTCCACCCAAACTCCACCCAAACTCCGCCCAGGTGTGCCCAGGTGCTCAGAACCCACCTGAGATGCCACCAGGGAACGAAAACACCAAAAATCACCCAAAAATCACCCGAATTTCACCCAAACTCCACCCAGGGGTGCCCAGGGGTGCCCAGGTGCCACCTGAGCTTCTCCAGGTGCTCAGAACCCACCTGAGATGCCACCAGGCAACCAAAACCCACCAGAAATCACCCAAAAATCACCCCAAAATCACCCAAATTTCACCCAAACTCCACGCAAACTCCAGCCAGGTGTGCCCAGCAGTGCCCAGGTGTGCCCAGGTACTCAAAACCCACCTGAGATGCCACCAGGCAACCAAAAAACACCAAAAATCACCCAAAAATCACCCGAATTTCACCCAAACTCCACCCGAACTCCGCCCAGGTGTGCCCAGGTGTGCCCAGGTGTGCCCAGGTGTGCCCAGGTGCCACCTGAGCTTCTCCAGATGCTCAGAACCCACCTGAGATGCCACCAGGCAACCAAAACCCACCATAAATAACCCAAAAATCACCCAAAAATCACCCGAATTTCACCCAAACTCCACCCAAACTGTGCCCAGGTGTGCCCAGGTGCTCAGAACCCACCTGAGATGCCACCAGGGAACCAAAAACCACCATAAATCACCCATAAATCACCCAAAAATCACCCAAAAATCACCCAAACTCCGCCCAGGTGTGCCCAGGGGTGCCCAGGGGTGCCCAGGTGCCCACCTTCCTGGCCACGCCCCTCTTCCAGCGGCGCTCCTGGGCGAAGTCGGCCGCCAGCCACTGCATCTCCTCGCACAGGTAGTCCCAGTGCACCTTGGGCCGCGCCGGCTCGGGCACCTTGGGCAGGCGCCGCAGCGACCAGAAACCCTCGCGCTTCATCTCGGCCACGCGGTGCTCGACCTCGGCCTCCTGGCATTGGGGGGGGGAAAACGACCCCAAAAAGGTTAAAAACGACCCCAAAAAGGGTTAAAAACAAGGACCCCAAAAGGGTTAAAAATGACCCCAAAAGGGTTAAAAACGACCCCAAAAGGGTTAAAAACGACCCCAAAAAGGGTTAAAAACAACGACCCCTAAAGGGTTAAAAACGACCCCAAAAAGGGTTAAAAACGACGACCCCTAAAGGGTTAAAAACAACCCCAAAAAGGGTTAAAAACAACGACCCCAAAAGGGTTAAAAACAACCCCAAAAAGGGTTAAAAACGACGACCCCTAAAGGGTTAAAAATGACCCCTAAAGGGTTAAAAACAACGACCCCAAAAGGGTTAAAAACAACCCCAAAAAGAGTTAAAAACGACGACCCCAAAAGGGTTAAAAACAACCCCAAAAAGGGTTAAAAACGACCCCAAAATTCGATCCCGAACGCAAAAAAAAACGGCCCAAAAATTCAATGAAATGAGCCCAAAATTCCATCGGAATCGGCTCCGAAATCATCCCAAATTCGGCATTTTTGGGGTTCTGGGGATAAGGGAGGGACAGGGGAAAGAAACCCCAAAAAGGTTAAAAACGACCCCAAAAAGGGTTCAAAACAACGACCCCAAAAGGGTTAAAAACGACCATAAAAAGGGTTAAAAACAACAACCCAAAAATGGTTAAAAACAACCCCAAAAAGGCTAAAAACAACGACCACAAAAGGGTTAAAAACGACCCCAAAAAGGGTTAAAAACGACGACCCCTAAAGGGTTAAAAACAACGACCCCTAAAGGGTTAAAAACAACGACCCCAAAAAGGGTTAAAAACGACGCCAAAAAGGTTAAAAACGACGACCCCAAAAAGGGTTAAAAACGACCCCAAAAAGGGTTAAAAACGATGACCCCTAAAGGGTTAAAAACGACCCCAAAAAGGGCTAAAAACGACCCCAAAAAGGGTTAAAAACGACCCCAAAAAGGGTTAAAAACAACGACCCCAAAAAGGGTTAAAAACGACCCCAAAAAGAGTTAAAAACGACGACCCCAAAAAGGTTAAAAACGACCCCAAAATTCGATCCCGAACGCAAAAAAAACGGCCCAAAAATTCAATGAAATGAGCCCAAAATCGGCTCCGAAATCATCCCAAAATTCGGCATTTTGGGGTTCTGGGGATAAGGGAGGGACAGTGGAAAGAAACCCCAAAAGGGTTAAAAACAACCCCAAAAGGGTTAAAAACGACGACCCCAAAAGGGTTAAAAACAACCCCAAAAAGGGTTAAAAACGACCCCTAAAGGGTTAAAAACAACCCCAAAAAGAGTTAAAAACGACGACCCCAAAAAGGGTTAAAAACAAGGACCCCAAAAGGGTTAAAAACGACCCCAAAAGGGTTAAAAACAACGACCCCAAAAGGGTTAAAAACGACCCCAAAAAGGGTTAAAAACGACCCCAAAAAGGGTTAAAAACAACGACCCCAAAAGGGTTAAAAACGACCCCAAAAAGGGTTAAAAACGACCCCAAAAAGGGTTAAAAACGACGACCCCTAAAGGGTTAAAAATGACCCCTAAAGGGTTAAAAACGACCCCAAAAAGGGTTAAAAACGACCCCAAAATTCGATCCCGAACGCAAAAAAAACGGCCCAAAAATTCAATGAAATGAGCCCAAAATTCCATCGGAATCGGCTCCGAAATCATCCCAAATTCGGCATTTTGGGGTTCTGAGGACACAGGGAAGGACAGAGCAAAGAAACCCCAAAAAAATCCTAAAAACCGCAAAATTTGACCCCAAACCCAACGGAATCGGCCCAAAATTCAATGAAATGACCCCAAAATCCACCAAAATCAGCTCCTAAATCACCCCAAATTTGGCACCTCCCAGTGCCCCCCAGTGTCCCCCAGTCCATCCCAGTGCCCCCCAGTGCCCCTCAATGTCTCCCAGTGACTCCCAGTCCATCCCAGTCCCTCCCAGTGCCTCCCGTGCCCCCCAGTGTCCCCAGTGCCCTCCAGTCCATCCCAGTCCATCCCAGTCCATCCCAGTGCCTCCCAGTGCCCCCCAGTGACTCCCAGTCCATCCCAGTCCATCCCAGTGCCCCCCCAGTGCCCCCAGTGCCCCCAAATCCCCTCCCAGTGCCCCCAAATCCCCTCCCAGTGCCTCCCAGTGCCCCCCAGTCCCTGCCAATCCCCTCCCAGTGCGTCCCAATCCACTCCCAGTCCCTCCCAGTGCCCCAAATCCCCGCCAATCCCCTCCCAGTTCATCCCAGTGCCCCCCAGTGCCCCCCCAGTGCCCCCAAATCCCCTCCCAGTCCCTCCCAATCCCCTCCCAGTCCCTCCCAGTGCCCCCCAGTCCCGGCCAATCCCCTCCCAGTCCATCCCAGTGCCCCCAAATCCCCTCCCAGTGCCCCCCCAATCCCCTCCCAGTCCCTCCCAGTGCCCCCCCAATCCCCTCCCAGTCCCTCCCAGTGCCCCCAAATCCCCTCCCAGTGCCCCCCAGTCCCCGCCAATCCCCTCCCAGTCCCTCCCAGTGCCCCCAAATCCCCTCCCAGTGCCCCCAAATCCCCTCCCAGTCCCTCCCAGTGCCCCCCCAATCCCCTCCCAGTCCCTCCCAGTGCCCCCAAATTCCCTCCCAGTGCCCCCAAATCCCCTCCCAGTCCCCCCCAAACCCCTCCTAATCCCCTCCCAGTGCCCCCAAATCCCCTCCCAGTCCATCCCAATCCCTTCCCAGTGCCTCCCAGTCCATCCCAGTGCCCCCAAATCCCCTCCCAGTCCCTCCCAGTGCCCCCAAATCCCCTCCCAGTCCATCCCAGTGCCCCCAAATCCCCTCCCAGTGCCCCCCAGTCCCTGCCAATCCCCTCCCAGTGCCTCCCAGTGCCCCCCAGTATCCCTTACGTGCTTGGCCTGCTCGGCGATCTCGGCGTGGCTGCGCTCCCACAGCCAGGGGGGCTCGGGGGGGCCGGGGGGGCCCTCGGGGGGGCCCTCGGGGGGAGCGTCCGGCCGGGGGGGCCCGGGGGGGGAGGGGCTGCCGGGGGACCCCGCGGACGAGGCCGGGGACACGGGGCTGGAGCCGGTCATTCTGCCCGCCGGGACCTGGGGGGGACAGGGGGGTTTGGGGGGGTCCTGAGGGGATTTTGGGGGGTTTGGGGGGAATTTGGGGTGATTTGGGGGGATTTCGGGTGGTTTGGGGGGGTTTGGGGGGGTTTGGGGGGATTTGGGGGCGCTTTGAGAGGGTCTGGATGGGATTTGGGGGGGTCTTAGGATGATTTTGGGGTGTATTTGAGGGGTCTTGGGAGAGTTTAGGGGGTCCTAGGGAGGGTTTGGGGGGGTCCTCAGGGGGTTTTGGGGGGATTTTGGGGTGATTTGGGGGGATTTGGGGGGATTTAGGGGGGGTTTGGGGACCCCGCAGACGAGGCCGGGGCCACGGGGCTGGAGCCGGGCATTCTGCCCGCCGGGACCTGGGGGGCACAGGGGGGTTTGGGGGGGTCCTGGGAGGATTTTGGGGGATCCAGAGGGGTTTGGGGGGGTCCTGGGAGGATTTTGGGGGGATTTCGGGGGCTCCAGAGGGGGTTTGGGGGGGTCCAGAGGGGATTTGGGGTGGTTTGGGGGGGTTTGGGGGGATTTGGGGGCGCTTTGAGAGGGTCTGGATGGGATTTGGGGGGGTCTTAGGATGATTTTGGGGTGGATTTGAGGGGTCTCGGGAGAGTTTAGGGGATCCTAGGGAGGGTTTGGGGGGTCCTGGGGGGGACTTTGGGGGGTCCTGAGGGGATTTGGGGGAATTTGGGGGGGTTTTGGGGGGGTTTGGGGGCGTTTGGGGGGGTTTGGGGACCCCGCGGACGAGGCCGGGGCCACGGGGCTGGGGCCGGGCATTCTGCCCGCCGGGACCTGGGGGGGACAGGGGGGGTTTGGGGGGGTCCTGGGAGGATTTTGGGGGGTTTTGGGGTGGTTTGGGGGGGATTTGGGGGGATTTTGGGGTAGTTTGGGGGGGTTTGGGGGGATTTGGGGGGATTTAGGGGGGGTTTGGGGACCCCGCGGACGAGGCCGGGGACACGGGGCTGGAGCCGGGCATTCTGCCCGCCGGGATCTGGGGGGGACAGGGGGGTTTGGGGGGGTCCTCAGGAGGTTTTGGGGGGTCCAGAGGGGTTTTGGGGGGATTTGGGGGGATTTTGGGGGGATTTGGGGGGATTTTGGGGTGGTTTGGGGGGGTTTGGGGACCCCGCGGACGAGGCCGGGGCCACGGGGCTGGGGCCGGGCATTCTGCCCGCCGGGACCTGGGGGGGGCAGGGGGGGTTTGGGGGGGTCCTCAGGGGGTTTGGGGAGGATTTTGGGGGGTTTTGGGGTGATTTGGGGGGATTTGGGGGGATTTTGGGGTGGTTTGGGGGGGTTTGGGGACCCCGCGGACGAGGCCGGGGACACGGGGCTGGAGCCGGGCATTCTGCCTGCCGGGACCTGGGGATTTGGGGGCACAGGGGGGGTTTGGGGGGGTCCTGGGAGGATTTTGGGGGGTCCAGAGGGGTTTTGGGGGGGTCCAGAGGGGTTTTGGGGGGGTTTGGGGGGGTTTGGGGGGATTTGGGGGCGCTTTGAGAGGGTCTGGATGGGATTTGGGGGGGTCTCAGGATGATTTTGGGGTGGATTTGAGGGGTCTTGGGAGAGTTTAGGGGATCCTAGGGAGGGTTTGGGGGGTCCTGGGGGGGACTTTGGGGGATCCAGAGGGGTTTTGGGGGGAATTTGGGGGTGGTTTTGGGGGGATTTGGGGGGGTTTGGGGGGGTTTGGGGACCCCGCGGACGAGGCCGGGGCCACGGGGCTGGAGCCGGGCATTCTGCCCGCCGGGACCTGGGGGGGACAGGGGGGTTTGGGGGGGTCCTGGGAGGATTTTGGGGGGATTTCGGGGGCTCCAGAGGGGTTTTGGGGGGGTCCAGAGGGGATTTGGGGTGGTTTGGGGAGGTTTGGGGGGATTTGGGGGCGCTTTGAGAGGGTCTGGATGGGATTTGGGGGGGTCTTGAGATGATTTTGGGGTGGATTTGAGGGGCCTTGGGAGAGTTTAGGGGGTCCCAGGGAGGGTTTGGGGGGGTCCTCAGGGGGTTTTGGGGGGATTTTGGGGGGGTCCTGAGGGGATTTTGGGGGGATTTGGGGGGATTTAGGGGGGGTTTGGGGACCCCACGGACGAGGCCGGGGACACAGGGCTGGAGCCGGGCATTCTGCCCGCCGGGACCTGGGGGGGACAGGGGGGTTTGGGGGGGTCCTGGGAGGATTTTGGGGGGTTTTGGGGTGGTTTGGGGGGGATTTGGGGGGATTTTGGGGTAGTTTGGGGGGATTTGGGGGGATTTAGGGGGGGTTTGGGGACCCCGCGGACGAGGCCGGGGCCACGGGGCTGGAGCCGGGCATTCTACCCGCCGGGACCTGGGGGGGACAGGGGGGTTTGGGGGGCTTTGGGGGGGTCCTGAGGGGGTTTTGGGGGGTCCAGAGGGGTTTTGGGGGGGTTTGGGGGGATTTTGGGGGGATTTTGGGGGGTTTGGGGACCCCGCGGACGAGGCCGGGGCCACGGGGCTGGAGCCGGGCATTCTGCCCGCCGGGACCTGGGGGGGACAGGGGGGTTTGGGGGGCTTTGGGGGGGTCCTGAGGGGGTTTTGGGGGGTCCAGAGGGGTTTTGGGGGGGTTTGGGGGGATTTTGGGGGGATTTTGGGGGGTTTGGGGACCCCGCGGACGAGGCCGGGGACACGGGGCTGGAGCCGGGCATTCTGCCCGCCGGGACATGGGGGGGACAGGGGGGTTTGGGGGGGTCCTGGGAGGATTTTGGGGGATCCAGAGGGGTTTTGGGGGGGTTGGGGGGGGTTTGGGGGTGGTTTTGGGGTGATTTGGGGGCATTTGGGGTGGTCCAGAGGGGATTTGGGGTGGTTTGGGGGGGTCTTGGGAGGGTTTGGGGGCGCTGTGAGAGGGTCTGGATGGGATTTGGGGGGTCTTAGGATCATTTTGGGGTGGATTTGAGGGGTCTTGGGAGAGTTTAGGGGGTCCTAGGGAGGGTTTGGGGGGGTCCAGAGGGGTTTTGGGGTGATTTGGGGGGGGTTTGGGGTGGTTTGGGGGAATTTGGGGGGGTTTTGGGGTGGTTTGGGGGGATTTGGGGGGGTTTGGGGACCCCACAGACAAGGCCGGGGACACGGGGCTGGAGCCGGGCATTCTGCCCGCCGGGACCTGGGGATTTGGGGGGACAGGGGGGTTTGGGGGGGTCCTCAGGGGGTTTGGGGGGGTCCTGAGGGGATTTTGGGGGGATTTGGGGGGATTTGGGGTGGTTTGGGGGGTTTGGGGGGGTTTGGGGTGGTTTGGGGGGGTTTGGGGACCCCGCGGACGAGGCCGGGGACACGGGGCTGGAGCCGGGCATTCTGCCCGCCGGGACCTGGGGATTTGGGGGGACAGGGGGGGTTTGGGGGGGTCCTGGGAGGATTTTGGGGGATCCAGAGGGGTTTGGGGGGGTCCAGAGGGGATTTGGGGTGGTTTGGGGGGGTTTGGGGGGATTTGGGGGCGCTTTGAGAGGGTCTGGATGGGATTTGTGGGCGTCTTAGGATCATTTTGGGGTGGATTTGAGGGGTCTTGGGAGAGTTTAGGGGGTCCTAGGGAGGGTATGGGGGGATTTGGGAGGATTTTGGGGGGTCCAGAGGGGTTTTGGGGGGGTTTGGGGGAATTTGGGGGGACTTGGGGGGGTTTGGGGGGGTTTGGGGACCCCGCGGACGAGGCCGGGGTCATGGGGCTGGGGCCGGGCATTCTGCCCGCCGGGACCTGGGGGGGGCAGGGGGGTTTGGGGGGGTCCTGGGAGGATTTTGGGGGGTCCAGAGGGGTTTTGGGGTGATTTGGGGGGATTTTGGGGTGGTTTGGGGACCCCGCGGATGAGGCCAGGGCCACGGGGCGGGGGCCGGTCTTTCTGCCCGCTGGGACCTGTGGGGGACAGGGGGGTTTGGGGGGTCCTGGGAGGATTTTGGGGGGATTTCGAGGGCTCCAGAGGGGGTTTGGGGGGGTCCAGAGGGGATTTGGGGGGGTTTGGGAGGGTCCTAGAACAATTTTGGTGTGGTTTGGGGGGGTCCTGGGAGGGTTTTTGGGGAGGTTTTGGGGGGTCCTGAGAGGGTTTGGGGGATCCTAGGGGGAACTTTGGGGGGTCCTGGGGGGGACTTTGGGGGGTCCAGAGGGGTTTTGGGGTGGCTTGGGGGAGTCCTGGGGGGACTTTGGGGTGGTTTGGGGGGTCTTGGGAGGGTTTGGGTGGGTCCAGAGGGAGTTTGGGGGGTCCCAGGGGGGACTTTGGGTGGGTCCAAAGGGGGTTTGGGGGGGTTTGGGGGGGGCCTAGAACAATTTGGGGTGGTCTGGGGGGTCCTGGGAGGGTTTGGGGGCGCTTTGAGAGGGTCTGGATGGGATTTGGGGGGGTCTTAGGATGATTTTGGGGTGGATTTGAGGGGTCTTGGGAGGGTTTAGGGGATCCTAGGGGGGAGTTTGGGGTGGTTTTGGGGGGTCCTGGGGGGACTTTGGGGGGTCCAGAGGGGTTTGGGGGAGGGTTTGGGGTGGTCTTGGGGGGGGTCCTGGGGGGGTTTTTGGGGTGGTCTGGGGGGATTTGGGGGGGTTGGTGGGGGCCCAGAGAGGATTTGGGGGGGTTTGGGGGGGTCCTAGAACAATTTTGGGGTGGTCTGGGGGGTCCTGGGAGGGTTTGGGGGGTCCTAGGGGGAGCTTTGGGGGGTCCTGGGAGGGTTTGGGGGGGTCCAGAGGAGATGTGGGGTGGTTTAGGGGGGGTCCTGGGATGATTTTGGGGTGGTTTTGGGGGGTCCTGAGAGGGTTTGGGGGGGTCCAGAGGGGATTTGGGGTGGTCCCAGGGCGATTTCGGGGTGGTTTGGGGGTCCCGGGAGGGTTTGGGGAGGCTCCAAAGTGGATTTGGGGTGGTTTGGGGGGGTCCCAGAACGATTTTGGGGTGGTTTGGGGGGGTCCTGGGAGGAACTTTTGAGGGGTCCAGAGAGGATTTGGGGTGGTTTGGGGGGGCCTAGAATGATTTTGGGGTGGTTTGGGGGGTTGAGAAGGGGTTTGGGGGGTCCTAGGGGGAGCTTTGGGGGGTCCAGAGGAGATGTGGGGTGGTTTAGGGGGGGTCCTGGGATGATTTTGGGGTGGTTTTGGGGGGTCCTGAGAGGGTTTGGGGGGGTCCAGAGGGGATTTGGGGTGGTCCCAGGACGATTTCGGGGTGGTTTGGGGGTCCCGGGAGGGTTTGGGGAGGCTCCAAAGTGGATTTGGGGTGGTTTGGGGGGGTCCCAGAACGATTTTGGGGTGGTTTGGGGGGTCCTGGGGGGACTTTGGGGGGTCCTGGGGGGAACTGTGGGGGGTCCAGAGAGGATTTGGGGTGGTTTGGGGGGGGCCTAGAACAATTTTGGGGTGGTTTGGGGGGTCCTGGGATGATTTTGGGGGGGTCCAGAGAAGGTTTGGGGAGTCCTGGGATGATTTTGGGGGGTCCTGGGGGGTTTGGGGGGTCCAGAGGTGGTTTGGGGGGGGGGCTGGGGGGTCCAGAGGGGTTTTGGGGTGGTTTGGGGGGGTCCTGTGAGGGTTTGGGGGGTCCTAGAGGGGACTTTGGGGGTCCTGGGACAATTTTGGGGGGTCCAGAGGGAGTTTGGGGTGGGTTTGGGGGGGTCCTGGGGGGATTTGGGGGCTCCAGAGAGGATTTGGGGTGGTTTGGGGGGGTCCTAGAACAATTTTGGGGTGGTTTTGGGGGGTCCTGGGAGGGTTTGGGGGCTCCAGAGGATTTGGGGTGGTTTTGGGGGTTCCTGGGACGATTTTGGGGTGGTTTAGGGGGTCTTGAGAGGGTTTGGAGGACCCGAGGAAGGATTTTGGGGGGGTTTTGGGGTGCGTTGAGAGGATCCGGATGGGATTTGGGGGGGGTCTTAGGATGATTTTGGGGTCCTGGGAAGGGACTTGGGGGGTCCTAAAATAATTTTGGGGTGGTTTTGGGGGGTCCCGGAAGGGCTTGGGGGGTCCTGGGAGGGTTTGGGGGGCTCCAAAGGGGATTTGGGGTGGTTTTGGGGGGTCCTGGGATGATTTTGGGGGGGTCCTGGGACGATTTTGGGGGGTTTGGGGGTCCTGAGGTGATTTTGGGCCGATTTTAGGGAGGTCCTGGGATGATTTTGGGGTGGTTTGGGGGGATCCTGGGGCGATTTTGGGGTGGTTTGGGGGATCCTGGGACGATTTTGGGGTGGTTTGGGGCGGTTTTTGGGGGGTCCAGAGGGGTTTTGGGGTGGTTTGGGGGGGTCCTGGGAGGGTTTGGGGGGTCCTAGAGGGGACTTTGGGGGTCCTGGGACAATTTTGGGGGGTCCAGAGGGAGTTTGGGGTGGGTTTGGGGGGGTCCTGGGGGGATTTGGGGGGATTTGGGGGCTCCAGAGAGGATTTGGGGTGGTTTGGGGGGGTCCTAGAACAATTTTGGGGTGGTTTTGGGGGGTCCTGGAAGAGCTTGGGGGGACTTTGGGGGTTCCTGGGACAATTTTGGGGTGGTTTTGGGGGGTGCTGGGGCGATTTTGGGGGGTGCTGGGGCGATTTTGGGGGATCCTGGGGCGATTTTGGGGTGGTTTGGGGGGTCCTGGGGCGATTTTAGGGTAGTTTGGGGGGGTCCTGGGACGATTTTGGGGTGGTTTTGGGGTGGTTTGGGGGGTCCTGGGACGATTTTGGGGGGTCCTGGGGCGATTTTGGGGTGGTTTGGGGGGTCCTGGGGCAATTTTGGGGTGGTTTGGGGGGTCCTGGGGCGATTTTGGGGGTCCTGGGGCGATTTTGGGGGATCCTGGGGTGATTTTGGGGGGGTTTTGGGGGGTCTTGGGCCGATTTTTGGGGGGTCCTGGGGCAATTTTGGGGTGGTTTGGGGGGTCCTGGGACGATTTTGGGGTGGTTTTGGGAGTCCTGGGGCGATTTTGGGGGGGTTTTGGGGTGGTTTTGGGGGGTCTTGGGATGATTTTGGGGGGGTCCTGGGACAATTTTGGGGTGGTTTGGGGAGTCCTGGGGCGATTTTGGAGTGGTTTTGGGGGGTCCTGGGGCAATTTTGGGGGGTCCTGGGACGATTTTGGGGGGTCCTGGGATGATTTTGGGGTGGTTCGGGGGGTCCTGGGACAATTTTGGGGGGTCCTGGGGCAATTTTGGGGTGGTTTTGGGGTGGTTTGGGGGGTCTTGGGATGATTTTGGGGGGTCCTGGGGCAATTTTGGGGTGGTTTTGGGGGGGTCCTGGGGAGATTTTGGGGTGGTTTTGGGGTGAGTTTGGGGGGATTTGGGGGCTCCCGAAAGGATTTTGGGGGGTCCTAAAGGGAATTTGGGGCCATTTTAGGATGATTTTGGGGGGTTTTGGGGCCAGTTTTGGGTCGTTATAGGATCAGTTTTGGGGTCAGTTTTGGGGCTGTTCTAGGGGATTTTGGGACCATTTGGGGCCAGTTTTGGGGGGCTCTTAGGGGGATTTTGGAGTCAGTTTTGGGGCCGTTTTGGAGCCATTTTGGGGTCAGTTTTGGGGTGATTTTAGGGGATTATGGGTCCAGTTTTGGGGCCGTTTTGGGTGAGTTTAGGGTCAGTTTTGGGGGGATTTTAGGGGATTATGGGTCCAGTTTTGGGGCCGTTTTGGGTGAGTTTAGGGTCAGTTTTGGGGCCCTTTTGGGGTCAGTTCTGGAGCAATTCTAGGAGGATTTTGGGCTCAGCTTTGGGGTGATTTTATGGAGATTTTGGGGTCAGTTTTGGGGGGATTTTAGGCAACTTGGGGGTCAGTTTTGGGCCCGTTTTGGGGTCAGTTTTGGGGTCATTTTAGGAGGATTTTGGGGTCAGTTTTGGGGCATTTTTAGGGAGATTTTGAGACCAGTTTTGGGGTGATTTTAGGGGGATTTTGCGATCAGTTTTGGGGTGATTTTAGGGGACTTGGGGGTCAGTTTTGGGGCCGTTTTGGGGTCAGCTTTGCGGTGATTTTAAGGGGATTTCGGGGTCAGTTTTGGGGCCATTTTTAGGGAGATTTTGAGGCCAGTTTTGGGGTAATTTTAGAGGGATGTTGAGGTCAGTTTTGGGGTGATTTAAGATGGATTTTAGGGTCAGTTTTGGGGAGATTTTAGGGGGATTTTGGGGTCAGTTTTGGGTCCATTGAGGGGAGTTTGGGGTCAATTTTGGGGCAATTTTAGGAGATTTTGGGGTCAGCTTTGGGGCATTTTTAGGGGAAGTTTTGAGTCAGCTTTGTTGTGATTTTATGGGGATTTTGGGGTCAGTTTTGCATTAATTTAAGAAGGAATTTGGGGTCAGTTTTGGGGTGACTTTAGGGGATTTTGGGGTCAGTTTTGGGGTTATTTTAGGGCATTTTGGGGTCTGTTTCAGCGTGATTTAAGGGGATTTTGGGGTCAGTTTTGGGGTGATTTTAGGGGATTTTGGGGTCAGTTTTGGGGTTATTTTAGGGCATTTTGGGGTCTGTTTCGGTGTGACTTTAGGGGATTTTGGGCTCAGTTTTGGGGTTATTTTAGGGCATTTTGGGGTCTGTTTCGGCGTGATTTTAGGGGAATTTTGGGGTCAGTTTTGGGGTGGTTTTAGGGGGTTTTGGGGACAGTTTTGGGGTGGTTTTAGGGGAATTTTGGGGTCAGTTTTGGGGTGATTTTAGGGGGATTTTGGGGTCAGTTTTGGGGTGATTTTAGGGGATTTTGGGGTCTGTTTTGGGGTGATTTTAGGGGATTTTAGGGTCAGTTTTGGGGTGATTTTAGGGGAATTTTGGGGTCTGTTTTGGGGTGATTTTAGGGGATTTTGGGGTCAATTTTGGAGTGATTTTAGGAGGATTTTGGGGTCAGTTTTGGGGTGATTTTAGGGGATTTTAGGGTCAATTTCGGAGTGATTTTAGGAGGATTTTGGGGTCAGTTTTGGGGAGATTTTAGGAGGATTTTAGGGTCAGTTTTGGGGAGTTTTTAGGGGAATTTTGGGGTCAGTTTTGGGGTGGTTTTAGGGGGTTTTGGGGGCAGTTTTGGGGGGATTTTAGGGTCAGTTTTGGGGTGATTTTAGCGTCATTTTTGGGGTGATTTTAGGGTCAGTTTTGGGGTGATTTTGGGGTGAGTTCTTGGGCAATTTAAAGGCATTTTAGGGTCAGTTTTGGGGCGTCTTTAGGGGGTTTTGGGGTCAGTTTTGGGGTGATTTTAGGAGGATTTTGGGGTTAGTTTTGGGGTGTCTTTAGGGGGTTTTGGGGTCTGTTTTGGGGTGATTTTAGGGGATTTTAGGGTCAGTTTTGGGGTGATTTTAGGGGAATTTTGGGGTCAGTTTTGGGGTTATTTTAGGGCATTTTGGGGTCTGTTTCGGCGTGATTTAAGGGGATTTTGGGGTCAGTTTTGGGGTGATTTTAGGGGATTTTGGGGTCAATTTTGGAGTGATTTTAGGAGGATTTTGGCGTCAGTTTTGGGGAGATTTTAGGGGAATTTTGGGGTCAGTTTTGGGGTGGTTTTAGGGGGTTTTGGGGACAGTTTTGGGGTGGTTTTAGGGGAATTTTGGGGTCAGTTTTGGGGTGATTTTAGGGGGATTTTGGGGTCACTTTTGGGGTGATTTTAGGGGATTTTGGGGTCAGTTTTGGGGTGATTTTAGGGGAATTTTGGGGTCTGTTTTGGGGTGATTTTAGGGGATTTTGGGGTCAATTTTGGAGTGATTTTAGGAGGATTTTGTGGTCAGTTTTGGGGTGATTTTAGGGGATTTTGGGGTCTGTTTTGGGGTGATTTTAGGGGATTTTAGGGTCAGTTTTGGGGTGATTTTAGGGGAATTTTGGGGTCTGTTTTGGGGTGATTTTAGGGGATTTTGGGGTCAATTTTGGAGTGATTTTAGGAGGATTTTGGGGTCAGTTTTGGGGTGATTTTAGGGGATTTTAGGGTCAATTTTGGAGTGATTTTAGGAGGATTTTGGGGTCAGTTTTGGGGAGATTTTAGGAGGATTTTAGGGTCAGTTTTGGGGAGTTTTTAGGGGAATTTTGGGGTCTGTTTTGGGGTGGTTTTAGGGGGTTTTGGGGGGATTTTAGGGGGATTTTGGGGTCAGTTTTGGGGTGATTTTGGGGTCAGTTTTGGGGTGATTTTGGGGTCAGTTCTTGGGCAATTTAAAAGCATTTTACGGTCAGTTTTGGGGCGTCTTCAGGGGATTTTGGGGTCAGTTTTGGGGTGATTTTAGGGGGATTTTGGGGTCCGTTTTGGGGTGATTTTAGGGGGTTTTGGGGTCTGCTTTGGGGGGCTTTGGGGGGGATTTGGGAGAAGATTTTGGGGCATTTTGGGGGAGATTTTGGGCTGTTTTGGGGGGATTTTGGGTGGATTTTGGAATCACTTCAGGTGAATTTTGGGGCTTTTTTGGGGTCATTTTGAGAGAATTTTGTAACCATTTCAGGGGGGATTTTAGGGCCTTTTTAAGAAAAATTCTAGGGTCACTTTTTGGGAGATTTTGATCTGTTTTAGGGGGGATTTTGGGGCCATTTAGGGGGGTTTTGGGGGAATTTTTGGGGAGATTTTAGGACCATTTTTGGGGTGATTTTGGGGCCATTTGGGGGGGATTTTGAGGAAGTTTCGGGACCAATTTAGGAAAAATTTTGGGGATATTTTGGGGCGATTTTGGGGCATTTTAGTGAAGATTTTGGGGCCACTTTAAGGGGGAATTTTTGGGCCATTTTGGGGAATTTTGGGGCTGTTTTGGGGGAATTTGGGGCCATTTTAGGGATGAATTTGGGGCCATTTTAGGGAGAATTTTTGGGCCATTTTGGGGCTGCTTTGGGGCCACTTTAGGGGACATTTTGGGGCCATTTTAGGGGGAATTTTTGGGCCACTTTGGGGAGTTTTGGGGGGAATTTGGGGCCACTTTAGGAGCAATTTTGTGGCTATTTTAGAGACAATTTTTGGGCCATTTTGGGGAATTTTGGGGCCACTTTAGGGGGAATTTTGGGGCCTTTTTAGGGGAAATTTTTGGGCCATTTTGGGGAAGTTTGGGGCTGTTTTGACGCCACTTTAGGAGCAATTTTGGGGCCACTTTGGGGAATTTTGGGACTGTTTTGGGGTTGCTTTATGGGACCTTTTGGGGCCATTTCAAGGTGAATTTTTGGGCCACTTTGAGGAATTTTGGGGGGAAATTTTTGGGCCACTTTGGGCGGAATTTTTTGGCCACTTTGGGGAGTTTTGGGGGGAATTTTTGGGCCACTTTAGGGGGAATTTTAGGGCTATTTTAAGGGGAACTTTTGGGCCACTTCGGGTATTTTTGGAGGAAAATTGGGGCCATTTTAGGGACAGTTTTGGGGCAACTTTAGGGGAAATTTTTGGGCCATTTTGGGGAGTTTTGGGGGGAATTTGGGGCCATCTTAGAGATGATTTTGCAGCCACTTTAGACGGAATTTTTGGGCTATTTTGGGGAATTTTTGGGCCGTTTCAGGGGAATTTTTGGGCCACTTTGGGGAATTTTGGGGCTGTTTTGGGGCCACTTTACGGAGGAATTTTTGGGCTATTTCAGGGGAATTTTTGGGCCACTTTGGGGAATTTTGGGGCCACTTTACGGAGGAATTTTGGGGCCATTTCAGGGAAATTTTGGAGCCATTTTTTGGGGATCCCCGAGCGGATTTGGAGAGGAATTTTGGGGTATTTGGGGTCCCCCCTCCCCCGCCGCGCCCCTCCCCCGCTTACCTGGGGGTGCAGGGGTGGGTTGGGGGTGGGGCGGGGGGGCCCCGGGGCTGCCCCCCCCCCCCGGCCGCAGGGGCTGCTGGGTAGGGGGCGCCTCATGCTGGGGGGGGGCGCCCGGGCGGCCCAGCCTCACCTGCGCCGCGGCACCTGCACAGGTGAGAGCCCACCTGAGCCCCCCCAGATCCACCTGGGAGCTCACCTGAACCCCCCCAGATCCACCTGAGCCCCCCCAGCCTCACCTGAACCCCCCCAGATCCACCTGAGCCCCCCCAGCCTCACCTGCGCCGCGGCACCTGCACAGGTGAGAGCCCACCTGAGCCCCCCCAGATCCACCTGGGAGCTCACCTGAACCCCCCAAGATCCACCTGAACCCCCCCAGCCTCACCTGAACCCCCCCAGATCCACCTGAGCCCCCCAGATCCACCTGAACCCCCCCAGATCCACCTGAGCCCCCCCAGCCTCACCTGCACCGCAGCACCTGCACAGGTGAGAGCCCACCTGAGACACCTGAGCCCCCCCAGATCCACCTGGGAGCTCACCTGAACCCCCCCAGATCCACCTGAACCCCCCCAGATCCACCTGAGCCCCCCCAGATCCACCTGAGCCCCCCAGCCTCACCTGAACCCCCCCAGATCCACCTGAACCCCCCCAGCCTCACCTGCGCCGCGGCACCTGCACAGGTGAGAGCCCACCTGAGACACCTGAGCCCCCCCAGATCCACCTGAGGCCTCACCTGAGCCCCCCCAGATTCACCTGATCCCCACCTGAGCCCCCCCAACCCCACCTGAGCCCCCCCAGCCCCACCTGAGCCCCACCTGAGACCCCCCAGCCCCACCTGAACCCCCCCCCCCAGCCTCACCTGAGACACCTGGGAACTCATCTGGGACCTCACCTGAGCTCCCCCAGATCCCCCTGAGACACCTGGGGCCTCACCTGAGCCCCACCTGAGACCCCCCAGCTCCACCTGAACCCCCCAGCCTCACCTGAGCCCCCCCAGCCCCACCTGAACCCCACCTGAACCTACCCCCAATCCACCTGAACCCCCCCAACCTCACCTCAGACACCTGGGAGCTCATCTGGGGCCTCACCTGAGCCCCCCCAGCCCCACCTGAACCCCCCCAGCCCCACCTGAGCCCCACCTGAGCCCCCCCAGCCTCACCTGAGCTCCCCCAGCCTCACCTGAGCCTCCCCAGCCTCACCTGAGCCCCACTTGAGCCCCCTCAGCCTCACCTGAACCCCACCTGAACCCCCCCAGCCCCACCTGAGCCTCACCTGAGCCCCCCCAGCCCCACCTGAGCCCCACCTGAACCCCCCCAGCCCCACCTGAGCCCCCCCAACCTCACCTGGAGCCCCCCCAGCCCCACCTGAGTCCCCCCAGCCTCACCTGAGTCCCCCCAGCCTCACCTGAGCCTCACCTGGAGCCCCCCCAGCCTCACCTGAGCCCCCTCAGCCTCACCTGAACCCCACCTGAACCCCCCCAGCCCCACCTGAGTCCCCCCAGCCTCACCTGAGCCTCACCTGAGCCCCCCCAGCCTCACCTGAACCCCACCTGAACCCCCCCAGCCCTGAACCCCCCCAGCCCCACCTGAATGCCTCCAACCTCACCTGAAATACGTGGGAGCTCACCTGAGCCCCCTCAGCTTCACCTGAGCCCCTCCAGCCCCACCTGAAACCCCCCAGCCTCACCTGAACCCCCCCAGCCCCACCTGAGCCCCCCCAGCCTCACCTGAGCCCCCCCAGCCCCACCTGAAACCCCCCAGCCTCACCTGAGCCCCCCCAGCCTCACCTGAACCCCCCCAGCCCCACCTGAAACCCCCCAGCCTCACCTGAGCCCCCCCAGCCCCACCTGAGCCCCCCCAGCCTCACCTGAGCCCCCCAGCCCCACCTGAAACCCCCCAGCCTCACCTGAGCCCCCCCAGCCTCACCTGAGCCCCCCCAGCCCCACCTGAACCCCACCTAAACCCCCCCAACCTCACCTGAAACACCTGGGAGCTCACCTGACCCCCCCAACCCCACCTGAGCCCCCCCAGCCCCCCCTGAACCCCCCCAGCCCCCCCTGAGCCTCACCTGAGCCCCCCCAGCCCCCCCTGAACCCCACCTGAGCCCCCCCAGCCTCACCTGAGCCTCACCTGAGCCCCCCCAGCCTCACCTGAGCCTCACCTGAACCCCCCCAGCCTCACCTGACACCCCCCAGCCCCACCTGAGCCCCACCTGAGCCCCCCCAGCCCCCCTCACCTGTGTGCGCGGGGCCCTCCTCCTCCTCCTCACACTCCACTTCCACGGTGCCGGTGAGGCGGGGGGGGCGTCCTGGGGGGAGGGGACAGCGCGGTCGGGGGGGGCACCTGGGGGGCACACACCTGGGGGGCACACACCTGGGGGGCACCTGGGGGGAACTGGGGGGCACCTGGGGGAGGGGGCAGCGCGGTCGGGGGGGGCACACACCTGGGGGGCACGTGGGGGGGGAACTGAGAACACCTGGGGGCACCTGGGGGGCACCTGGGGGGGAACTGGGGGGCATCTGTAGGGCATCTGGGGGGCATCTGGGGGGTCCTGAGAACACCTGGAGGGCACCTGGGGGCACCTGGGGGGTACCTCGGGGGCACCTGGGGGTTCCTGAGAACACCTGGGGGGCACCTGGGGGCACCTGGGGGGTATCTCGGCGGCACCTGGGGGTTCCTGAGAACACCTGGGGGCACCTGGGGGCACCTGGGGGGTACCTCAGCGGCACCTGGGGGTTCCTGAGAACACCTGGGGGGCACCTGGAGGGGGAACTGAGAACACCTGGGGGGCACCTGGGGGTTCCTGAGAACACCTGGGGGCACCTGGGGGGCACCTGGAGAGGGAACTGAGAACACCTGGGGGGCACCTGGGGGGCACCTGGAGGAGGGGACAGCGCGGTCGGGGGGGCACACACCTGGGGGCACCTGGGGGGCACCTGGAGGGGGAACTGAGAACACCTGGGGGGCACCTGGGGGGCACCTGGAGGAGGGGACAGCGCGGTCGGGGGGGCACACACCTGGGGGCACCTGGGGGGCACCTGGAGGGGGAACTGAGAACACCTGGGGGCACCTGGGGGTTCCTGAGAACACCTGGGGGCATCTGGGGGGTACCTGGGGGATACCTGGGAGCACCTGAGGGCCACCTGAGGGGTCCTGACAACACCTGGGAGGCACCTGGGGGGCACCTGGGGGTTCCTGAGAACACCTGGGGGGCACCTGGGGGGCACCTGGGGGGTCCTGAGAACACCTGGGGGCACCTGGAGGGGGAACTGAGAACACCTGGGGGGCACCTGGGGGGTACCTGGGGGGTCCTGAGAACACCTGGGGGCACCTGGGGGGCACCTGGGGGTTCCTGAGAACACCTGGGGGGCACCTGGGGGGCACCTGGGGGTCCTGAGAACACCTGGGGGCACCTGGGGGGCACCTGGGGGGTCCTGAGAACACCTGGGGGCACCTGGAGGGGGAACTGAGAACACCTGGGGGGCACCTGGGGGGTACCTGGGGGGTCCTGAGAACACCTGGGGGCACCTGGGGGGCACCTGGGGGGTCCTGAGAACACCTGGGGGGCACCTGGGGGCACCTGGGGGACACCTGGGGGGTACCTGGGGGAGGCAACAGTGCAGTCAGGGGTAGGGCACACACCTGGGGGCACCTGGGGGGTACCTTGGCGGCACCTGGGGGGTACCTTGGCGGCACCTGGGGGCACCTGGGGGAGGGGACAGCAGGGTCAGGGGTGGGCACACACCTGAGGGGCACCTGGGAGGTCCTGAGAACACCTGGGGGCACCTGCGGGGTACCTGGGGGAGGGAACAGCGCAGTCAGGGCTGGGGCACACACCTGGGGGCACCTGGGGGGTACCTGGGGGCACCTGGGGGGCACCTGGGGGCACCTGCGGGGTACCTGGGGGAGGGAACAGCGCAGTCAGGGGTGGGGCACACACCTGGGGGCACCTGGGGGGTAGCTGGGGGGGCACCTGGGGGCACCTGGGGGGCACCTGGAGGGGGAACTGAGAACACCTGGGGACACCTGGGGGATCATGGAGGGGTCCTGGGGGGCACCTGGGGGCACCTGGGGGGTCCTGAGGGCACCTGGGGGGGTGTGGAAGGGTCCTGGGGGCACCTGGGGGGTCCTGAGGGCACCTGGGGGGGTGTGGAGGGGTCCTGGGGGCACCTGGGGGGTCCTGGGGGGTCCTGAGGGCACCTGGGGGGGTGTGGAGGGGTCCTGGGGGCACCTGGGGGGTCCTGGGGGGTCCTGAGGGCACCTGGGGGGGTGTGGAGGGGTCCTGGGGGCACCTGGGGGGTCCTGGGGGGTCCTGAGGGCACCTGGGGGGGTGTGGAGGGGTCCTGGGGGCACCTGGGGGGTCCTGGGGGGTCCTGAGGGCACCTGGGGGGGTGTGGAGGGGTCCTGGGGGCACCTGGGGGGTCCTGGGGGGTCCTGAGGGCACCTGGGGGGGTGTGGAGGGGTCCTGGGGGCACCTGGGGGGTCCTGGGGGGTCCTGAGGGCACCTGGGGGGGTGTGGAGGGGTCCTGAGGGCACCTGGGGGGTCCTGGGGGGCACCTGGGGGGTGTTGGAAGGGCCCTGGGGGCATCTGGGGGGGATCTGGGGGCACCTGGGGGGGGCACCTGGGGTGGGCACCTGGGGCTACCTGGGCACACCTGGGCATACCTGGGCACACCTGGGCACCTGTGAGGTTCCCCCCCCCCCCTCAGGTGCCCTCTGAACTTTGACCTTTGGGGGGGAGGGGACAGCGCAGATTTGGGGGGCACCTGGGGGCACCTGGGGGCACCTGTCCCACACGGGGACCCCCAGACCCCAAAGTGACCCCAAAATCCTCACTGGGACCCCAAAGTAACCCCAAAGTGACCCCAAAGTGACCCCAAAGTGACCCCAAAGTGACCCCAAAATCCTCACTGGGACCCCAAAGTGACCCCAAAATAACCCCAAAGCGACCCCAAAATCCTCACTGGGACCCCAAAGTGACCCCTGACCCCAAACTGGGACCCCAGACCCCGAAGTGACCCCAAAATGACCACAAAATCCTCACTGGGACCCCCAAAGTGACCCCTAACCCCAAATTGGGACCCCCAAGTGACCGCAGACACCAAAGTGACCCCAAAGTGACCCCAAAATCCTCACTAGGACCCCAAAGTCACCCCTGACCCCAAACTGGGACCCCAAACTCCAAACGGGGACCCCAAAATGACCCCAGACCCCAAAGTGACCCCAAAGTGACCACAAAATCCTCACTGGGACCCCAAAGCGACCCCAAAGTGACCCCTGACCCCAAACTGGGACCCCAAACTCCAAACTGGGACCCCAAAGTGACCCCAGACCCCAAAGTGACCCCTGACCCCAAACCAAGACCCCAAAGTGACCCCAGACCCCAAACTGGGACCCCAAACTGGGACCCCTGACCCCAAACAGGGACCCCAAAGTGACTCCAGACCTCAAACGAGGACCCCAAAGTGACCCCAGACCCCAAAGCAACCCCAAACTCCAAACCGAGACCCCAAAGTGACCCCAAAATCCTCATTGGGACCCCCAAAGTGACCTCTGACCCCAAATTGGGACCCCCAAGTGACCCCAGACCCCCAAGTGACCCCAAAATGACCACAAAATCCCCACTGGGACCCCCAAACTGACCTCTGACCCCAAATTGGGACCCCCAAGTGACCCCAGACCCCCAAGTGACCCCAAAATGACCACAAAATCCCCACTGGGCCCCCCAAAGTGACCCCAGATGCCAAACCAGGACCCCAAACTGGGACCCCAAACTGGGACCCCAAACTGGGACCCCTGACCCCAAAGTGACCCTAAAGTGACCCCAAAATCCTCACTGGGACCCCAAAGTGACCCCAAAATCCCCACTGGGACCCCCAAACTGACCTCTGACCCCAAATTGGGACACCCAAGTGACCCCAGACCCCCAAGTGACCCCAAAGTGACCACAAAATCCCCACTGGGACCCCCAAAGTGACCCCAGACCCCAAAGTGACCCTGAAATGACCACAAAATCCTCACTGGGACCCCAAAAATGACCCCAGACACCAAACCAGAACCCCCAAAGTGACCCCTGACTGACCCCAGACCCCAAAGTAGGACCCCCAAACCCCTCATGGGGGTCTCAGGCCCCTCACCCCACACTGGGGGTCCCTCACCCCACACTGGGACCCCCAAACCCCACACTGGGGGTCCCTCTGGGTGCTCCCACCCTGGAGGTCTCTGACCCCACACTGGGACCCCCAAACTGACCCCAAACCCCACACTGGGACCCCCAAACCCCACACCTGGGGGTCCCTCTGGGTGCTCCCACCCTGAGGGTCCCTCACCCCACACTGGGACCCCCAAACTGACCCCAAACCCCTCACAGGGGCCTCAGGCTCCCAAACCCCACACTGGGACCCCCAAATTGAGCCCCAAACCCCTCACTGGGACCCCCAAACTCACCCCAAACCCCACACTGGGACCCCCAAACTGACCCCCAAACCCCACACTGGGACCCCCAAACTGACCCCAAACCCCACACTGGGACCCCCAAACTGACCCCCAAACCCCTCACTGGGACCCCCAAACTGACCCCCAAACCCCTCACTGGGACCCCCAAACTGACCCCAAACCCCACACGGGGACCCCCCTGACCCCAAACCCCACACTGGGACCCCCAAATTGAGCCCCAAACCCCACACTGGGACCCCCCTGACCCCAAACCCCTCACTGGGACCCCCAAACTGATCCCCAAACCCCACACTGGGACCCCCAAACTGACCCCCAAACCCCACACTGGGACCCCCAAACTGACCCCAAACCCCACACTGGGACCCCCCTGACCCCAAACCCCACACTGGGACCCCCAAACTGACCCCAAACCCCTCACAGGGGTCTCAGGCCCCACTCCAGCCCCTCACCCCACACTGGAACCCCCAAACCCCTCACGGGGGTCTCAGGGGGGTCCCAGGCCCCTCACCCTGCACTGGGGGTCCCTCACCCCACACTGGAACCCCCAAACCCCTCACGGGGGTCTCAGGGGGGTCCCAGGCCCCTCACCCCGCACTGGGGGTCCCTCACCCCACACTGGGACCCCCAAACCCCTCACGGGGGTCTCAGGCCCCTCACCCCGCACGAGGACCCCCAAACCCCACACTGGGACCCCCAAACTGACCCCAAACCCCTCACTGGGACCCCTCTGGCCCCAAACCCCTCACTGGGACCCCAAAACCCCACACTGGGACCCCCAAACTGACCCCAAACCCCACACTGGGACCCCCAAACTGACCCCAAACCCCTCACTGGGACCCCTAAACTGACCCCAAACCCCACACCGGGACCCCCAAACTGACCCCAAACCCCTCACTGGGACCCCTCTGGCCCCAAACCCCTCACTGGGACCCCCAAACCCCACACTAGGACCCCCAAACTGACCCCAAACCCCACACTGGGACTCCCCTGACCCCAAACCCCACACTGGGACCTCCAAACTGACCCCAAACCCCACACTGGGACCCCCAAACTGACCCCAAATCCCTCACTGGGACCCCCAAACCCCATACGGGGGTCTCAGGCCCTCACCCCACACTGGAGACCCCCAAACCCCTCATGGGGGTCTCAGACCCCACCCCAGCCCCTCACCCCCTACCACAGACCCCCAGACCCCACACCGGGACCACCGGGCTGCCCCACATGGGAGCCCCCAAGCCCCACACCAGGACCCCCAAACGCCCCACTGGGGACTCAGCCCCTCACCCCACACTGGGGGTCCCTCACCCCCTATCGGGGACCCCCAAGCCCCACACTGGGGGTCCCTCACCCCCTATCGGGGACCCCCAAACCCCTCACTGGGGGTCTCTCACCCCACACTGGGACCCCCCAACCCCACACTGGGGGTCCCTCACCCCCTATCAGGGACCCCCAAACCCCTCACTGGGGGTGTCTCACCCTACACTGGGACCCCCAAACCCCACACTGGGGGTCCCTCACCCCCTATCGGGGACCCCCAAACCCCTCACTGGGGGTCTCTCACCCCACACTGGGACCCCCAAACCCCACACTGGGGTCCCTCACCCCCTATCGGGGACCCCCAAGCCCCACACTGGGGGTCCCTCACCCCCTATCAAGGACCCCCAAACCCCGCACTGGGGGTGTCTCACCCTACACTAGGACCCCCAAACCCCACACTGGGGGTCCCTCACCCCCTATCGGGGACCCCCAAACCCCTCACTGGGGGTCTCTGACCCCACACTGGGACCCCCAAACCCCACACTGGGGGTCCCTCACCCCCTATCGGGGACCCCCAAACCCCGCACTGGGGGTGTCTCACCCTACACTGGGACCCCCAAACCCCACACTGGGGGTGTCTGACCCCACACTGGGACCCCCAAACCCCACACTGGGGGTCTTTGACCCCACACTGGGACCCCCAAACCCCACACTGGGGACTTGGACCCCTCACCCCACACAAGACCCCCCTCACCCCACACTGACACCCCCAAACCCCACCCTGGGGGTCCTTCATCCCCTATCAGAGACCCCCAAACCCCTCACGGGGCTCTCAGGCCCCACTCCAGCCCCAAACCCCTCACTGGGACCCCCAAGTTGAGCCCCAAACCCCACACTGGGGACCCTCTGGGTGCTCCCACCCTGGGGGTCTCTGACCCCACACCAGGACCCCCAACTTGGCCCACGGCCCCACACCGGGGCCCTGCGGCTGCCCCACACTGGGGGTCCCTACAGCAGGGCCCCCAAACCCCTCACAGCCCCCTCACCCCACAGCGGGACCCCCAAACCCCTCACAGCCCCCTCACCCCACAGCAGGGACCCCCAAACCCCTCACAGCCCCCTCACCCCACAGCAGGGCCCCCAAACCCCTCAGAGCCCCCTCACCCCACAGAAAAGGCCCCCCCAAACCCCTCACATCCCCCTCACCCCACAGAAAAGGCCCCCCCAAGCCCCTCAGAGCCCCCTCACCCCAAACCAAGGACCCCCAACACCAATCAGAGCCCCCTCACCCCACAGCGGGACCCCCAAACCCCTCACGGGGCCCTCACCCCAAACCAGGGACCCCCAAACCCCTCACAGCCCCCTCACCCCAAACCAGGGACCCCCAACCCCTCACAGCCCCCTCACCCCAAACCAGGCACCTCCAAACCCCTCAGAGCCCCCTCACCCCAAACCAGGCACCCCCAAGCCCCTCACAGCCCCCTCACCCCAAACCAGGGACCCCCAAACCCCTCACAGCCCCCTCACCCCAAACCAGGGACCCCCAAACCCCTCACAGCCCCCTCACCCCAAACCAGGGACCCCCAAACCCCTCACAGCCCCCTCACCCCAAACCAGGCACCCCCAAGCCCCTCACAGCCCCCTCACCCCAAACCAGGCACCCCCAAACTCCTCAGAGCCCCCTCACCCCACAGTGGGACCCCCAAACCCCTCACGGGGCCCTCACCCCACAGCGGGACCCCCAAACCCCTCAGAGCCCCCTCACCCCAAACCAGGCACCCCCAAGCCCCTCACAGCCCCCTCACCCCACAGAAAAGGCCCCCCCAAGCCCCTCAGAGCCCCCTCACCCCAAACCAGGGACCCCCAAACCCCTCACAGCCCCCTCACCCCACAGAAAAGGCCCTCCCAAGCCCCTCAGAGCCCCCTCACCCCAAACCAGGGACCCCCAAGCCCCTCAGAGCCCCTCACCACAAACCAGGCACCCCCAAACCCCTCACAGCCCCCTCACCCCAAACCAGGGACCCCCAAACCCCTCAGAGCCCCCTCACCCCAAACCAGGGACCCGCAAGCCCCTCACCCCACAGCGGGACCCCCAAACCCCTCACAGCCCCCTCACCCCAAACCAAGGACCTCCAACACCCCTCACAGCCCCCTCACCCCAAACCAGGGACCCCCAACCCCTCACAGCTCCCTCGCCCCAAACCAGGAACCCCCAAACCTCTCACAGCTCCCTCACCCCACAAAAAAGGCCCCTCCAAACCCCTCACGGGGCCCTCACCCCAAACCAGGGACCCCCAAGCCCCTCAGAGCCCCCTCACCCCACAGAAAAGGCCCCCCAAACCCCTCACAGCCCCCTCACCTCACAGCGGGACCCCCAAACCCCTCAGAGCTCCCTCATCCCAAACCAGGGACCCCCAAACCCCTCACAGCCCCCTCACCCCAAACCAGGCACCCCCAAGCCCCTCACAGCCCCCTCACCCCACAGAAAAGGCCCCCCAAGCCCCTCACAGCCCCCTCACCTCACAGCAGGACCCCCAAGCCCCTCACAGCCCCCTCACCCCAAACCAGGCACCCCCAAACCCCTCACAGCCCCCTCACCCCACAGAAAAGGCCCCCCAAACCCCTCAGAGCCCCCTCACCCCAAACCAGGCACCCCCAAACCCCTCAGAGCTCCCTCACCACAAACCAAGGACCCCCAACACCAATCACAGCCCCCTCACCCCAAACCAGGGACCCCCAAGCCCCTCACAGCCCCCTCACCCCACAGAAAAGGCCCCCCAAACCCCTCACAGCCCCCTCACCCCAAACCAGGGACCCCCAAACCCCTCACCCCACAGAAAAGGCCCCCCAAGCCCCTCACAGCCCCCTCACCCCACAGAAAAGGCCCCCCAAGCCCCTCACAGCCCCCTCACCCCAAACCAGGGACCCCCAAACCCCTCACAGCCCCTCACCCCACAGAAAAGGCCCCCCAAACCCCTCACAGCCCCTCACCCCACAGAAAAGGCCCCCCAAGCCCCTCACAGCCCCCTCACCCCACAGCAAAGGCCCCCCAAGCCCCTCCCGGGGCCCTGCGGCCTCCCGGGCCGCCCCTCCCCCCTCGGGGCTCCCTCCCCCCACACGGGGCCCCCCAAACGCGGGGCTCCCGGGCCCCCTCCCCGCCCGCTCGTTACCGATCGCTCCCGGCCGGTCCCGGCGCCTCACGGAGGGGGGGAGGGGGAGCCGGGGGGGGGGGGCGGAGGAGGAGAAGGAGGAGGCGGAAGGACGGGAGGGGAGGGGGGGGGCCCCGGGGAGGCGCCTCCGCTCCCGCTCCGCCTCCAACGCCAAATGGCGGCCGGGTCCCCCTCCCCCTCCTCGATACCAGCCCCCTACACCCCCAGAGCCCCCCCTGGACCCCCCCAAGCCCCCCCCCGGGCCGTCCTTCCCCCCCCCTTCTCCACATCCCCCCCCCCCCCCCCTCCCTCAGGGCTCACGGGAAATGGAGTCCGGGGACTGAGGGAGACGCCGGCAAAATGGCGGCGGTCGCGCGCGCGCCCGCCGAGCTCTCGCGAGAGCGCAACGCTTCCCTACGGGAGATCTCGCGAGATCTCGCTCCGTCCTCACCGCGCCCCCCCGCCTCCACCTCCCGCCTTTCCCCTTTCCCGCCCTCTCTACCCGCCCCCCCCTCAGGTCTCGCGAGATCTCCCATGGACACGCATTGCGATCTCGCGAGATCTTGCCCCCCCCACCGGTCCTCGGCCTTCGCTCGCTCCTCCTTCCCGCCCTCCCGCCACGCAAAATCTCGCGAGATCTCCAATTGCGTTGCATGGCGATCCCGCGAGATCTCGCTCCCCACCTCCTCGCCCCTCACGCCCTCCTCCTTCTCGGCCTCCCGCCACTCAAAGTCTCGCGAGAGCGCTGTGCGTTTCAATGGGAGCTCTCGCGAGATCTCGGCCCTGCTCCTCCCCCACCGCCTTCCCCGCTCGCTCCTCCTTCCCGCCCTCCCGCCACGCCAAGTCTCGCGAGATTCTAACGTTTCCCTTGGGCGCTCTCGCGAGATTTTAGCCGCCTCCTGCTTTCCGTCCTTCCTTCAGGCGTCCCTCAGGCCTTCTTCCCCGCCCTCATCCTCCTCCCGCCACATCACGTCTCGCGAGATCCTACCGCTTCTCTAGGGGCTCTCTCGCGAGATTTCAACACCCTCAGAAAGGGACGCTTTTCCCTCACTCGCGCCTCCTCCTCTCCTCTCTCCCGCCTCCTTCCCGCCCTCCACGCCGAGTCTCGCGAGATCGCCATGCCTCTCCATGAGTGTTCTCGCGAGAATTCCCCCCCTTTCCGTTCTCCCGCCGCTCCAAACCTCGCGAGACCCACGACGCGACTCAATGGGTGTTCTCGCGAGACCTTCCCCCTCCGCCTTTTCCCGCCCTCCCGACTCTCGCGAGATCCTTAACGCGCTTCTATGGGCAGTCTCGCGAGGTTTCGCTCCGATCCGACTCCCCCCCCATTCCCGCCTCTCCCGCCCCCTCCTCCCGCGCGCTCTCGCGAGATTTGGCGTGAGGACAGCGGGAGGCCCGTGGTTGGCCACGCCCCTTTGTGGGCGTGGCTTGACCAAGGGGGCGTGGTCACTGCAGAACGTTACCGACGCGCCCCCCACTTCCGGTCCGCGCCGCTGCTTCCGGTGAGGGCGCCGCCATCTTGGCCCCTCGCCCACGTGGAACCCAGCGCGCCGCCATCTTGGCCCGCGGGCGCCGCCATCTTGGCCGTGCCGCTGAGGCTGCCGGGATTGGCCCCTTGCCCATCCCCCACCTCCCCCTCCCCCCCTCCCCCCATTTCCCGAAACTTCCGGACAAATTTTGGGCGATTTTTGAACTTTTTTTTATCCAAACGGAGCCAAAACGGGGCAGAAACACAAAAAAAAAAAAACAAACCCCAAATTTCCCCGTTTTCGCCCCAAAACGCGCGCGGGGGGGAGGAGGGGGGGAGGGGACCCAGCCGGGGGCAGGGGAGGGTCCCCCAAAGGTCATGGGCGGCCCCAGGGGTCACCTGGGGTCACCTGGGGGGTCACCTGGGGGCGGGGGGGGGTCCTCAAAAAGCACCCAGGGGTCACCCAGGGGTCGCTGAGGGGTCACCCGGCCTCGTCCATGCCCCAGGTGTGCCCCAGGTGTGCCCAGGTGAGCCCAGGTGTGCCCACAAGTTCCCCCCGGTCTCCCCCAGGTGCCCCAGGTATGCCCAGGTGTGCCCCAGGTGCCCCCAGGTGTGTCCAGGTGTGCCCCAGGTGTGCCCCCCAGGTGCCCCCAGGTGCCCCCAGGTGTGCCCAGGTCTATCCCAGGTACCCCCAGGTGTACCCAGGTGTGCCCCCCAGGTGTACCCAGAAGGCCCCAGGTGTGCCCAGGTGCCCCCAGGTGTGCCCCCCAGGTGTACCCAGGTGTGCCCCCAGGTGTGCCCAGGTCTACCCCAGGTACCCCCAGGCGCCACAGGTGCCCCCAGGTGTGCCACCAGGTGCTTCCAGGTACTCCCAGGTGTGCCCAGGTGTGCCCCAGGTCTATCCCAGGTGTGCCCAGGTGCACCCAGGTGTGCCCCCAGGTACCCCCAGGTCTATCCCAGGTGCCCCCCGGTGTGCCCAGGTCTATCCCAGGTATGCCCAGGTACTCCCAGATGTACCCCCAGGTGCCCCAGGTGTGCCCCCAGGTGTGCCCAGGTACTCCCAGGTGTGCCCAGGCGCCCCCAGGTGTATCCCAGGTGTGCCCCGAGGTGCTCCCAGGTGTGCCCCAGGTGCGCCCCAGGTGCCCCCAGGTGTACCCCCAGGTGTACCCCAGGTGTGCCCAGGTGCGCCCAGGTGCCCCCAGGTGTGCCCCGGTCTATCCCAGGTGCCCCCAGGTGCCCCCAGGTGTACCCCCAGGTGTGCGCCCAGGTGCCCCCAAGTGTGCCCCGGTCTATCCCAGGTGTGCCCAGGTGCCCCAGGTGTACCCCAGGTGCCCCAGGTGTACCCCAGGTGCCCCCAGGTGCCCCCAGGTGTACCCCCAGGTGTGCGCCCAGGTGCCCCAGGTGCCCCCAGGTGCCCCCAGGTGTGCTCAGGTGCCCCCAGGTGCCCCCAGGTGTACCCCAGGTGCCCCCAGGTGTACCCCCAGGTGCCCCAGGTGCCCCCAGGTGTACCCCCAGGTGCCCCCGGAGCCCCCAGGTGCGCCCAGGTGTGCCCAGGTGTGCCCAGGTGCCCGCGGGTCACAGGAAGTAATCCGCCACGGGTTTCTTGGCGGGGATGCCGCGCGTCTCCTGCGGCGCCGCCTCGAAGATGATGAACTCCTTCTGCAGGTGCTCGTCCAGCTCCAAGATGGCCGCCACGTTCCCGCACCTGCCGCGCGGCAGCAGCTCATTCGCATCTCATTTGCATCTCGTTTGCATATCATTTGCATGTTTAAGGCTCTCATTTGCATGCTTTAAATGCGGTTTCAGCCCGTTCTCACCTGCCCGGCTCACCTGCAGCCCCCAGCCCAAGCCCCTCTGTGTCACAACTCACCTTTGCATCTCATTTACATATCGTTTGCATCTCATTTGCATATTTGACGCTCTAATTTGCATGCTTTCAATGCGGTTTCAGCCCGCTCTCACCTGCCCGGCTCACCTGCAGCCCCCAGCCCCACCTGAGTGCCCCCAGCCCAATCCCCTCCCTGTCTCAGGCCACGTTTGCATCTCATTTACATATCGTTTGCATCTCATTTGCATATTTGACGCTCTAATTTGCACGCTTTCAATGTGGTTTCAGCACACTCTCACCTGCCCGGCTCACCTGCAGCCCCCAGCCCCACCTGAGTGCCCCCAGCCCAATCCCCTCCTTGTCTCAGCTCACCTTCGCATCTCATTTGCATCTCATTTGTATCTCATTTGCAAGTTTAAGGCTCTAATTTGCATGCTTTCAATGCGGTTTCAGCCCGCTCTCACCTGCCCGGCTCACCTGCAGCCCCCAGCCCCACCTGAGCGCCCCCAGCCCAATCCCCTCCCTGTCTCAGCCCACATTTGCATCTCATTTGCATATTTAATGCTCTAATTTGCATGCTTTCAATGCGGTTTCAGCCCGTTCTCACCTGCCCGGCTCACCTGCAGCCCCCAGCCCCACCTGAGCGCCCCCAGCCCAATCCCTGCCCACCATCATCCACACCTCATTAGCATCTCATTAGCATACGGGCAGCAGCAATTGGGCTCCGGTCCCACCCTCCCACCTGTCCTGAGCCCCTCCCCCGGATCCCGCCCAGGTGCGCCCCACCCCCACCTGTACCCCATGTAACCCACACCTAATTATGACCTCATTAGCACCTCATTAGCATCTCATTAGCATGCCGGCAGCAGTAATTAGGCACTGCCCACACGCTGAGCACGCTCTCACTGAGGTGCCACTTGTAACAGGTGTGACACCTGTCCCCCATTCGCACCCCAGGTAACCCTCGCCTAATTATTTCCTCATTAGCATCTCATTAGCATCCCAGCAGCAGTAATTAGGTGCCGACCACACGCTCAGCACGGTCTCGCTGAGGAGCCACTTGTGCCCCTCCCTCCTGCCCAGGTGTGGCACCTGTCCCCCATTCGCATCCCATGCAACCCCCGCCTAACTCCCCTCTCATTAGCATCTCATTAGCATCTCATTAGCATCCCAGCAGCACTAATTAGGCACTGCCCACACGCTCAGCACGGTCTCCCTGAGGTGCCACTTGTGCCCCTCCCTCCTGCCCAGGTGTGACACCTGGCCCCCATTCAACCCCCACCCAATGACCCTCTAACTCCCCCCTCATTAGCATCTCGTTAGCACCTCATTAGCATCTCATTAGCATACCAGCAACAGTAATTACGTGCTGCCCACACGCTGAGCACGCTCTCTCTGAGGTGCCACTTGTGCCCCTCTGTCCCGCCCAGGTGTGACACCTGTCCCCCATTCACACCCCATTTAACCCCCACCTAATTCCTCCCTCATTAGCATCTCGTTAGCATCTCATTAGCATACCAGCAGCACTAATTAGGCGCTGCCCACACGCTCAGCACGCTCTCACTGAGGTGCCACTTGTGCCCCTCCCTCCTGCCCAGGTGTGACACCTGGCCCCCATTCAACCCCCATGTAACCCCCACCTAATTCCCCCCTCATTAGCATCTCATTAGCATCTCATTAGCATACCAGCAGCAGTAATCAGGCACTGCCCACACGCTGAGCACGCTCTCACTGAGGTGCCACTTGTGCCCCTCCTTCCCGCCCAGGTGTGACACCTGTCCCCCATTCGTGCCCCATTTAACCCGCACCTAATTCCCCCCTCATTACCCCCTCATTAGCATCTCATTAGCATACCGGTAGCAGTAATTAGGCGCCGACCAGACGGTGAGCACGGTCTCGCCGAAGTGCCACTTGTAGCCCTCCATGACGAGCTGGTGGGCGCGGCAGATCATGGACACCTCGTTGGCCGCGTTGAACTGGGCGACCACGTCCGAGCCGAACAGGTACCCGGCACCCCGGGGGGACACGCCCCAACCTGTGGTGTCTGACAGGGGACAGACAGGTGAGAACACACCTGGGACAGGTGAGAGACAGGTGAGACACACCTGGGACAGGTGAGAACAGGTACCTGGCACCCCGGGGGGCAACGCCCCAACCTGTGGTGTCTGACAGGGGACAGACAGGTGAGGGACAGGTGAGACACACCTGGGACAGGTGAGAACAGGTACCCGGCACCCCGGGGGGACACGCCCCAACCTGTGGTGTCTGACAGGGGACAGACAGGTGAGAACACACCTGGGACAGGTGAGAGACAGGTGAGAGACAGGTGAGAGACACCTGGGACAGGTGAGAACAGGTACCCGGCACCCCGGGGGGACACGCCCCAACCTGTGGTGTCTGACAGGGGAGAGACAGGTGAGAGACACACCTGGGACAGGTGAGAGACAGGTGAGAACACACCTGGGACAGGTGAGAGACAGGTGAGAGACAGGTGAGGGACAGGTGAGAACACACCTGGGACAGGTGAGAACAGGTACCCGGCACCCCGGGGGGACACGCCCCAACCTGTGGTGTCTGACAGGTGAGAGACAGGTGAGAGACACACCTGGGACAGGTGAGAACAGGTGAGAGACAGGTGAGAGACACACCTGGGACAGGTGAGAACAGGTACCCGGCACCCCGGGGGGACACGCCCCAACCTGTGGTGTCTGACAGGTGAGAGACAGGTGAGAACACACCTGGGACAGGTGAGAACAGGTACCCGGCACCCCGGGGGGACACGCCCCAACCTGTGGTGTCTGACAGGGGACAGACAGGTGAGGGACAGGTGAGAGACAGGTGAGAGACAGGTGAGAGACACCTGGGACAGGTGAGAGACAGGTGAGAGACAGGTGAGAGACACCTGGGACAGGTGAGAGACAGGTGAGAGACAGGTGAGAGACACCTGGGACAGGTGAGAGACAGGTGAGAGACAGGTGAGAGACACACCTGGGACAGGTGAGAACAGGTACCCGGCACCCCGGGGAGACACGCCCCAACCTGTGGTGTCTGACAGGGGACAGACAGGTGAGAGACAGGTGAGAGACAGGTGAGAGACACCTGGGACAGGTGAGAACACACCTGGGACAGGTGAGAGACACACCTGGGACAGGTGAGAACAGGTACCCGGCACCCCGGGGGGACACGCCCCAACCTGTGGTGTCTGACAGGTGAGAGACAGGTGAGAGACAGGTGAGAGACAGATGAGAACACACCCGGGACAGGTGAGAGGTGAGAGACAGGTGAGACACACCTGGGACAGGTGAAGGACAGGTGAGGGACAGGTGAGAACACACCTGGCTCAGGTGAGGGACAGGTGACACACCTGGCCCAGGTGAAGGACAGGTGACACACCTGGCTCAGGTGAGGGACAGGTGACACACCTGGCTCAGGTGAAGGACAGGTGACACACCTGACTCAGGTGAGGGACAGGTGACACACCTGACTCAGGTGAGGGACAGGTGACACACCTGGCTCAGGTGAGGGACAGGTGAGGGACAGGTGAGGGACAGGTGACACACCTGGCTCAGGTGAAGGACAGGTGACACACCTGGCTCAGGTGAGGGACAGGTGAAGGACAGGTGAGGGACAGGTGACACACCTGGCTCAGGTGAAGGACAGGTGACACACCTGGCTCAGGTGAGGGACAGGTGATTTTTGGGACAAATTAATGGTTTTTTTTTCAGGCATTTCCGTGAAGTTTGGGGTCAGATTTTGGGGTTTTTGGATTCTTTCAGGAGCGTTCCTGGGGGGGTCTGGGAACGTCCAACCCTCACCTGTCCCTGCCCTGTCCCCAAAACCCCAAAAATGCCGAATTTGGGCCGTTTTGGGGTGGATTTCGATGGATTTTGGGGTCATTTCTGTTGATGTTTGGGGCAATTTTGTGGCATTTGGGGCAAAATTTTGAGGCTTTTGGGGATTTTTTGGGGTTTTTTTTGCCCTGTCCCTCCCCTGCTCCTCCAAATCCCAAAATGCCGAATTTGGGCAGTTTTGGGGTGGATTTCGATGGATTTGGGGGCGCTCTCATTGCTTTTGGGGCCATTTCAATGAATTTTGGGGTAGAACCCAGGGGTTTTTGGGGTTTTTTTTTGCCCTGTCCCTCCCCTGTCCCCCAGAACCCCAAAACACCAAATTTGGGCAGTTTTGGGGTGGATTTCGATGGATTTTGGGGCGTTCTCGTTGCTTTTGGGGCCGTTTCATTGTGTTTTGAGGCCAAATTTTGGGGTTTTTTTTTGCCCTGTCCCTCCCCTGTCCCTCCAAATCCCAAAAATGCCGAATTTGGGCCGTTTTGGGGTGGATTTTGGGGGCGCTCTCGTTGCTTTTGGGGCCATCTCAGCGAGTTTCGGGGCAGAACCCAGAGGTTTTTGGGGTTTTTTGGGGTTTTTTTTTGCTCTGTCCCTGCCCTGTCCCCAAACCCCAAAACACCAAATTTAGGCAGTTTTGGGGTGGATTTTGGGGCGTTCTTGTTGCTTTTGGGGCCATTTCAGTGAGTTTCGGGGCCAAATTTTGGGGGTTTTTTGCCCTGTTCCTCCCCTGTCCCCAAACCCCAAAAATGCCGAATTTGGGCAGTTTTGGGGTGGATTTTGGGGGCGCTCTCGTTGCTTTTGGGGCCGTCTCAGTGAGTTTTGGGGCCAAATTTTGGGGGTTTTTTGCCTTGTCTCTCCCCTGTCCCCCAGAACCCCAAAACACCGAATTTGGGCCGTTTTGGGGTGGATTTTGGGGGCGCTCTCGTTGCTTTTGGGGCCGTCTCAGCGAGTTTTGGAGCAGAACCCAGAAGTTTTTGGGTTTTTTTTGCCCTGTTCCTCCCCTGTCCCCAAACCCCAAAATGCAGAATTTGGGCAGTTTTGGGGTGGATTTCGATGGATTTTGGGGTCATTTCATTGATTTTTGGGCTGATTTTGGGACGTTCAGGGTCAAATTTTGGGGTTTTTGGGGCTTTTTTTTGCCTTGTCCCTCCCCTGTCCTCCAGAACCCCAAAACACTGAATTTGGGCCGTTTTGGGGTGGATTTTGATGGATTTTGGGGCGCTCTTGTTGCTTTTGGGGCCGTTTCATTGAGTTTCGGGGCCAAATTTTGGGGTTTTTTTGCCCTGTCCCTCCCCTGTCCCTCCAAATCCCAAAAATGCCGAATTTGGGCCGTTTTGGGGTGGATTTTGGGGGCGCTCTCGTTGCTTTTGGGGCCATCTCAGCGAGTTTCGGGGCAGAACCCAGGGGTTTTTGAGGTTTTTTGGGGCTTTTTTTTGCTCTGTCCCTGCCCTGTCCCCAAACCCCAAAACACCAAATTTAGGCAGTTTTGGGGTGGATTTTGATGGATTTTGGGGTCATTTCGTTGATTTTTGGGCCATTTTAGGGAGTTTTGGGGCAAAACTTTGGGGTTTTTGGGGATTTTTGGGGGTTTTTTTTGCCCTGTTCCTCCCCTGCTCCTCCAAACCCCAAAAATGCAGAATTTGGGCAGTTTTGGGGTGGATTTTGATGGATTTTGGGGTCATTTCATTGATTTTTGGGCTGATTTTGGGGCGCTCGGGGTCAAATTTTGGGGTTTTTGGGGTTTTTTTTTGCCTTGTCCCTCCCCTGTCCCCAGAACCCCAAAAATGCCAAATTTGGGCAGTTTTGGGGTGGATTTCGATGGATTTGGGGGCGCTCTCGTTGCTTTTGGGGCCATTTCAATGAATTTTGGGGTAGAACCCAGGGGTTTTTGGGGTTTTTTTGCCCTGTCCCTCCCCTGTCCCCAAACCCCAAAACACCGAATTTGGGCCGTTTTGGGGTGGATTTCGATGGATTTTGGGGGCGCTCTCGTTGCTTTTGGGGCCGTCTCAGCGAGGTTCGGGGCAGGCCCCGGGGGTTTTGGGGTCCCCGGCCGTACCCTCGGGGTCGGACCAGAGCAGGTCGCACATGGGGCCGTCGTGGGGCACCTCCTGCTTGCGGTCGATGGTGCGGATCTGGTCCAGGGTCTGGATGGACGGAGAGAGGCCGCCGTGGACGCAGAAAATCTGGGGACAGACGGACACAGGGAGGTCAGGGGACAGACGGACAGAGGGACAGAGGGACAGAGGGGATGTCAGAGGACAAGCAAAGGGACAGAGAAGACAGAGGAACAGAGGGACAGAGGGACAAGGGACAGACAGAGGGACAGAGGGACAGAGGGAACAGGGTCTGGACGGACGGAGAGAGGCCGCTGTGGACACAGAAAATCTGGGGACAGACGGACACGGGGAGGTCAGGGGACAGACGGACAGAGGGACAAGGGACAGACAGAGGGACGGACAGACACAGGAACAGGGGCACAGACGGACAGACGGACAGAGAGGACAGGGTCTGGATGGACGGAGAGAGGCCGCCGTGGACGCAGAAAATCTGGGGACAGACGGACACAGGGGAGGTCAGGAGACAGACGGACAGAGGGACAAGGGACAGACAGAGGGACAGAGGGGATGTCAGGGGACAGAGGGACAGAGGGGACAGGGTCTGGATGGACGGAGAGAGGCCGCCGTGGACGCAGAAGATCTGGGGACAGACGGACACAGGGGAGGTCAGGGGACAGACGGACAGAGGGGACAGAGGGGACATCAGGCGTCGGACAGAGGGGACAGAGAGGATGTCAGGGGACAGACGGACAGAGGCACAGAGGGACACAGGGGATGTCAGGGGACAGACAGAGAGGACAGAAGGGACAGACGGACACAGGGACGTCAGGAGACAGACAGACAGAGGGGATAGAGGGGACAGACAGAGGGACAGACAGAGAAACAGAGAGGATGTCAGGGGACAGACGGACAGAGGGGACAGAAGAACAGAGGGACACAGGGACACAGGGGATATCAGGGGGACAGACGGACAGACGGACACAGGGACAGACGGACAGAAGGGACAGAGGGACAGAGGGGAGATCGGGGACACTGGGAGTGATTGGGGTCATTGGGGGGATTGGGGACATTGGGATCAATGGGGACACTGGGGGACATTGGGGACACTGGGATCAGTGGGGGGCATTGGGGACATTGGGGACAGAGGGGACACGGGGACACCGGGATCAACGGGGACATTGGGATCAGTGGGGACATTGGGGACATTGGGGACACCGGGATCAGTGGGGGGCACTGGGGACATTGGGGACACTGAGGGACACTGGGGGGATTTGGGGACATTGGGGACATTGGGGGTGTTGGGGACATTGGGGGGATTTGGGGACATTGGGATCAGTGGGGACATTGGGATCAGTGGGGGGCATTGGGGACATTGGGGGCACTGCGGGACACTGGGGGGATTTGGGGACATTGGGATCAGTGGGGGGGATGGGGGACATTGGGGACATTGGGGACATTGGGGGATTTGGGGACATTGGGATCAGTGGGGGGGGGATGGGGGACATTGGGGGCACTGAGGGACATTGAGGGGATTTGGGGACATTGGGGACATTGGGGGGATTTGGGGACACTGGGGGGATTTGGGGACATTGGGGGTATTTGGGGACATTGGGGACATTGGGATCAATGGGGACACTGGGGGACATTGGGGACACCGGGATCAATGGGGGACATTGGGGACACTGGGGGACACTGGGGGTATTTGGGGACATTGGGGGATTTGGGGACATTGGGATCAGTGGGGGGATTAGGGACATTGGGGACATTGGGGACATTGGGGACATTGGGGGGATTTGGGGACACTGGGGGGATTTGGGGACACTGGGGGACATTGGGGACACCGGAATCAGTGGGGGACATTGGGGGGATTTGGGGACATGGGGGACACTGGGGGTATTTGGGGACATTGGGGGGATTTGGGGACGTTGGGATCAGTGGGGGGGATGGGGGACATTGGGGACATTGGGGGATTTGGGGACATTGGGGGGATTGGGGACATTGGGGACATTGGGGGGATTTGGGGACATTGGGGGATTTGGGGACATTGGGATCAGTGGGGATACTGGGGGACATTTGGGGACACTGGGGGTGATTGGGGACATTTGGGGACACTGGGGACATTTGGGGTGATTGAGGACATTGGGGACACGGGGATCAACGGGGGATATTTGGGGACATCAGGGCCATCAATGGACATCGGGGGACACTGGGGACACTGGGGGTGTCGGGGTCATGGGGGACACTGGAGGATATTTGGGGACATTGGGGACACTGGGAGTGATTGGGGTCATGGGGGACATTGGGGTCATTGGGGACATTGGGGGTGTTGGGGTCATTGGGGGTGTTGGGGTCATCGGGGTCATTGGGGACATTGGGGGCGTTGGGGAACAGAGAAGCATTGGGATCAATGGGGATATTTGGGATCACTGGGGATATTTGGGGACACTGGGATCACTGGGGACACTGGGGGATATTTGGGATCGGTGGGGGACATTTGAGGACACTGGGATCACCGGAGATATTTGGGATCACTGGGAATATTTGGGGACGCTGGGGACACTGGGGATATTTGGGGGTACTGGGATCACTGGGATCACTGGGGACACTGGGATCACTGGGATCATGGGGATCATGGGGATCACTGGGGACACTGGGATCACTGGGATCACTGGGGACACTGGGATCACTGGGATCATGGGGATCACTGGGGACACTGGGATCACTGGGATCAGGGGGATCACTGGGGATATTTGGGATCACTGGGGACACTGGGATCACTGGGGATCACTGGGATCACTGGGGATATTTGGGATCACTGGTGACACTGGAGACACTGGGATCACTGGGGGATATTTGGGACACTGGGATTACTGGGGACACTGGGGACACTGGGATCACTGGGATCACTGGGAACACTGGGGACACTGGGGACACTGGGGACACTGGGGACACTGGGATCACTGAAATCACTGGTGACACTGGGGACACTGGGATATTTGGGATCACTGGGATCACTGGGATCACTGGGGACACTGGGATATTTGGGATCACTGGGATCACTGGGATCACTGGGGACACTGGGATCACTGGGGACACTGGGGACACTGGGATCACTGGGATCAATGGGGACACTGGGGACATTGGGGGTGCCCCAGGTGTGCCACCCCCACCACCTGCCCCAGGTGTGCCCCAGGTGTGCCCGGGTGCCCCCAGGTGTGCCCCAGATGTGCCCCAGGTGTGCCCCAGCTGTGCCACAACCGCCACCTGCCCCAGGTGTGCCCCAGCTGTGCCCAGGTGTGCCCGGGTGTGCCCGGGTGCCCCCAGGTGTGCCCCAGGTGTGCCCCAGGTGTGCCCAGGTGTGTCCCAGATGTGCCCCAGGTGTGCCACCCCCGCCACCTGCCCCAGGTGTGCCCCAGGTGTGCCCGGGTGCCCCCAGGTGTGCCCCAGGTGTGCCCCAGGTGTGCCCAGGTGCCCCCAGATGTGCCCCAGGTGTGCCACAACTGCCACCTGCCCCAGCTGTGCCCCAGCTGTGCCCCAGGTGTCCCTAAGTGCCCCCAAGGTGCCCCCAAGTCTGTCCCAGATACCCCCAGGTGTGCCCAGGTGCCCCCAGGTGCACCCAGCTGTGCCGCAGGTGCACCCAGGTGTGTCCTAGATGTGCCCAGGTGCCCCCAGGTGTGCCCAGGTGCCCCCAGCTGTACCTCGGGTGCCCCCAGGTGCACCCAGCTGTGCTGCAGGTGCCCCCAGGTGTGCCCAGCTGTGCCCCAGGTACCCCCAGGTGTGCCCAGGTGTGCCCAGGTGGCCCCAGATGCCCCCAGGTGTCCCCCAGCTGTACCCCAGGTACCCCCAGGTGTCCCCCAGGTACCCCTAACTATACCCCAGGTGTGCCCCAGCTGCATCCCAGGTACCCCCAGATACCTCCAGGTACCCCCAGGTGCCCCAGCTGTACCCCAGGTGCCCCCCCACACCCCCAGGTGCCCCCAGGTACCCCCAAATACCTGCAGGTACCCCCAACCGTACCCCAGGTGCCCCCCAGCTGTATCCCAGGTACCCCCAGGTATCCCCCAGGTACCCCTAACTATACCCCAGGTGCCCCCAGCTGTATCCCAGGTACCCCCAGATACCTCCAGGTGCGCCCAGATGCCCCCAGGTGCCCCCCAGCTGTACCCCAGGTACCCCCAGGTGTCCCCCAAGTACCCCCAGCCATACCCCAGGTGCCCCCAGCTGTACCCCAGGTGCCCCCAGATGCCCCCAGGTGCCCCCAGGTACCCCCAGGTGTGCCCCAGCTGTACCCCAGGTACCCCCAAATACCTCCGGGTGCCCCCAAGTGTCCCCAGCTATACCCCAGGTACCCCCAAATACCCCCAGGTACCCCCAGGTACCCCCAGGTGTCCCCCAGGTACCCCCAGCTGTACCCCAGGTACCCCCAGGTACCCCCAGCTGTACCCCAGGTACCCCCAAATATCTCCAGGTACCCCCAGGTACCCCCAGATACCTCCAGCTGCCCCCAGGTACCCCCAGGTACCCCCAGGTGTCCCCCAGGTACCCCCAGGTGTCCCCCAGGTGCCCGCCACCCCCCCAGGTGTGCCCCAGGTGTCCCCCAGGTGCCCGGCCCCCCCCCAGGTGTCCCCCAGGTGCCCGGCCCCCCCCAGGTGCCCGCGCGGTGCCCACCTTGCCGTCGATGATGGCCGACAGGCTCAGGTAGTCGAAGATCTCGGTGCAGTAGCGCCACACGGTGACCGAGCCGTACTTGCGCAGGCACTCGTCGTAGAAGCCGTAAACCTGCGTGATCTGCCGGGACTCGTGGTTCCCCCGGATCAGCGTGATCCGGTCCGGGTACCGCACCTGGGCACACACGGACACACCTGGGTCACACCTGGGCACACCTGGGCACGGGGACACACCCACAGAGCCACCTGTGCCACCTGTACCACCTGTGCCAGCTGTGCCAGGTGTGGCCCTACACCTGCGGGATCTGCCGGGACTCGTGGTTCCCCCGGATCAGCGTGATCCGGTCCGGGTACCGCACCTGGGCACACACAGACACACCTGGGTCACACCTGGGCACACCTGGGCACACCTGGGCACACCCACACACCCACAGAGCCACCTGTGCCAGGTGTGCCCCTACACCTGCGGGAGCTGCCGGGACTCGTGGTTCCCCCGGATCAGCGTGATCCGGTCCGGGTACCGCACCTGGGCACACACAGACACACCTGGGTCACACCTGGGCACACCTGGGCACACCCACAGAGCCACCTGTGCCACCTGTGCCAGGTGTGCCCCTACACCTGCGGGATCTGCCGGGACTCGTGGTTCCCCCGGATCAGCGTGATCCGGTCCGGGTACCGCACCTGGGCACAGGTGAGACACACCTGGGCACACCTGGGCACACCTGGGCACACCCACACAGCCACCTGTGCCACCTGTGCCAGGTGTGCCCCTCCACCTGCGGGAGCTGCCGGGACTCGTGGTTCCCCCGGATCAGCGTGATCCGGTCCGGGTACCGCACCTGGGCACACACGGACACACCTGGGTCACACCTGGGCACACCTGGGCACACCCACACAGCCACCTGTGCCACCTGTGCCACCTGTGCCAGGTGTGCCCCTACACCTGCGGGATCTGCCGGGACTCGTGGTTCCCCCGGATCAGCGTGATCCGGTCCGGGTACCGCACCTGGGCACAGGTCAGACACACCTGGGTCACACCTGGGCACACCTGGGCACACCTGGGCACGGGGACACACCCACAGAGCCCCCTGTGCCACCTGTGCCAGCTGTGCCACCTGTGCCAGGTGTGCCCCTACACCTGCAGGATCTGCCCTGGGCACACAGCGACACACCTGCGTCACACCTGGGCACACCTGGGCACACCCACACACCCACAGAGCCACCTGTGCCAGGTGTGCCCCTACACCTGCGGGATCTGCCGGGACTCGTGGTTCCCCCGGATCAGCGTGATCCGGTCCGGGTACCGCACCTGGGCACACACAGACACACCTGGGTCACACCTGGGCACACCTGGGCACACCCACAGAGCCACCTGTGCCACCTGTGCCACCTGTGCCAGGTGTGCCCCTACACCTGCGGGATCTGCCGGGACTCGTGGTTCCCCCGGATCAGCGTGATCCGGTCCGGGTACCGCACCTGGGCACAGGTGAGACACGCCTGGGTCACACCTGGGCACACCTGGGCACACCCACACAGCCACTTGTGCCACCTGTGCCAGGTGTGCCAGGTGTGCCCCTACACCTGCGGGATCTGCCGGGACTTGTGGTTCCCCCGGATCAGCGTGATCCGGTCCGGGTACCGCACCTGGGCACACACAGACACACCTGGGTCACACCTGGGCACGGGGACACACCCACAGAGCCACCTGTGCCACCTGTGCCACCTGTGCCACCTGTGCCAGGTGTGCCCCTACACCTGCGTGATCTGCCGGGACTCGTGGTTCCCCCGGATCAGCGTGATCCGGTCCGGGTACCGCACCTGGGCACAGGTAAGACACGCCTGGGTCACACCTGGGCACACCTGGGCACACCCACACAGCCACCTGTGCCACCTGTGCCACCTGTGCCAGGTGTGCCCCTACACCTGCGGGATCTGCCGGGACTCGTGGTTCCCCCGGATCAGCGTGATCCGGTCCGGGTACCGCACCTGGGCACAGGTCAGACACGCCTGGGTCACACCTGGGCACACCTGGGCACACCCACACAGCCACCTGTGCCACCTGTGCCAGGTGTGCCCCTACACCTGCGTGATCTGCCGGGACTCGTGGTTCCCCCGGATCAGCGTGATCCGGTCCGGGTACCGCACCTGGGCACACACACACACACCTGGGTCACACCTGGGCACACCTGGGCACACCTGGGCACACCCACAGAGCCACCTGTGCCACCTGTGCCAGGTGTGCCCCTACACCTGCGGGATCTGCCGGGACTCGTGGTTCCCCCGGATCAGCGTGATCCGGTCCGGGTACCGCACCTGGGCACACACGGACACACCTGGGTCACACCTGGGCACGGGGACATGCCCAGAGAACCACCTGTGCCACCTGTGCCAGGTGTGCCCCTACACCTGCGGGATCTGCCGGGACTCGTGGTTCCCCCGGATCAGCGTGATCCGGTCCGGGTACCGCACCTGGGCACAGGTCAGACACGCCTGGGTCACACCTGGGTCACACCTGGGCACACCTGGGCACACCCACAGAACCACCTGTGCCACCTGTGCCAGGTGTGCCCCTACACCTGCGGGATCTGCCGGGACTCGTGGTTCCCCCGGATCAGCGTGATCTGGTCCGGGTACCGCACCTGGGCACAGGTGAGACACACCTGGGTCACACCTGGGCACACCTGGGCACACCCACACAGCCACCTGTGCCACCTGTGCCAGGTGTGCCCCTACACCTGCGGGATCTGCCGGGACTCGTGGTTCCCCCGGATCAGCGTGATCCGGTCCGGGTACCGCACCTGGGCACAGGTCAGACACGCCTGGGTCACACCTGGGCACACCTGGGCACACCCACAGAGCCACCTGTGCCATCTGTGCCACCTGTGCCACCTGTGCCAGGTGTGCCCCTACACCTGCGGGATCTGCCGGGACTCGTGGTTCCCCCGGATCAGCGTGATCCGGTCCGGGTACCGCACCTGGGCACACACACACACACCTGGGTCACACCTGGGTCACACCTGGGCACACCTGGGCACACCTGGGCACGGGGACACACCCACAGAGCCACCTGTGCCACCTGTGCCACCTGTGCCAGGTGTGCCCCTACACCTGCGGGATCTGCCCTGGGCACACAGCGACACACCTGCGTCACACCTGGGCACAGGTCACACACACCTGGGTCACACCTGGGCACGGGGACACACCCACACACCCACAGAGCCACCTGTGCCAGGTGTGCCCCTACACCTGCGGGAGCTGCCGGGACTCATGGTTCCCCCGGATCAGCGTGATCCGGTCCGGGTACCGCACCTGGGCACAGGTGAGACACGCCTGGGTCACACCTGGGCACACCTGGGCACACCCACACAGCCACCTGTGCCACCTGTGCCACCTGTGCCAGGTGTGCCCCTACACCTGCGTGATCTGCCGGGACTCGTGGTTCCCCCGGATCAGCGTGATCCGGTCCGGGTACCGCACCTGGGCACAGGTGAGACACGCCTGGGTCACACCTGGGCATGGGGACACACCCACAGAGCCACCTGTGCCACCTGTGCCACCTGTGCCAGCTGTACCAGGTGTGCCCCTACACCTGCGTGATCTGCTCAGACTCGTGGTTCCCCCGGATCAGCGTGATCCGGTCCGGGTACCGCACCTGGGCACACACACACACACCTGGGTCACACCTGGGCACACCTGGGCGCACCCACAGAGCCACCTGTGCCACCTGTGCCAGGTGTGCCCCTACACCTGCGGGATCTGCCCTGGGCACACAGCGACACACCTGGGCACAGGGACATGGCCATGGTGTCACCAAAATGGGCTTGGAGGCACCTGGCACACCTGGCACACCTGGCACACCTGGCACACCTGGCACACGTGGGCAGGTGAGCTGAGGGCAGTGACGCACCCACAGGGTCACACAGGTGAGGCTGGGGCACACCTGGGCACACCTGGGGCACACCTGGGGCACACCTGGGGCACACCTGGGCACAGGGACAGGCCCACGGTGGCACTAAAGCGGGGTGTGACGCACCTGGGCACATCTTGGCACATCTGGGCACACCTGAGCTCACCTGGGCTCACCTGTTGTGCCAGCTGGAGCAAAAAGGTGCCCACGCTGTCCCACCTGTCCCTCACCTGTCCCTCACCTGTCCCGTACCTGTTCCAGCTGTGTCCCAGCTGTGCCCAGGTGTGCCCAGGTGTGTCCCAGCTGTGTCCCACATGTCCCTCACCTGTCCAGGCGTGTCCCAGCTGTGTCCCAGCTGTGTCCCAGGTGTGTCCCAGGTGTGCCCAGGTGTGTCCCAGGTGTGCCCAGGTGTGCCCAGGTGTGTCTCTCACCTTCAGCGCCAGCAGCAGCAGGAAGGGGCTGTGACCCCTCACCTGTCCCATACCTGTCCAGGTGTGTCTCTCACCTTCAGCGCCAGCAGCAGCAGGAAGGTCTCCACACTGTCCCACCTGTCCCATACCTGTCCCGGGTGTGCCCAGGTGTGCCCAGGTGTGCCCAGGTGTGTCCCTCACCTTCAGTGCCAGCAGCAGCAGGAAGGTCTCCACGCTGTCCCACCTGTCCCATACCTGTCCCGGGTGTGCCCAGGTGTGCCCAGCTGTGTCCCAGGTGTGCCCAGGTGTGCCCAGGTGTATCCCAGGTGTGCCCAGGTGTGCCCAGGTGTGCCCAGGTGTGTCCCAGGTGTGCCCAGGTGTGCCCAGGTGTGTCCCTCACCTTCAGCGCCAGCAGCAGCAGGAAGGTCTCCACACTGTCCCACCTATCCCATACCTGTCCCAGGTGTGCCCAGGTGTATCCCAGCTGTGTCCCAGGTGTGTCCCACCTGTCCCACATATCCCATACCTGTCCCAGGTGTGCCCAGCTGTGCCCAGGTGTGTCCCAGGTGTGTCCCAGGTGTGTCCCAGGTGTGCCCAGGTGTGTCCCAGGTGTGTTTCTCACCTTCAGCGCCAGCAGCAGCAGGAAGGTCTCCACACTGTCCCACCTGCCCCATACCTGTCCCACCTGTCCCAGGTGTGCCCAGGTGTGCCCAGGTGTGCCCAGCTGTGCCCAGGTGTGCCCAGATGTGTTTCTCACCTTCAGTGCCAGCAGCAGCAGGAAGGTCTCCACGCTGTCCCACCTGTCCCATACCTGTCCCGGGTGTGCCCAGGTGTATCCCAGCTGTGTCCCAGGTGTATCCCAGGTGTGCCCAGGTGTGCCCAGGTGTGCCCAGGTGTATCCCAGGTGTGCCCAGCTGTGCCCAGGTGTGCCCAGGTGTGCCCAGGTGTGTTTCTCACCTTCAGCGCCAGCAGCAGCAGGAAGGTCTCCACGCTGTCCCACCTGTCCCATACCTGTCCCAGGTGTGCCCAGCTGTGCCCAGGTGTATCCCAGGTGTATCCCAGGTGTGCCCAGCTGTGCCCAGGTGTGTCCCAGCTGTGCCCAGCTGTGCCCAGCTGTACCCAGGTGTGCCCAGGTGTGTCCCTCACCTTCAGTGCCAGCAGCAGCAGGAAGGTCTCCACGCTGTCCCACCTGTCCCATACCTGTCCCAGGTGTATCCCAGGTGTATCCCAGCTGTGCCCAGCTGTGCCCAGGTGTGCCCAGGTGTGTCTCTCACCTTCAGTGCCAGCAGCAGCAGGAAGGTCTCCACGCTGTCCCACCTGTCCCACCTGTCCCATACCTGTCCCAGCTGTGTCCCAGGTGTGTCCCAGCTGTGCCCAGGTGTGCCCAGCTGTGCCCAGGTGTGCCCAGGTGTGTCTCTCACCTTCAGTGCCAGCAGCAGCAGGAAGGTCTCCACGCTGTAGAAGCCGCGGTCGACGAAGTCGCCCATGAACAGGTAATTGGTCTCAGGGACGTCCCCGCCCACCTGGGGACAGGGGAGGGACAGGTGAGGGACAAAAACCCCAAAAAGGACCCAAAAAGGACCCAAAAAATGACCTAAAACAGCCCAAAAAAGGGGCTCAGGTGAGTCCTGGAGTGCTCAGGTGAGGGCCCAGCTACCTGTGCACAGGTGAGGGACAAAAACCCCAAAAGGACCCAAAAGTTAACCATAAAAGACCCAAAAAAGACCCCAAAATGGCCAAAAACACCCCAAAAAAGGGGCTCAGGTGAGGCCCCAGCTGCCTGCCAAAGGCACCCAAAAATGAGCCAAAAACGACCAAAAATACCCCAAAAATGGGGCTCAGGTGAGGGCCCAGTTACCTGTGCACAGGTGAGTGACAGGGGAGCATCAAAAACCCCAAAAATGACCCAAAAAATGACCCAAAAACACCCCAAAAATGGCCAAAAACACCCCAAAAATGGGGGCTCAGGTGAGGCCCCAGCTGCCTGCCAAAGGCACCCAAAAATGAGCCAAAAATGACCCAAAAACGGCCAAAAACACCCCAAAAATGGGGCTCAGGTGGGCCCCAGGTACCCGGGGCAGGGCCAGGGGAGGGCCCAGCTCCGAAAAGCCCCAAATTTGACCCCAAAATTGACAAAATTGGCCCCAAAATCAACGAAAAAGCCCCAAAATCCATCGAAACCACCCCAAAATGGCCAAAGGTCACTCAGGGGTCACTCAGGGGTCACTCAGGGGTCACTCAGGGGTCACTCAGAGGTCACTCAGAGGTCACTCAGGGGTCACTCAGGGGTCACTCAGGGTCACTCAGGGGTCACTCAGAGGTCACTCAGGGGTCACTGAGTGGTCACTCAGAGCTCACTCAAGGGTCACTCAGGGGTCACTCAGGGGTCACTCAGGGGTCACTCAGGGGTCACTCAGGGTCACTCAGGGGTCACTCAGAGGTCACTCAGGGGTCACTGAGTGGTCACTCAGAGCTCACTCAAGGGTCACTCAGGGGTCACTCAGGGGTCACTCAGGGGTCACTCAGGGGTCACTCCGGGGTCACTCAGGGGTCACTCAGAGGTCACTCAGGGGTCACTCAGGGGTCACTCAGAGGTCAGGGGTCACTCAGAGGTCACTCAGGGGTCACTCAGGGGTCACTCAGGGGTCACTCCGGGGTCACTCAGGGGTCACTCCGGGGTCACTCAGAGGTCACTCAGAGGTCACTCAGGGGTCACTCAGGGGTCACTCAGAGGTCACTCAGAGGTCACTCCGGGGTCACTCAGGGGTCACTCAGGGTCACTCAGAGGTCACTCAGGGGTCACTCAGAGGTCACTCAGGGGTCACTCAGGGGTCACTCAGGGGTCACTCAGAGGTCACTCAGGGTCACTCAGGGGTCACTCAGGGGTCACTCAGAGGTCACTCGGTCACTCAGGGGTCACTCAGGGGTCACTCAGGGGTCACTCAGGGGTCACTCAGGGCTCACTCAGAGGTCACTCAGGGGTCACTCAGGGGTCACTCAGGGGTCACTCAGGGGTCACTCAGGGGTCACTCCGGGGTCACTCAAGGGTCACTCAGGGGTCACTCAGAGGTCACTCAGGGGTCACTCAGGGGTCACTCAGGGGTCACTCAGGGTCACTCAGGGACACTCAGGGGTCACTCAGGGGTCACTCAGGGGTCACTCAGGGGTCACTGAGGGTCACTCAGGGGTCACTCAGGGGTCACTCCGGGGTCACTCACCCGGAAGAGCTCCTTGAGGTCGTAGAACTGCCCGTGGATGTCCCCGCACACCTGGGGGGCACAGACCCCAAAATCACCCCAAAATCACCCAAAATCACCCCAAATCCACCCAAAATCCACCCAAATCCACCCAAAATCCACCCTAATCCCCCCAAAATCACCCCAAATCCACCCAAAATCGCCCAAAATCGCCCTCAAATCCACCCAAAATCACCCCAAAAGCACCCCAAATCCCCCAAAAATCCCCAAAATTCCCCAAAATATCCCCCCAAGATGTCCCCCAAACCCCAAAAAATGGCTCTAGAATTCCCCCAAAACTCCCCAAATCCACCCAAAATTCCCCAAATTTTCCCCAAACCCTCCCAGAATCCCCAAAAATTCCCAAAAAATTCCCAAAAATTCCCAAAATTCCCAAAAATTCCCAAAAAATTCCCCAAAATTCCCAAAATCCCACCAAAATCCCCCTATTCCCCCGAAAAATTGCCCTCAAATTCCCCCAAAACTCCCCAAATCCACCCAAAATTCCCCCAAATTTCCCCCAAACCCTCCCAGGATCCCCCAAAATTCCTAAAAACTCCCAAAATCCCCCCAAAATCTCCTAAATTTGCTCTAAATTTCCCCCAAAACTCCCCAAATCCACCCAAAATTCCCCCAAATTTCCCCCAAACCCTCCCAGAATCCCCAAAAATTCCCAAAAAATTCCCAAAAATTCCCAAAAATTCCCCAAAATTCCCAAAATCCCACCAAAATCCCCCAATTCCCCCCCAAAATTGCTCTAAAATCCCCCCAAAACTCCCCAAATCCACCCAAAATTCCCCCAAATTTCCCCCAAACCCTCCCAGGATCCCCAAAATTCCCCAAAAATTCCCAAAAATTCCCAAAAATTCCCCAAAATTCCCCCAAAATCCCCAAAATCCCCCAAATCCCCCAATCCCCGCGGGGCTCACGGTGACGGGCGAATCCACCCTCTGCACGTTGCTCTCCTCCACCAGGATCTCCCTGCAAGGCCCCAATTAGCGCCAATTAGCACCAATTAGCGCCTCATTAGCGCTCAATTAGGGCTCAATTAGGGCTCAATTCGTGCCCAGTTAGCGCCCAATTAGCGCCCAATCAACGGGCAATTAGCGACCAATTAGGGCCCAACTAGAGCCCAATTAGCGCCCAGTTGGCGCTCAATTAGCGCCTGATTAGCGCCCAATCAATGGGCAATTAGCGACCAATTAGGGCCCAACTAGAACCCAATTAGTGCCCTATTAGTGCCCAATTAGTGCACGATTAGTGCCCAATTAACACCAATGAACGCCCAATTAGCGCCTGATTAGCACCCAATTAGTGCACGATTAGCACCCCAATTAGTGCCCAATCAGCGCCAATTAAGGCTCAACTACAGCCCAATTAGTGCCCAATTAGTGCGCTATTAGTGCTCAGTTAATGCCCAATTAGTGCCCAATAAGTGCCCGATTAGGGCCCAACTAGAGCCCAATCAGCGCCCGATTAGCGCCCAATTAGCACCTGATTAACGCCCAATTAGGGCCCAACTAGAGCCTAATTAGCACACAATTAGCGCCCGATTAGCGCCCAATTAGTGCCCAATTAACGCCAATGAACACCCAATCAGCACCAATTAGGGCCCAACTAGAGCCCAATTAGTGCCCAATTAGCACCCGTTTAGCACACAATTAGCGCCCAATTAGCACATGATTAGCGCCCAATTAGCACACAATTAGCGCCCAATTAGCACTCAGTTCGTGCCCAGTTAGTGTCCAATAAGTGCCCAGTTAGCACCTGATTAGCACATGATTAGCAAACAATTAGCGCCTGATTAGTGCCCAATTAGCACACAATTAGTGCCCAATTAGCACACAGTGCCCAATTAGCACACAATTAGCGCCCAATTAGCGCCCGATAAGCGCCCAATTAACGCCCAATTAGCGCAGAATTAGTGCCCAATTAGCGCCCCAATTATTGCCCAATCAGCGCCAATTAGGGCCCAACTAGAGCCCAATTAGTGCTCGATTAGCGCCCAATTAATGCACAATTAGTGCCCGATAAGCGCCCAATTAGGGCCCAATTAGTGCCCAATCAGCGCTAATCAGGGCCCAACTAGAGCCCAATTAGTGCCCAATTAACGCGCTATTAGTGCTCAATTAGTGCACAATTAGTGCCCCATTAGTGCCCGATAACCGTCCAATTAACGCCCAAGCAGCACCCAATTAGCGCACAATTATTGCCTGATTAGTGCTTGATTAACGCCCAATTAGCACCCAACCAACGCCCAATTAGCGCCCGATTAGCGCCCAGTTAGCATCCAATTAGCAGCCAATTAACGCCCAATTAGGACCCAGTTAACACCCAATTAGTGCCTAATTGACCCCCCATTAGTGTCCAATTAGCATCCAATTAACGCCCAATTAGAACACAATTAGCGCCCAATTAACGCCCACTTAGCGCTCAATTTGTGCTTAATTAGCGCCCAATCATTGCCCAATTAATGCCAATTACCACCCAATTAGCGCCCACTCAACGCCCAATTAGCGCACGATCACTGCCCAATTAGTGCCTGATTAGCACCCAATTAATGCCCAATTAGGGCCCAATCAGCGCCCAATTAATGTCAATTAGCGCCCAATTAGCGCCCAATTAACGCCCCCTCCCCTGGGGCAGCCAGGGCTCCACCAGGCGTTAATGAGGCGTTAATTAGGGGTTAATTAGGGATTAACCAGGAGTGAACTAGGGGTTAATTAGCGGTTACTTAGGAGTTCATTAGGGGTTAATTAGGGGTCAATTAGGGGTTTGCTAAGGGTTCATTAGGGGTTCATTGGGGTAAATTAGGGGCTCATTAAAGGTTCATTAGAGGTAAATTAGGGGTTCATTAGGGGTTAATTAGGGTTTCACTAGGGGTTCATTAAGGGTTCATTAAGGGTTCTTTGGGGGTTCATTAGGGGTTCATTAGGAGCTCATTAGGAGTTCATTAGGGCTCCATTAGTGGTTCATTAGGGGCTCATTAGGGGCTCATTAGGACTCCATTAGGGGTTCATTGGGGTTCATTAGGGATTCATTAGGGGTTCATTAGGGGTTCATTAGGGGCTAATTAGGGGTTCATTAGGGGTTCATTAGGAGCTCATTAGGAGTTCATTAGGGCTCCATTAGGGGCTCATTAGGGGTAAATTAAAGGTTCATTCGGGGTAAATTAGGGGTTCATTAGGGGTTCATTAGTGGTTCATTAGGGGCTCATTAGGACTCCATTAGGGGTTCATTGGGGTTCATTAGGGATTCATTAGGGGTTCATTAGGAGTTCATTAGGGGTTCCTTAGGGCTAATTAGGGGTTCATTAGGGGTCCATTAGGGGTTAATTAGGAGCTCATTAGGGGTTCATTAAGGGTTCATTAGGGGTTCATTAGGAGCTCATTAGCAGCCCATTAAGGGTTCATTAAGGGTTCATTAGTGGTTCATTAGGGGTCCATTAAGGGTTTATTTGGGGTTCATTAGGGATCCATTAGCAGTTCATCAGGGGTTCATTAGGAGTTCCTAAGCGGTTAATTAGGAGCTCATTAGTGGTTCATTAGGAGCTCATTAGGGGTTCATTAGGAGCTCATTAAGGTTTCATTAGGAGCTCATTAGGGGTCCATTAGGAGCTCATTAGGGGTTCATTAGGGCTCCTTTAGGGGTTCATTAAGGGTTCATTAGGGGTTCATTAGGAGCTCATTAGGGGCTCATTAGGAGCTCATTAGGAGTTCATTAGGGCTCCATTAGGGGTTCATTAGGGGTTCATTAGAGCTCCATTAGGGGTTCATTAAGGGTTCATTAGGAGCTCATTAGGGGTTCATTAGGGTTCATTAGGGGTTCATTAGGGCTCCATTAAAGGTTAATTAGGGGCTCATTAGGGCTCCATTAGGGGTCCATTAAGGGTTCATTAGGGGTTCATTAAGGGTTCATTAGGGGTTCATTAGGAGCTCATTAGGAGTTCATTAGGGCTCCATTAGGAGCTCATTAGGGGCTCATTAGGGGTTCATTAGGAGCTCATTAGGGGTTCATTAGGGGTTCATTAGGGGTTTATTAGGAGCTCATTAGGGGTTCATTAGAGCTCCATTAGGGGTTCATTAAGGGTTCATTAGGGATTCATTAAGGGTTCATTAGAAGCTCATTAGGAGTTCATTAGGGCTCCATTAGGGGTTCATTAGGGGTTCATTAGAGCTCCATTAGTGGTTCATTAAGGGTTCATTAGGGGCTCATTAAGGGTTCATTAAGGGCTCATTAGGGGCTCATTAGGGCTCCATTAAGGATTCATTAGGGGTTCATTAGGGGTTCATTAGAGCTCCATTAGGGGTTCATTAAGGGCTCATTAGGGGCTCATTAGGAGCTCATTAGGGGTTCATTAGAACTCCATTAGGGATTCATTAAGGGTTCATTAGGGGTTCATTAAGGGTTCATTAGGGGCTCATTAGAGTTCCATTAGGGGTTCATTAGAGCTCCATTAGGGGCTCATTAAGGGCTCATTAGGGGTAATTAGGGGCTCGTTACCGGGCCTTGGCGCACAGGGCCTTGACCTCGCTCTCCTTGATGAGCTCGCAGCGCCGCAGCTGCTCGATCTGCCGGTCCAGGTCGCTCAGCTCCCCCATGGCGGCGCTAATTAACCCCCTAAGTCATTAATTAGGACCCTCATTAATCATTCTGCCTCCCCCCCGCCGAGTTTGAGGGTAATTAATGAGCCCCGGGGGTAATTAAGCCCCAATTTCCCATGAAAAGGGGGGGAAAAAGGGGATTAAAGCCTGCTGGATGCATTAATTAACCCCCTAATTAATTAATTAGGGTCCTCATTAATTAATCTGATTCCCCCCCACGGAGTTTGAGGGTAATTAATGAGCCCCGGGGGTAATTAAGCCCCAATTTCTCATGAAAAGGGGGGGGAAAAGGGGGATTAAAGCCTCGCGGGTGCGTTAATTAACCCCCTAATTAATTAATTATCTCATTAATTACCCCGAAATCGCCCCTGCCCAATCCCAAAGACCCCCTGGGACCACCCAAAATCCATCAGGGGCTCCCAAATCCCCCAAAATCGCCCCAAAATCCCCAAATCCCCCCAAAATCCTCCCAAAATTCCCCAAATTCCCCAAAATTCCCCAAAATCCCCAAAATCCCCCCAAAATCGCCCCAAAATCCCCCCCAAACCCCCAAATCCCCCAAAATCCCCCCAAAATCCCCCAAATCCCGCCAAAATTCCCCAAAATCCCCAAAATCCCCCTAAAATCCCCCCAAAACCCCCCAAAATTCCCCAAATCCCCCCAAAATCCCCAAAATCTTTCCAAAATTCCCCCAAATCCCCCCAAAGTTCCCCAAAATCCCCCTAAAATCCCCCCAAAATCCCCCAAATCCCCCCAAAATCCCCCCAAAATCCCCCAAATCCCCCCAAAATCCCCCCCAAAACCCCAAAATCCCCCAAATCCCCCCAAAATCCCCAAAATCCTCCCAAAATTCCCCCAAATCCTCCCAAAATTCCCCAAAATCCCCCTAAAATCCCCCCAAAATCCCCAAAATCCTCCCAAAATCCCTCAAAGAAATCCCCAAATCCTCCAAAAAACCCCCAAAAATCCCAAAGTCCCCAAAATAACCCCCGAAAAACCCCAATATCCCCCCAAAAAAACCCCAAACCTCCCCAAAACGTCCCCAAAAAAACCCAAAACCCCCCGAAAAAACCCCAAAACCTCCCAAATAACCCCAAAATTCCCCCCAAAAAATCCAAAATCCCCCCAAATCCCCCCAAATCCTCCCCAAAAAGCCCCAAATTCCCCAAAAAACCCCAAAATTCAAAAAAAAACCCAATTTCCCCCCAAAAAACCCCAAATTCCCCCCAAAACCTTCCCTAAAACCCCAAATTCCCTCCAAAAAACCCAAAATCCCCCCAAAATAACCCCAAAACCTCCCCCAAAAAACCCAAATCCACCAAATAACCCCAAAATTGCCCCCCAAAACCCCAAAATCCCTCAAAAAAAACCCAAAAATCTCCCCCAAAATCCCCCCGAAAAAAAACCAAAATTCCCTCCAAAAAAACCCAAAAATCCCCCAAATGACCCCAAAATTCCCCCCCAAAAACCCCAAAACCTCCCAAAAAGCCCCAAATGCTCCCAAAAAGCCAAAAATTCTCCAAAAAAAACCCAAATTTCCCCAAAAAACCCCAAAATTCCCCCCCAAAAACCCCAAATTTCCCCCCAAATCCCCAAAATCTCCCCCAAAACCTTCCCAAAAACCCCAAAATCCCCCAAAAAACCCAAAATCCCCCCAAAATCTCCCCAAATCCCCCCAAAATTCCCTAAAATCCACCCAAAATCTCCCAAAATTCCCCCCCAAATTTCCCCCCAAACTCTCCCAAAATCCACCCAAAATCCCCCAAAATCTCCCAAAATTCCCCCAAATCCCCCCCAAAATTCCCCCCAAAATCGCCCCAAATCCCTCCAAAATCTCCCAAAATTCCCCAAAATCGCCCCAAAATCCCCTCCAGGACCCCCCAAATCCCCTCCCAAAACCTTCGGGACCCCCCAAAATTGCCCCAAATCTGACCCCAGACCCCCCAAATGCCCCCAAAATCCCCCAAAAATCCACCCAAAGTGCCCCAAAATTCCCCCTTTTCCCCCAAAAACTCCTCCCAGACCCCCCAAAATCCCCCAAAATCCACCCAAAATCCCCCAAATTCCCTCCCAGACCCCCCCAAATCCACCAAAATCCACCCAAATCCCCCAAAATCCCTCAAATTTCCCCTCCACGACCACCCAGGACCCCCCAAATTCCCCCCAAAACTTTCCAGACCCCCCCCCAAAAATCTCCCCCAAATGCCCCCAAAATCCCTCCCAGAACCCCCAAAACGCCCCAAAATCTCCCCAAAATCCCCCCCCAGGCACCCCAAAATCCCTCAGAAAACCCTCGAGAGCCCCCAAATCCCCCAAAATCCCTCCCAGAGCCCCCCAGATCCCCCAAATCCCCCCAAAATCGCCCCCAAATCCCCCCAAAATCCCCCCAAAATCGCCCCAAATCCCCGCAAAATTGCCCCAAATCCCCCCAAAATCCGCCAAAATCGCCCCCAAATCCCCCCAAAATCCCCCAAAATCGCCCCAAATCCCCCCAAAATCCCCCAAAATCGCCCCAAATCCCCCCAAAATCCCCCAAATCTCCCCAAATCCCCCCAAAATCGCCCCAAATCCCCAAAATCCCCCCAAACCCCCTCAAAGGCACCCCCAAAATCCCCCAAATCTCCCCCAAATCCACCTAAACCCCCCCCAAAATCCCCCAAATCCCCCCAAAATCGCCCCAAATCCCCCAAAATCGCCCCAAAATCTCCCCAAATTCCCCCCAAATCCCCCAAAATCCCCTCTCAGACCCCCCAAAATCGCCCCAAATCCCCTCAAAGGCACCCCCAAAATCCCCCAAATCTCCCCCAAATCCACCTCAACCCCCCCAAAATCCCCCAAATCCCCCTCAATGCCCCCAAAATCCCTCACGGACCCCTCCAATTCCCCCCAAAATGCCCCAAAAATGCCCCAAAATCCCGGCCCAGACCCCCCAAATTCCCCCAAATCCCCTCAAAGCAAACCCCAAACTCCCCAAAATCTGCCCAAAATGCCCCAAAATTCCCCCTTTTCCCCCAAATCCCCTCAGAGACCTCCCCAGATCCCCCCAAATCCCCCCAAAATCCCCCATGGAACCCCCAGGACCCCCAAAAATCCCCCAAATTCCCTCAGAAACCCCCAAATTCCACCCAAATCCCCCCAAAATCCCCCCAAAATCTCCCAAATCCACCTGAATTCCACCCCAAAATCCACCCAAATCCCCCCAAAATCCCTCACAGAACCCTCAGGACCCCCAAAAATCGCCCCAAATCCCTTCAGAAACCCCCAAAATTGCTCCAAATCACCCCAAAATCGCCCCAATTCCCCCGAATTCCTTCCCAGACCCCCCAAAATCCACACGAAATCCCCCCAAAATGGCCCAAAATCTCCCCAAAATCCACTCAAATTCCCTCCCAGACCCCCAAATCCACCCAAAATCCCCCCAAATCCACCCAAAATACCCCCAAATCCCCCACAGACCCCCCAAAATCTGCCCAAATCCACCCAAATCCCCCAAATTCCCTCCCAGACCCCCCAAATCCACCAAAATCCCCCCAAAATGCACCCAAATCTCCCCCAAAATCCACCTGAACCCCCCCCAAAATCCCCCAAATCCCCTCACAGACCCCCCAAAATCCTCAAATCCCCTCAGAAACCCCCAAATCCCCCCCAAATCCCCCCAAAATCTCCCAAATCCCCTCCCAGACCCACCAAATTCATTCAAATTCCCCCAAAATGACCCAAATCTCCCCAAAATCCCCCCCAAAATTCACTGAAATCCCCCCCAAAATCCCCCAAATCCCTCACAGACCCCCCAAAATCCCCCCAAATCCCCCCAAAATCCCTCACAGAACCCTCAGGACCCCCAAAAATCCCCCAAAATCCCCTCAGAAACCCCCAAAATCCACCCAAATCCCCCCAAAATCCCTCACAGAACCCTCAGGACCCCCAAAAATCCCCCAAAATCCCCTCAGAAACCCCAAATCGCCCCAAATCCCCTCACAGACCCCCCAAATCTCCCCAAAATCCCCAAATCCCCTCAGAAACCCCCAAAATCCACCAAAATCCCCCCAAATTCTCCCAAATCCCCTCCCAAACGCCCCAAATTCACCCAAATTCCCCCCAAATGACCCAAATCTCCCCAAAATCCACCCAAAATCCCTCACGGAACCCTCAGGACCCCCAAAAATCCCCCCAAATCCCCGCAGAAACCCCCAAAATCCACCCAAATCCCCCCAAAATCCCCCAAATTCCCTCCCAGACCCCCCAAATCCACCCAAAATGCCCCAAATCTCCCCAAAATCCACCCAAATCCCCCCCAAATTCACCTAAATTCCCCCCAAACCCCCCCAAATTCCCTCACAGACCCCCCAGGGCCCCCCCAAATCCCTCATGGAACCCTCAGGACCCCCAAATCCACCCAAATCTCCCCAAAATCCCCTCAAAACCCCCAAATCCCCCAAATTCCCTCCCAGACCCCCCAAATCCACCCAAATCTCCCCAAAATTCACCTGAAGCCCTCCCAAATCCACCCCAAAATCCCCCAAATTCCCCCCCCGTTCACCTAAATCCCCCCAAATCTCCCCAAAATCCACCCAAAATCCCCCAAATCCCCTCAGAAACCCCCAAAATCTCCCCAAATCCACCCAAAATCCCCCCCAAAATCCTCCAAATCCCCCCAAAATCCCCCAAATCCCCTCCCAGACCCCCCAAAATCCCCCTCAGTCCCTCACGGAACCCTCCAATTCCCCCCAAAATGCCCCAAAATCCCAGCCCGGACCCCCCAAATCCCCTCAAAGACCCCCGAAACCCCCCAAAATCTGCCCAAAATGCCCCAAAATTCCCCAAATTCCCTCCCAGACCCCCCCCAAATCCACCGAAACGCCCCCAAAATCCCCCTGAATCTCCCCAAAATCCCCCAAATCCCCTCACAACCTCCCCAAATCCCTCAAATCCCCCCAAAAATCACCCAAATCCCCCCCCAAACCCTCACGGGATCCTCCAATTCCCCCCAAAATGCCCCAAAATGCCCCAAAATCGCCCCAAAATCCCAGCCCGGACCCCCCAAATCCCCCCCCCCAGAGCGCTCAGGATCCCCGCGGACCCCACAAATCCCCCCCCAAACCCCTCCGAGAGCCCCCAGAGCCCTCCCAAAACCTCCGAGAGCGCCTCAAATCGCCCCCAAATGGCCCAAAACGACCCAAAATGACCCAAAATCGCCCCAAAATCCCAGCCCGGACCCACCGCCGGCCCCGCCGCCGCCTCCGTTGCGTCACTTCCGGCCACGCCCACCAGGAAGCGGAGGGAACCGGAAGCGGCCGGAAGAGGGAGGGTCCCAAAATGGCGCCCGGGAAGCGCGAAAAAAGTCGCGGTAAAGGCGGGCCTGGAAACGCGGCGCGAAAAAAGTCCCCGAAAGTGAGGGGAAAAGGGCCCCAAAATGAGGCGAAATCGCAGAATTTGGGGGGAAAAAGGGACCCCAAAAGATCCGGGACGGCAAAATTGGGGTGAGAAAAGGAATCTGAACCTCCCTGGGAGCCCCAAAAGCTCCGAATTTGGGGGAGAAGGGACCCTAAAATCACCCGGGAGCCCCAAAGCGAGGGGAAAAGGGACCCAAAAAATCCCCGAAATCCCCAAAATTGTGGGGAAATGGGAGCCGAAAAATGCCCGGGACCCCCAAAATTGGGGTGAAAAGGGACCCAAAATGACCCAAAACCGCTCGGTTTGTGGGGGAAAGGGTCCTGAAGGAGTCGGGACCCCAAAATTGAGATTAAAAGGGTCCCTGAAGCCCCCCTGGGACCCCCAAATTTGGGATGGAACCCCCCAAAACCAGCCCAGAACCCCCAAATTTGGGATGGAACCCCCCAAAACCAGCACAGAACCCCCAAATTTGGGATGAAACCGCCCCAAAACCCCCCCAGGACCCCCAAATTTGAAGTGAAACCTCCGAAAGCCGCCCCAGGACCCCCAAATTTGGGCTGGAAAAGGTCCCCAAACTCCTCTGGGACCCCCAAATTTGGGGTCATAGCACCCCAAAGCCGCCCCAGGACCCCCAAATTTTGGCCAAACCCCCCAAAAACCCACCCAGAACCCCCAAATTTGGGGTGAAACCCCCCTAAAACGCCCCCAGGACCCCCAAATTCGGGGTCAGAACACCCCAAAACCACCCCAGAACCCCCAAATTTGGGCCAAACAGCCCCAAACTCCTCTGGGACCCCCAAATTTGGGGTCAAACCCCCCACAACCCCACCCGGAGCCCCAAATTTGGACTGAAACACCCCAAAACCACCCCAGGGCCCCCAAATTTGGGGTCAAGCCCCCCCCAGAACCCCCAAATTTGGGGTGAAATCCCCCAAAACCACCGCAGGACCCCCAAATTTGGGGTGGAGCCCCCCCCAGAACCCCCAAATTTGGGGTGAAATCCCCCAAAACCACCGCAGGACCCCCAAATTTGGGGTGGAGCCCCCCCAGAACCCCCAAATTTGGGGTGGAGCCCCCCCAAAAAAGCCCCCCCGGAGCCTCCTGGGTTCATCCGCGACCTTTTTATTGCTGGGGGGGGAGGGGAGGGGAGGGGAGGGGAGGGGAGGGGGCGGGGCCTGGACGGGTGGGCGTGGCCACGGCGCGGGCAGCGGGCACTGGGCAGTGGGCACTGGTCAGTGGGCAGTGGGCAGGGGTCAGCGGTGGGCAGGGGGCACTGGTCAGCGGGCACTGGTCAGCGGTCAGGGGGCAGTGGTCAGTGGGCACAGGGCACTGGTCAGTGGGCACTGGGCAGGGGGCACTGGTCAGTGGTCAGGGGGCAGTGGTCAGTGGGCACGGGGCAGTGGTTAGTGGGCACTGGTCAGCGGTCAGGGGGCAGTGGTCAGCGGGCACTGGTCAGCGGTCAGGGGGCAGTAGTCAGTGGGCACAGGGCAGGGGCCAGCGGTGGGCAGGGGGCACTGGTCAGTGGGCACTCGTCAGCGGGCAGGGGTCAGTGGGCACAGGGCAGGGGTCAGTGGTGGGCAGGGGTCAGCGGGCAGTGGGCAGGGGTCAGTGGGCACTGGTCAGCGGTCAGGGGGCACTGGTCAGGGGGCACTGGTCAGGGGTCAGCGGTCAGGGGGCACTGGTCAGCGGGCAGTGGGCAGTGGGCACAGGGCAGGGGTCAGTGGTGGGCAGTGGTCAGCGGGCACAGGGCAGGGGTCAGTGGGCACTGGTCAGCGGGCAGTGGGCAGTGGTCAGTGGTGGGCAGTGGTCAGCGGTGGGCAGGGGTCAGTGGTGGGCAGTGGTCAGCGGGCACAGGGCAGGGGTCAGCGGGCAGTGGGCACTGGTCAGCGGGCACAGGGCAGGGGTCAGTAGGCGTGGTTGGACACGAAGAGGGACTCGCTGGCGGCCGCCCCCGCGGTGCCACTCGGGGTGTACTTGCCCTGGCACGCCAGAGAGTTGGCCTGGGGACGGACGGACGGACGGACGGACGGACATCAGGGAGGGACGGGGATGGACGGGGGGACAGACAGACGGACAGACAGACAGACAGACGTCAGGGACAGAGAGGACACAGGGGGGACTGGGCCCATTGGAGCCGTTGGTGTCCCCAAGGTGTCCCCAGAGTGTCCCCGGAGGTGCCCTCAGGTGCCCCCAGGATGTCCCCAGATGCCCCAAGGTGCCCCCAGCTGTCCCCAGGTGCCCCCAGATGCCCCCAGGTGTCCCCAGGTATCATCCCCAGGTGCCCCCAGCTGTCCCCCAGAGCGCCCCCAGAGTGTCCCCAGCTGTCCCCAGACCGCCCCCAGCTGTCCCCAGGTGCCCCCAGATGCCCCCAGTGCCACCTACCAGCGCTCTCTTCACGTGCTCCTCCTGGACCACCTTGGTGTTGTCCCCATCCCTGTCCTTGTGTCCCCAGAGTGTCCCCAGGTGTCCCCAGGTGCCCCCAGTGCCTCCAGGTGCCCCCAGAGTGCCCTCAGGTGTCCCCAGGTGTCCCCAGTGCCCCCCAGGTGCCCTCTACCAGCGCTCTCCTCACGTGCTCCTCCTGGGCCACCTGAGTGTTGTCCCCATCCCTTTCCTTGTGTCCCCAGGTGCCCTCAGGTGTCCCCAGGTGCCCCCAGGTGCCCCCAGGTGTCCCCAGATGCCCTCAGGTGTCCCCAGATGCCCCAGCTGTCCCCAGGTGTCCCCAGAGCGCCCCCAGAGTGTCCCCAGCTGTCCCCAGAGTGCCCCCAGCTGTCCCCAGTGCCCCCAGATGCCCCCAGTGCCACCTACCAGCGCTCTCTTCGCGTGCTCCTCCTGGACCACCTTGGTGTTGTCCCCATCCCTTTCCTTGTGTCCCCAGGTGCCCTCAGGTGCTCCCAGGTGCCCCCAGCTGTCCCCAGGTGTCCCCAGGTGCCCTCAGGTGCTCCCAGCTGTCCCCAGCTGTCCCCAGGTGCCCCCAGCTGTCCCCAGAGTGCCCCCAGGTGTCCCCAGCTGTCCCCAGGTGCCCTCAGGTGTCCCCAGGTGTCCCCAGGTGCCCTCAGGTGTCCCCAGGTGCCCCCAAGTGTGCCCCCAGATGCCCCCAGTGCCACCTACCAGCGCTCTCTTCACGTACTCCTCCTGGGCCACCTTGGTGTTGTCCTTCTTGCCGGCCCAGGCCTTGAGGGCCGAGGCCTGCAGGGCGCGGCCGTAGGAGAAGGTCAGAGCCCAGGGCCGCGGCAGAGGGCAGCGGTTGATGGCGTTGAGGTTCAGGGACGCCTCCTCCTCGCTCTGCCCGCCCGACAGGAACGTGATCCCTGCGCGGGGACAGAGGGACAGACGGACACGGGACAGTCAGACACGGCTTGGGGACAGGGGACAGTCAGAGAGGGACACGGGGGACAGAGGGACAGGGGACAGAGGGACAGGGACACGGGGACAGAGGGACAGGGGACAGTCAGACAGGGCTTGGGGACAGGGGACAGTCAGAGAGGGACACGGGGGGACAGAGGGACAGGGGACAGTCAGACACGGCTTGGGGACAGGGGACAGTCAGAGAGGGACATGGGGGGACAGAGGGACAGGGGGACAGAGGGACAGGGACACGGGGACAGAGGGACAGGGGACAGTCAGACACGGCTTGGGGACAGGGGACAGTCAGAGAGGGACATGGGGGGACAGAGGGACAGGGGACAGTCAGACACGGCTTGGGGACAGGAGACAGTCAGAGAGGGACATGGGGGACAGAGGGACAGAGGGACAGTCAGACAGGGACAGGAGACAGTCAGAGAGGGACACGGGGGACAGAGGGACAGAGGGACAGTCAGACAGGGACACGGGGGACAGTCAGAGAGGGACACGGGGGACAGAGGGACAGGGGACAGTCAGAGAGGGACACGGGGGGACAGAGGGACAGAGGAACAGAGGGACAGTCAGACACGGACAGGGGGGACAGAGGGACAGAGGGACAGGGACACGGGGGACAGAGGGACAGAGGGACAGAGGGACAGGGACACGGGGACAGAGGGACAGGGGACAGTCAGACACGGCTTGGGGACAGGGGACAGTCAGAGAGGGACATGGGGGGACAGAGGGACAGAGGGACAGAGGGACAGGGACACGGGGGACAGAGGGACAGGGGACAGAGGGACAGTCAGACACGGCTTGGGGACAGGGGACAGAGGGACAGGGACACGGGGACAGAGGGACAGGGGACAGTCAGACAGGGCTTGGGGACAGTCAGACAGGGACAGGGGGGGACAGAGGGACAGGGGACAGAGGGACAGGGACACGGGGACAGAGAGAGGACACTGAGGGGACACTCAGCGCTCAGGGACACGGGTGTGCCACAGGCACACAGGTGGCACAAAGGTGACGCACACAGGTGGCACAGAGCTGGCACAGAGCTGGCACCAAGAGGCGACACACAGGTGATAGACACAGGTGGCACACAGGTGGCACACAGGTGACACACAGGGGTGGCACAGACGGGGTGGCACAGAGGGGGTGACACACACAGGTGGCACACAGGTGACACACAGGTGGCACACACAGGTGGCACACAGGGGTGGCACACAGGGGTGGCACAGGTGACACACACGTGACACACAGGTGGCACACACAGGTGGCACACAGGGGTGGCACACAGGGGGTGACACACACAGGTGGCACACAGGTGACACACAGGTGACACACAGGTGACACACACAGGTGGCACAGAGGGGTGGCACACAGGGGTGGCACACAGGGGTGGCACACACAGGTGGCACAGAGGGGATGACACACACAGGTGGCACACACAGGTGGCACACAGGTGACACACAGATGGCACACACAGGTGGCACACAGGTGACACACAGGGGTGGCACACACAGGTGACACACACAGGTGGCACACAGGTGGCACACACCGGTGGCACAGGTGACACACAGGTGGCACACAGGGGTGGCACACACAGGTGACACACAGGTGGCACACACAGGTGGCACACAGGGGTGGCACACAGGGGTGACACACAGGTGGCACACAGGGGTGACACACACAGGTGGCACACACAGGTGGCACACACAGGTGACACACAGATGGCACACACAGGTGGCACACAGGTGACACACAGGGGTGGCACACACAGGTGACACACACAGGTGGCACACAGGTGGCACACACCGGTGGCACAGGTGACACACAGGTGGCACACAGGGGTGGCACACACAGGTGACACACAGGTGGCACACACAGGTGGCACACAGGGGTGGCACACAGGGGTGGCACACACAGGTGGCACACAGGTGGCACACAGGTGACACACACAGGTGACACACAGGGGTGGCACACAGGGGTGGCACACAGGGGTGGCACACACAGGTGGCACACAGGTGGCACACACAGGTGACACACAGGGGTGGCACACACAGGTGACACACATAGGTGGCACACAGGTGGCACACACAGGTGACACACAGGGGTGGCACACACAGGGGTGGCACACAGGGGGTGACACACACAGGTGGCACACAGGGGTGGCACAGAGGAGGTGACACACACAGGTGGCACACAGGTGGCACACAGGGGGTGGCAGACACAGGTGGCACACACAGGTGGCACACACAGGTGGCACACAGGGGTGGCACACACAGGTGACACACACAGGTGACACACACAGGTGGCACACACAGGTGGCACACAGGTGGCACACAAGGGTGGCACACACAGGTGGCACACACAGGGGTGACACACACAGGTGGCACACACAGGGGTGGCACAGAGGGAGTGACACACAGGGGTGGCACACAAAGGGGTGGCACACACAGTTGGCACACAGGTGGCACACAGGGATGACACACAGGTGGCACAGGTGACACACAGGTGACACGCACAGGTGGCACACACAGGTGGCACACAGGTGGCACAGAGGAGGTGGCACACAGGGGTGGCACACACAGGTGGCACACACAGGTGACACACAGGTGACACACAGGTGGCACACACAGGTGACACACAGGGGTGGCACACACAGGTGGCACACACAGGTGACACACAGGGGTGACACAGGTGGCACACAGGGGTGGCACACACAGGTGGCACACACAGGTGACACACAGGGGTGGCACACACAGGTGGCACACACAGGTGACACACACAGGTGACACACACAGGTGACACACACAGGGGTGGCACACAGGTGGCACACAAGGGTGGCACACACAGGTGACACACACAGGGGTGACACACACAGGTGACACACACAGGGGTGGCACACAGGGGTGGCACACAGGTGGCACACAGGTGGCACACAGGGGTGGCACACACAGGGGTGGCACACAGGGGTGGCACAGACCGGGCACGGCGGGTGGCACGGTGCGGCGCAGGGCGGTGACCGTTGCCATGGCGATCTCCTCGGGGCTGTACTTGGTGCTGCAGGCGTGGCCACCGGTCACCATGTTGGGCTTGAGCAGCGTCCCCTCGAGGTACACGTGGTGGTCACTGAGGGCTTTGTACACAGCTGCCAGGACCTGGGGGCATTGGGGACACGTGGTGGTCACTGAGGGCTTTGTACACAGCTGCCAGGACCTGGGGGCATTGGGGACACGTGGTGGTCACTGAGGGCTTTGTACACAGCTGCCAGGACCTGGGGGCACCAATGGGACACGTGGTGGTCACTGAGGGCTTTGTACACGGCTGCCAGGACCTGGGGGCATTGGGGACACGTGGTGGTCACTGAGGGCTTTGTACACAGCTGCCAGGACCTGGGGGCACCAATGGGACACGTGGTGGTCACTGAGGGCTTTGTACACAGCTGCCAGGACCTGGGGGCACCAATGGGACACGTGGTGGTCACTGAGGGCTTTGTACACGGCTGCCAGGACCTGGGGGCACCAATGGGACACGTGGTGGTCACTGAGGGCTTTGTACACGGCTGCCAGGACCTGGGGGCATTGGGGACACGTGGTGGTCACTGAGGGCTTTGTACACGGCTGCCAGGACCTGGGGGCATTGGGGACACGTGGTGGTCACTGAGGGCTTTGTACACAGCTGCCAGGACCTGGGGGCACCAATGGGACACGTGGTGGTCACTGAGGGCTTTGTACACGGCTGCCAGGACCTGGGGGCACCAATGGGACACGTGGTGGTCACTGAGGGCTTTGTACACGGCTGCCAGGACCTGGGGGCACCAATGGGACACGTGGTGGTCACTGAGGGCTTTGTACACGGCTGCCAGGACCTGGGGGCACCAATGGGACACGTGGTGGTCACTGAAGGCTTTGTACACAGCTGCCAGGACCTGGGGGCACCAATGGGACACGTGGTGGTCACTGAGGGCTTTGTACACAGCTGCCAGGACCTGGGGGCACCAATGGGACACGGGGTGGTCACTGAGGGCTTTGTACACGGCTGCCAGGACCTGGGGGCACCAATGGGGCACTGGGAGGGGACTCAAAGCCACCCAGGTGCCACCAAACCCTCCCAGGTGCCACCTCCCGGTGCCACCCCACGAACCGGAGCCCCCCCAGCGGCCTGGGGCCACTCGGGGCCACTCAGGGACCCTCGGGGCCACTTGGGGAGCCTCAGGGCCAACCAGGGGCTGCCCGGGGCCACCGCTCGGTGGCACTCGTGGCCAGTGCCCGGTGGCATCCGTGGCCTGCACTCGTGGCATCCATGGCCTGCACTCGTGGCACTCGTGGCCAGCACTCGGTGGCACCTGTGGCCAGCACTTGGTGGCACTCGGGGACACTCAGTGGCACCCGTGGCCAGCTCTCGGTGGCACCTGTGGCCAGCACTCGTGGCACTCGTGGCCAGCACTCGGTGGCACCTGTGGCCAGCACTTGGTGGCACTCGGGGACACTCAGTGGCACTCGGGGCCCGCTCGGTGGCACCCATGGCCAGCACTCGTGGCTCCCGTGGCCAGCACTCGGTGGCACTCGGGGACACTCAGTGGCACCCATGGCCAGCTCTTGGTGGCACCTGTGGCCAGTGCTCGGTGGCATCCGTGGCCAATGCCCGGTGGCACTCGCGGCCAGCCTGTGGCACCCATGGGCCAGCACTCGTGGCACCCATGGCCAACACTCGGTGGCACTCATGGCCTGCTCATGGCACCCATGACCAGTGCCGGTGGCACTTGTGGCCAGCACTCAGTGGTACCCATGGCCAGCGCTCGGTGGCACCCGTGGCCAGCCCATGGCACCCGTGGCCAGCGCTCGTGGCACCCAGGGCCTGCGCTCGGTGGCACCCGTGGCCAGCACTTGTGGCACCCGTGGCCTGCCCGTGGCACCCGTGGCCAGTGCCGGTGGCACCTGTGGCCAGCACTCGGTGGCATCCGTGGCCAGCACTTGTGGCACTCATGGCCCGCTCGTGGCCCCCATGGCCAGTGCCGGTGGCACCTGTGGCCAGCACTCGGTGGCATCCGTGGCCAGCGCTCAGTGGCACCCGTGGCCAGCACTTGTGGCACCCAGGGCCTGCGCTCAGTGGCACCCATGGCCCGCCTGTGGCAGCCGTGGCCAGCGCTCAGTGGCAGCTGTGGCCCGCCCATGGCAGCCAGGGCCTGCACTCGGTGGCACCCATGGCCAGTGCTCGGTGGCACTCGTGGCCCGCTCGTGGCACCCATGGCCAGTGCCCAGTGGCACCTGTGGCCCGCGCTCAGTGGCACCCGTGGCCAGCGCTCGGTGGCACCCATAGCCAGTGCCAGTGGCACGGCCCACTTGTGGCACCCGTGGCCAGCGCTCGGTGGCATTCATGGCCAGCGCTCGGTGGCACCTGTGGCCAGCGCTCGTGGTGCTTGTGGCCCGCCCATGGCACCCATGGCCAGCGCTTGGTGGCACTTGTGGCCAGCGCTCGGGGCACCCGTGGCCCGCCTGTGGCAGCTGTGGCCAGCACTCAGTGGCACTCGTGGCCAGCACTCGTGGCACGCAGGGCCAGTGCTTGGTGGCACTCGTGGCCCGCTCGGTGGCACCCATGGCCAGCGCTCATGGCACTCATGGCCAGCGCTCGGTGGCACTCAGTGACACTCGGTGGCACTCGTGGCCAGCACTCATGGCCCGCTCGTGGCACCCATGGCCAGCGCTCGGTGGCACCTGTGGCCAGCGCCCAGTGGCACCCATGGCCAGCACTCGGTGGCACCTGTGGCCAGCACTTGGTGGTACTCAGGGACACTCGGTGGCACTTGTGGCCAGCGCTCAGTGGCACTCGGGGACACTGGGTGGCACCCGTGGCCAGCACTTGGTGGCACTTGTGGCCCGCTCAGTGGCAGTCGTAGCCAGTGCTCGGCGGCACCCGTGGCCAGCACTCGGCAGCACTTGTGGCCCGCTCGGTGGCTCCTGTGGCCAGCACTTGTGGCACTCATGGCCCGCTCGTGGCCCCCATGGCCAGCGCTCACGGCACTCGTGGCCAGCGCTCGTGGCACCCACAGCCCGCTCATGGCACCCGTGGCCAGCGCTCGGTGGCAGCTGTGGCCAGTGCTCAGTGGCACTCGGGGACACTCAGTGGCACCCATGGCCAGCGCTCGGTGGCACCTCTGGCCAGCGCTCAGTGGCACTTGGGGACACTCGTTGGCACTCGTGGCCCGCTCGCGGTACTCGTGGCCAGCACTCGGTGGCACTCGTGGCCAGTGCCCGGTGACACCCATGGCCAGTGCCCGGTGGCACTCGTGGCCCGCCCGTGGCACGCGTGGCCAGCGCTCGGAGGCACCCGTGGCCCACCCGTGGCCTGCCTGTGGCACCGGTGGCACCCATGGCCCACCCGTGGCCCGCCCGTGGCCCGCCCGTGGCCCGCCCGTGGCACCGGTGGCACCCATGGCCCACCCGTGGCACCGGTGGCACCCGTGGCCCGCCCGTGGCCCGCCCGTGGCACCGGTGGCACGCACCTTCTCGGTGACGTACTGGCACGTCTTGAGGTCGTGGTCGCCGTCCGGGAGGATCTCGGGCTCCACGATGGGCACGATGCCGTTCTGGGGGCACGGAGGGCACGTTGGGCACAGCCCAGGGCAAGGGCACCAGGTGGCCCCAGGGCACTGATGTGCCACCAAACCCCGCCCAGGTGCCACCAAACCCTCTCTAGATGCCACCAAACCCACCCAGGCACCACCAAACTCTCTCTAGGTACCACCAAACCCCGCCCAGGTGCCACCAAACCCCTCCCAGGTGCCACCAAACCCTCTCTAGATGCCACCAAACCCCACCCAGCTGCCACCAAACCCTCTCTAGATGCCACCAAACCCCACCCAGCTGCCACCAAACCCTCTCTAGATGCCACCAAACCCTCTCCAGATGCCACCAAACCCTCCCAGGTGCCACCAAACTCTCTCTAGATGCCACCAAACCCTCCCAGGTGCCACCAAACCCTCTCTAGATGCCACCAAACCCTCCCAGGTGCCACCAAACCCTCTCCAGGTGCCACCAAACTCTCTCTAGATGCCACCAAACCCTCCCAGGTGCCACCAAACGCCACCCAGGTGCCCCCAAACCCTCTCCAGATGCCACCAAACCCCTCCCAGGTGCCACCAAACCCTCTCTAGATGCCACCAAACCCACCCAGGTGCCACCAAACCCCGCCCAGGTGCCACTAAACCCTCTCTAGATGCCACCAAACCCTCTCTAGGTGCCACCAAACCCCTCCCAGGTGCCACCAAACCCTCTCTAGATGCCACCAAACCCCACCCAGGTGCCACCAAACCCTCTCTAGATGCCACCAAACCCCACCCAGGTGCCACCAAACCCTCTCCAGGTGCCACCAAACCCTCTCTAGATGCCACCAAACCCCTCCCAGGTGGCACCAAACCCTCTCTAGATGCCACCAAACCCTCCCAGGTGCCACCAAACCCTCTCCAGGTGCCACCAAACCCTCTCTAGATGCCACCAAACCCTCCCAGGTGCCACCAAACCCTCTCTAAATGCCCCCAAACCCTCTCTAGATGCCACCAAACTCCTCCCAGGTGCCACCAAACTGTCTCTAGGTGCCACCAAACCCTCTCTAGATGCCACCAAACCCTCTCTAAATGTCCCCAAACCCCTCCCAGGTGCCACCAAACCCTCTCTAGATGCCACCAAACCCTCTCTAGATGCCACCAAACTCTCTCTAGATGCCACCAAACCCTCCCAGGTGCCACCAAACCCTCTCTAGATGCCACCAAACCCCCCCAGCCGCCCCCTTCGACGCCGTGGCCGCCGCGGTGGGACCTGCTGGCAGATGCTGGCGTAGCGCGCCAGGACGTTGGCGTTCTCCATGACCGCCAGGCGCGTCGGGGTGTGCGCCGAGATCTTCAGCACGCAGCGCCACTTGGCAAAGTCCGCGCCGTCCTTCTTGTACTGGGCACAGCGCTCCATCAGCCCGTCCAGCCCTGCCGACACAGCAGGGGTTGGGCACAGCGCGGGGGCGTCGGGGACACTGAGGGCGTCAGGGACAGCGGGGGTGTTGGGGACAGCGGGGACAGCGGGGACATCGGGGGGCATCGGGGACATGGGGGGCATCGGGGGCGTCAGGGACACCAGAGGACATCGGGGGCATTGGGAGCATTGGGGGCATTGGGGACATTGGGGGCATTGGGGACATTGGGGGTGTTGGGGGCATTGGGGGCATTGGGGGGGTTGGGGACATTGGGGACATCGGGGACATTGGGGACATGGGGGTGTTGGGGACATCAGAGGACATTGGGGACACCGGGGACATTGGGAGCATTGGGGGCATCGGGGGCATCGGGGACACTGGGGACAGCGCGGGGTGTTGGGGACAGTGGGGACGTTGGGGACAGTGGGGACATTGGGACATGGGGGGAGTTGAGGGCATTGGGGGTGTTTGGGGGCATTGGGGACGTTGGGGGCATCGAGGGTGTCGGGGACATCAGGGGCATCGGGGACCTTGGGGACATGGGGGGTGTCAGGGACATGGGGGGCATCGGGGGCATTGGGGAGCATTGGGGACATCGGGGACCTTGGGGACATTGGGGACGCTGTGGACGTGGGGGCATTGGGGGCATAGGGGACATCAGAGGACATTGGGGACATTGGGGACATGGGGGGCATTGGGGACATTGGGGACATCGGGGACATTGGGGACACTGGGGGCATTGGGGACATCAGGGACATGGGGGACATGGGGGACATTGGGTAGTGTTGGGGACATCAGGGGACATCGGGGGCATCGGGGTCATTGGGGACATTGGAGGTGTTTGGGGGCATCGGGGGCATTGGGGACATCGGGGGTGTTGGGGACAGTGGGGACGCTGGGGGCAGTAGGGACATTGGGGACATCGGGGACACTGGGGACATGGGGGATGTTGGGGACATCGGGGGTGTTGGGGACACCGGGGGACATTGGGGACATTGGGGACATTGGGGACATTGGGGGCGTCAGGGACACCAGGGGACATTGGGGACATTGGGGACATCGGGGACATCGGTGGGACAGAGGACACGGGGCACTGAGGGGGTTCAATAAGGTCGTCCAGCCCTGGGGACATCGGGGACGGAGGGGACAGAGGGGACATCGGGGACAGCACAAGGACAGGGATGGGGTTGGGAAGGTGACACAGGGATGGGGACAGGGGGTGACATCGGGGATGGGGACACGGGGGTGGCACAGGGATGGGGACAGGGGGGTGACATCGGGGATGGGGACACAGGGATGGGGACACAGCGGTGACATCAGGGATGGGGACACAGGGGTGGCACAGGGGACATGAGAGTGACATCAGGGATGGGGACACGGGGGTGACACTGGGATGGGGACATGGGGGTGACACAGGGATGGGGACACGGGGGTGGCACAGGGGAATGAGGGTGACACAGGGATGGGGACACGGGGGTGACACTGGGATGGGGACATGGGGGTGACACAGGGATGGGGACACGGGGGTGACACTGGGATGGGGACATGGGGGTGACACAGGGATGGGGACACGGGGGTGGCACAGGGGAATGAGGGTGACACAGGGATGGGGACACGGGGGTGACACCGGGATGGGGACAGGAGGGTGGCACAGGGATGGGGACACGGGGGTGACATCGGGGATGGGGACACAGCGGTGACACAGGGATGGGGACGGGGGTGGCATCGGGGACAGGGCTGTGACAAGGACAGGGGCATGGTGGTGGCATCAGGGACAGGGTGGTGGCATCGGGGACAGGGCAGTGGCATTGGGGACAGGGCTGTGACATGGGGGACAGGGCTTTGACAGGGACAGGGCGGTGGCATCAGGGACAGGGTGGTGGCATTGGGGACAGGGCTGTGACAGGGACAGGGTGGTGGCATCAGGGACAGGGTGGTGGCATTGGGGACAGGGCTGTGACAGGGACAGGGCGGTGGCATCAGGGACAGGGTGGTGGCATCAGGGACAGGGTGGTGGCATCGGGGACACGGCTGTCACTCACCCTGGGTCGTGGTCTCGCCATCAGTGCCAGCCAGGGGCACCACTCCTTTGTCCACCTGGGGACAGCGACAGCG